>CM034156.1:32210505-32810505 GCA_019776745.2 Taxus chinensis
CATCCCAATTGTGTTGCCTTTTGTCAAGATAAGGATGGACTTGCGAAAGAAGAAAAGTGTAGTCAATGTTCATAGTATATGAAATTGAACTTTAACTTAGATAAATAAGAATATAAATGAGTAAAATAAACAATTGAATCAAGGATAGAGTACACCTAAGTGCCGAGAGAGAAAGGATAAAATGCCCTCATGTATTGTTGTTTTGGAGAACTTTTCCTTGGAGATGGTTGGAGGGGTCAAGGGTGACCAATTCTCGAACCGATGTGAATAATCAAGATTTAGGCGTCCTGCCACCAAAGGATAAGTGTTGGGACAACGGTTAACTTTTCCCTTCGTCAATGTGACACTTCCTCGAAACACACAGATAAACATCACGACATATGGTCACCGACCCAATAATAACTGGCCAAAAAGTACACTTCATTCCAAACATATTGTTTTCCCTACATATGCCCTATGTGTCACTCCTTGTTAGATACCGGTAGGAAAAAAGTGAACTGAGAAAGAAAAGTAGTTAGTTTCCTTGCAAAAATTATGAAACATACTATTGGTTTTGTTCCTTTATTCTATATAGTAAACTAGAGCTGAATATTTGTTGTTGGATTCTATGTAAAACTCTCATTAAAAATGTGTGCCAACTGTCAAATGCTTGTTTTTCTCCTAGACAAAATTGCCGAGGTGGGACAATAGTTCCCACCGTCACTATCTACTTTGGGCACTTATTTCCCTCTGTTATTTTTGGCTCATATCTAGTTCTGAACCATTTTCAAAGTCCCTTTTTTGCCCAATTCTACTTTGTACCATTCTCACTTTGATTTCTGAATGATTGATAGGGTGAAATAATCCTTGTAAAACATAGACAAAATTGTATTTCTTTGTGTCAAAATCCTAGTAATTCTTGATATATGTGTGAAGTTCTCAATTGAATTTCTTTTGTTTTCTTTGTAGGGTAGGGTTTAGAAATATATGGTTTTGACAACCTTAGGGTATGCAATTTTTTTGAAAGAAAGCTAGCATGAAGTATTAGTGATAAACAATCATGGCATACCATAATAGAAACAAGTTAAACATGCAATAACACATCAAGAGGACAACATATTATCTGGTGGAAAACATGGGACACCATTCAGGATGTCACAAATCATTTGAGGCCTTCAAGGTTATACAAGTAAACAAGCAATTATATGGAAAATCCTGCAAACAATGGCAAACAAGTTACAATCATAAAAGACAATACAATACAAAATAAAATAGTGTAAGTATATAACCATTGTTGTAATTATCTTCATTTGCTCTTCATTAATCCTATTTTTCTTGTCAATTAAATCTAAAAGGGCCTACTCATCTAACCAATATTTCTTGATGATTTGGACAGAATCATCTTTCTATGCAATAAATTTCTTCCCATGTCATAGTTTTCTCCATTTTCCTCTTGTTGCTCACTCTGTCACTCACTCATTTTCTCACACCATTGTTCTTTAAAACTCAATTGGAATGATATTTGAAACTTAATAAAAAAGAAATTAAGGGGCCACTGTTCAAGGTATGTGGGTTTTTTTTAAGCATCCTCTGTAATGAGGCCTCTAAAAAGTAAACAATATATCCAAAATAATAAGTTAAAATTTTAAAAATAATTCTTGCGATATACAAAATGTTAGGTTACATGTCAAAAATTCTCAACGTAAAATAATAGCTTTACATAATGATAAAAATTTTAATCAATGAATGAAATATTTTAATAATGTAGATGAGACCAAATAATCTATGGGCCCAAGATCTGAAATAAAGAGGCCCCACCATGAAAGAGAAGCTAGAAATAAGTGTTGCCTTATCAATCCATAGACTTTTCAACCTTTTTTTATATTGGATCTTCTATTGTCGATCTTGATTAAAAAAATGGTCATCTTTTCATGCCTTACCTCCTCAAACAATTCATTTAGTTTTTCAACTCTCAAGGTGTCTTCATATTTGGTACAATTGTCACTGTAGGTTGCACACTCCATGATGTAATATTATTCTGTCAACACACCCCCTTTGTTATAAAACAAGCATATTCTCATTTCCCACCCGTCCTTGGGTGTTATCCACCTACTGGTCTCATAATGAAGATGATGTGAGCTATTCCTTAATCAAGCCATCAACATCTTTGCCTTCCACTTCATTTTTGCTCCCATGTAGGATCTTTTATCATGTTCTCACGTGGGATTAAACGCTTTGATATAGTATGTTTTCTTCTGTATAAGTTGCTTTGTGCACATGGTTGTCCTAAATTTCTCTCTTACATACTTTTTAATTTCCTCCTTATTGTCTAGACACTCTCGCATATTAATATCCCACTTTCTTATACACTTGTAGTTTGTTTCATGCTTGTACTATTCCTTTTGCTTGGATCTTCTTCCATCTCCATTTTGGGCCATTGTTGGTTCTCCATACTTTGTGCCTTTTTAAAATAAATTAATGTCCATTTCATTACCTCTGCCTCCATTGGGGAGATCCCTCTTTTAGCTAAAAGATTGAATTTTTGACTTTGAGAATGCTTGTAATTAAGTGTTTTAGATTCTCTATTTATCTCCATTTTAGATCTAACATATTTTTTCCCTAAACCTCACAACTAAGGTTTTCTTGGTTTTCTAAAAGACCAATGGAGTGAAAATTAAATCGAATAAGGTTTTCTTGGTTTTCTAATTGCATAACTCAACAATTTTTCTTTTTTTTAGTGAATATAAATATTTCCACCCTCATTAAATGCATTTTCCCCTACATGTCTTTTATCTAAGTTTTTTTTGTGGAAATCAATCACAATATACTCGTATTCTTCCACTACCTCTAGTAGACTTCCATAAAAAATAATTTAATTTTCTTTTTTTTCTCCTCAAAGAAAAGATCATGAATTTGGTTTTTCTAGTGGTCACTTACATACAAACCTCCTGAAAAAAGAGCTATAACACCCTCACATGCTTTCTCAAACTATCAGTTGTTTTTGTGATTATGATAAGATCATATGCATATAAGAGTAACTTTATTACATGGTTGGCTAGGTGAATGCCACATCCATCAACATTGTGTATCCACTCCTCTATAGTATCAAATTATAACCCAAAGAAAATGGGGAAGAGCAGACATCCTTGTTTAACCCCTATGTTACTTTTAAATTATTCTAACATTCCTTCTTCCATCCTAATTTTGGCCTTGAATTTCTCATAAATTCTAAGAGTTGTTTCTCTATACTCATCCAACACTCTGAGTTATTCCATTCTACTCTAAATTTTACCTTGCGGAACCATGCCAATGTTGTTTAAAATTCAATAAAGCAACAAAAATATTATTCTCCTTAGATATTCCATACTTTTTTCTATCAAATGTCTAAGGCCGATGTTGATTTAACAAAAATTGATTTATTAAATCTAATTTCTGAGTCACTACTAATATGATAAAATATAGTAAAATAAAAATACTAAGCACTCTAATTATTGTAAGCTTATAATAAAATAGGAGATATAAAAGACGCATTTGATTCACGTTTATCCTTGAACAGATATGAATTGTAACAACTAATGGATAGGTTGGGAAAAGTTTCAAAAATTATCTCGATATTAATTCTGGGACCATACGGACAGATTTGGACATGGGTTTTTAGGCTAGGGTGAGGGTTCCTAGGTGTCAGATACCTCTTATGGGTGCTGGTGACTGTGCAAATGCTCAAAATCTAGTTTCTTTCCTAAGTGTGCTAGGATTTCACACTTGTTCACTATTGATCACCTGTTATTCACACTATGATCACCAAGGGTGCTTGTAACCTGCAAAACAAACCTTAACTACTTACACAAGCTCACAAAAACATATCAAATTGGAATGAAATATGCAATATAAGAAGTCAGACTGACCCCGATGTAGTCACCCAAAGGGTGAACCAATGTCTGATTGTTGCACTACATTCCAGACTCCATGTATTTCTTTGTGTTTATGTGTGAAATAGTGTCCCTTAGGTTTCCCTCACACCAATGACTCCAAGATAATTGGGATATGGCTAGATAAAATTCAAATGTGTGAGATGGAATTCAACACTTCCCGTTCATATGTAGTGTATGCAGAGTAATCCCAAAATTATAATCCCTTTGATGGTAGTGATAGCATGTAAATGAGATTTCCCCTTTAGAATTTCCCACGCTAGAATAATAGATTGTATGTTGTGTATACATATGGATCTCTTGTTTGAATTTTGACACTAATGACATGACAAGCCGACTATGACATCGGGATAAGGGATGAGAAAACTAAAAAGGCCGACCACAAATGTCAAAATATGTAAACAAGAACAAAGAGGATAGAAATCACCCAGGATAGACAGGAGTGTTTGGGTGCTGGTGTCCAAGATGGGCGTTGGTGTCCTAGGATAAATGATGACAGATATGAAAATATAGATAGATAGGGATCCATGTGACCTGGCCAGAACTAGGTATAGAAATTACATATGTGAGAGAGAAAGACAATAGAAACAATCAAAGAAAGTGGATGGACTAGGGAGTGTGTCACCAGTGAATACTTTTCTTACTTAAGATCCATGCATATAACAACATACTTAGAGGTATAGTAAAATATTAATATGTGTGTGATTTTGTGTCTACATTTCCCTCCCTTTATGCTATCTTGAATGAAATTCAAGTACTGTAAAGGAAGTAAAGGAACATACATGTGAGAATTCTAGAGAAGCTAAATTGCAACAGTGTGTGTAGAATGTCAGAGTTTATAGCGTGGAAAACCATGGATCAGCATGTCAACCCATGTGGCGTAAGTAGAGATAGAAAACCATTGTAAGGAGCACTTGGAGAAACATTGAAATGATTTGTAGATTTTGGAGATTGTGATTGTTGTGAATGGAGATTAGAAGGGGTAGGGAATGATCAGTTCCCAATCTGATTTTGTATATTTGAAAATGGTAGGATTAGGGTTTCCTTCTACCAAAGGAAGAGTGTTGGGGAGAGAGGTCTATTTTTACTCTCCATCCATGACTACATCCCAAAAAGGTCTAACCGTTGCAGACGGATAGGGACCAAATTTATTTCCATGTTGTACCTTATTGTTCCATATCAAAGAACCCATATAGGAGCAGTATAGAAAAGGAAATGACATCTCATTGCCCCCACTCCCACAGGTGTCATGATTTTTACAGTACTATATGGTTTCCATGTTAGGTCATCTGGAAGTGATAGAAATGTAAAGTGATTCCCAAGTTAGGTCATCTGGGAGTGATGGTAATTGTGATGTACCTCCCAAGTTAGCTCATATGGGAGAGATAGTAAAGTATGGTTGCACTGATTGATTGATTTGATTCGAACTGATAGAAGATTGCTTTTAAGATTTTGTATTTAGTATATAACTCATGGAGAGATGTTTTTTTTCCCCCATATTAGGTCATTTGGGGGAATAGATTTGAAGCAATAGAAAGTATTTAAGTGTTGAATATAGATTGATTTTACTCCTGTACTTGAATAGAATCAAAGAAAAAAATTGTAAAAGTGATGTGATAAGAGTATCAATTGATTATATTATAACCTAAGAGGGATCGTAGGGTGATCTTGATTGTATGCCCCCCTTTTTTGAGAAAGGGTGAGGGGTGAAGAAGACGAGTACTGAGCTGAAAGTAAAGATAGAAGTGAATAAGAGATAATAGAAGATTTTGTAATAATGTGTGTAAATTGATGAGTATGTGCCAGATTTAAATATAGCATTGTACAATGTGTACAATATAGATGTTAAAAGAAATTTTGATCCATGAATGGCGCAAATGGGGAAGAAAACGGAGTAATGGGGCTCAAGATATGAGTGAAACTGTGTGTCGGGTATTAATTAGAACAATGATTATAAATAGTAACTATAGGATATAGAAAATTGAAGATTTTTATATATAGTAATAGTGAAAAGTGATATAGTTATTTCATTTATACCATGTTCAACTAAAAATTAGAGCTCGAAGCTGTGAGGATGTCGTGTGTTATGAGAAGCGAGTTTGACAAGATTCGAGAGAGTAGTGAGCAATTGTGGATTCACAGATGACCAATGAGTTGGTGAGTATGAATATTTTTAGAAAACTGTGTGAAATATGTCTTTTTTTGTCACTGTTGGAAAATTCACATTATTGTATTTTTTAGCATTTTTGACATGGGTGGGAGCGGCCAGGGCATTGTCATCCTTTGGGACACTAGCACCCAATTCCAGGTGCTAGTGACCTATTTCAGGGTGCCCATGTCCTGCTCCCAAGCACTAGCGTCCCAGGACAGTAGGGTTTTTGGCGAAATATGTTCTACAAATATGTGTAAATTTTGTATCAATTGACATCCTATGATGAGTCTAGTTGTGCAATATATATGACGATGTTAATAGTAGTAATTTTGGTTGTGTTTATTGTGTTGTAGAGGGATATACACTCGAGAGAGTTCCACGATGAGTCATCATTTGAGAACTTTGCTTACCATGGGGTTATCTGATGCCGAGTGGGATATACTGGACCACACCAACCTATAGACACAGAGCTAGATTGGGAGATATTCCCCATAATATTCCCATGTTTACAACACTATGTGAGAGATGGTGTGTCGATACATGTACCTAGTTTAGTTAGCCTACTAGTGAGATGACAGTGACCCTGGAGGATGTGTATCATGGATATTACGACCACCAATTGGTCATAGGAGATAGAGTATAGGTGATGACAGTATAGTGGATGCCCAGAGGTAGATGAGGGAATTAAGGTGGTATTTTACTGAGACACTTATTATAGACAAAGACCCATATTATTCTGGATGTTATAGTGAGATATTTGGTGTTCTGTGGTTGTAGAAGTTCATCGCAGTGATTCTAGCGTCGTCATTAATAGTAGAGGGTGGTGGAGTAGGTATATTATATAAGATGTATGCTATTTATCACCGTATCGAGGAGGATGAGACAAGATATGCGTAGGTGCAATGTATGTTCTCCCATTTGTACAAATTTGTATAGATTCACATAGGAAGATCATAAGGGATAGACTAGAGAGCCACCACTTTGTTGCATGTATGGGCCCATGAGCATATTACTGATATTGAGGCCACTTAGTGGGCCACAAGGTCTGATTGGGTGAGGCCCGATATTTTTACAGTGACATGGGTAGGCATCCAGTAGTAGGAGGACTGGACACGAACTACCTATAGTTCTATGTTTGATCGAATGGGGTCTAGAGGCCATCATATGGAGGCCATATAAAGACTATGGTGGTACGTTGGAGGATGTAGTAGAGTTACGATGCATTCGGTGCACTATGTGGTTGGAGGATCAATTCCCAGGAGTGGCCAGACTTTTTCCAGGGGGAGAAGAGTATCTGAGATAGCTTGGCATGGTTCAGGATGTGCCCCTAGAGCCATGTGTATGGGTGAGAGCTGACTAGAGCACCAAAGTAGGCCAGGTGTAGAGGCTAGGTCCAACAGGAGAATAGCTAGTGCATCATGGGCCAGAAGAGGCAGATGCATGCCATAGAGCCGATATAGGTTGATGATGTGGGGTGTACACAGGAATATCAAAGGTGGTGGGAAACACATTGATGGGTATTATCTCTTTCCATGGTAGTGGTGGATGTGGCTGGGTGAGACCAGACAGTTGGAGGAGTAGAGGGGCAAGTGCACCTAACCTCGATGGAGATGGCTTAGTAGTAACACTAGCAGAGCATAAGTATTGTTTGTAGTTTTTTGTTAATTGTTGTTTGATTGTTTTATATTGTAAAATGTTTGTAGTAACTAATGTGGTGTTGGATGGTTGTAGGTGATGTCCTATTAGTCGTTGGTTGTTGATTCATTGATATGCACGTTGAACGTTAAATGTGCCACCATAGATGTGCTCATGAGAGGCATGGCATGCTAGAGCGAGTGGCTGTAATTATCGGCTGATCATGCGCATTTGTTCGAGACTGGTGGCTATAGCGGCAGCCACATGTACCAGTGTTATTGAGTGAGTGTGATGAGGCTCATGTGGAGACTGGATTTGGCTAGACATGTTATAGGTAGGAGAATCCTTGGCTCATAGATGTAATCACTGAGATATGTGGAGCTACAGGGCCAATTCATGTAGTAGTTAGTCAAGGTGGCTATGAGTACAGAGATACGTAGAGATATATAGAGGTCACGACCAGTGGCATAGATTGATTGGTGAAGCATATAGTTCTTGAGGATCTCAGTGATTGTAGATAGTGATAGTGAGCATGATTTAAGATGTATATGGATGTAGTGATGCATGGGGGCTTGCCCCCTGACGATTTTATTTTTGTAACTATGATTTTTGAAGAGATATATATAGACATGTGTTGGATACCATATGTGTTGTTAACTTTTATTGATGTGATGGTTGTCATTTACGTTGTAATTTGTTAGATGTTGTATACATTTTTAAACTAGGTATCATGATTATTAAATATTTGAAATATATCGTGATGTGGAATAATAGTGTATTGAAAATGATTTGTATGTGAATGAGTAGTATAATGATATGACTAAAATAATGTATGTATAGAATGTGATGTGAGAGAGTAGTGGAAAAAGGTAATGTGACATAGATAGTATAAGATATTATAATAATGATATATCGATAATTGTATAATGAGAATATATAAGAGCACGTTTGATAATAACATGTGATGAATGAGAAAAAGAAAGGGGGAAAGAAGAACGATGCCCCCCAGTGTGCGAATGAGGTTCATTTTTGTAATAGATCCCTCAACAGTCATGTAAGAACCTTAAGAATATGAGTGTGTCATTAGGTAATGAGGTGATCATATGGAGGTCACCTACCAAAGATGGAGAGACCGGTGAGGGATGGTGGAAGCATGTGAAGCAAAAACAACATGAGTATAAGAGCCAAACTGAATGGCAGATAAAATGGTGCCGATAATGGGAGGTGTAGCGGTGGGAAGCACAGATGTTGATGGCTTAGGAAGCCAATGGAATGTAGTGGCACTATGATGAGGGTGAGACGATGTAGCAATGGATGAGCGAGGTGAGGGGCATGGATAGATAATGATCTTAGGCATCAGATGAATGAAAACCTTAGAAGTGGGTGGAGGCGACAAATGAATAGTTGTGGAAGCACGCTTATGTGGAATGGGAAAAAGAGACTACTCACAAGAGAGAGAGCCGAAGGTAATGACACCTTTGTCTTCTAATTGTTGTAATTTATTGTGTAGAACACAACAATCATTGTCACTGTGGCCATTGATGCAGTGAAAATTGTAATAAGAGTGATCGCATTGTCGATGCAAGCGGTGCGGAGGATGATGCTGATTAGAAGGAAAGTGGATTAGATGTTTATCTAGAAAATTACGTAAGACATCATGAGGCTTACCATCATATGGAAAGTGAAATGGTTCATGAGGAGGAGATGGAAAAGACTTAGGTGTAGGATGACGCGGTGGAGGGAAGGAAGATGATTACATAGGAGAGGAGATCATGACCATGGAGGATGATCAATGGATAAAAGAGGAGATGAAGTAATAGGAAATGGAGTAGTAGAAGAAGTAAAAGTAGGAGGAGATGGAATAACATGTTTTGCAATTAAATCATGTTCTAGATCTATAAATTTTTATCACAAAAGCGTAAAAGATTCATATGTATCATATAAGAAAATTTTCTTTTAAGGCAAGAATGAAGCCACCAAAAAAGATAAATTGCTTATCTAAACCAATTGGCTCAAATAATAACTGATGTATACATGAATTAAAACGTAAAATGTAATCTATAATGGGTTCTTTCTTACCTTGATGCAGAGTAGGTAAACAATCATATGTAACTCTAGGACCATTTGTGACCATAAACCACCTAAGAAAAACATTTGGCATATCACAGTAAGTGCTAATAGATCCATAAGGCAAATGAGTGTACCATTGAAGAGCATGATCAACAAGACTATGAAAAAAAGATTTGAGGAGCAAACATGCACGATGAAATCCTTAGGGAAAGTGGAATTGTGAATTATTTTAGGTATTGGATTTCCATTCAAATAATTATTATCAAAGGAAGCATAATAAGATTTGCTTTTGAGAGAGAGAGTATGAACTTGAGTTTGTAAATTACTGACAACATGCATGAGAGATAAAATATCATGTGAGGGGATGGTAGAATAAGCGAGAGGTATATTGAGAGGTTGAAGCTTGCCATTGTGAATGATCTTGGGAATGTGGGAAGAAGAAGTGGAGGTGGAAGGAGAAGAATAACATGAAGGCTTTATGGGAATGCTAGATGTAGATGCAAAAGAAATAATGAGAGGTGTACTTCAAAGAACCCTAAACTTTTACAAATCAAATAACAAAGCTAATCAAGGAAGGCTAACACCATAGCCATTTCATAGCTAAGGATTCCAAGTCTAGGAATGTAACATTAAGATAGAAGCTAAAAGGAATGCTTAACTAGTATGAAAACAATGCAAAATCTAACTAGACATGCCTACTAATATGCTTTAATTACCTAACATGGGCCTAAATAGACCTAAGAGTGCAAACAAATGGTTATTGTTACTACTCCTAAAAACGGTGAAATAACCTCTCTAAATGACTTGTTAAGTCACTTTAGATATTCATCTACTAACCTTGTTGAATTCTTTAGGTAAGGATTGAATTTGGCTATGAATCATATGTATTATATGAGATGCAAATAAAAGCATGGTGTAAAATATTAAGGTAAGAGGTGCACCCTTTTTATAGTTTTCCTTTTGGGATAAACTTGTATTTTGGTGCATGTGGGACTAAAAGCCAAAATTAGATTAGAATTGATAATCATGATTAAGCTTTGCTAATCACAACCAGTGAATTAGCAAGTGATTAAGATGTGGGAGCCTTAGTCAACTACTTAGGGTCAGCTAGGAGGCTAGGATAAGCTTTTGAAGCTTGTTGAGACATTGTGGAGGTGAATGGGGTGATTTTGAGTGGTTGGAAGGGGGGGTTGAGCCAATAGTAGGGTATAATGACTAAAACAAGGGAAAACTAGGCTTAATTAGCTCATAAACGCTAATTATCTATTTTGAAGAGGATTTTGGCTTACGATTCATCGTAAAGTGGCATCCTCAATGCGAAAGAGATTTGGTGATCAATGAAGTGCTTGTTAATTGACCAAACTAATCAGAAACATTAGTTAATTAGCGAAAATCACTAATTATAACAAAATTGGCAAGAATGAGAGTGATTTGTATGCGTTTGACAATAAGATTGCAAAAGCGGAATTTAGGTGTCTACATTTACGCTTGTTTGAGGTGAATTAAGTGACTTCTCTTCAAATATAGTAGACAAGCATAAACAAGTAAATTTTTGAAGAAAAATTAGCAGGATGAAGGATGCCCCCTCGAGTGTCAATGGGGTGATAGAAGATTGACGATTGAAAATATGATTGAAATGGATAGAAGAAAATAGGTTAGAATGGGTGCGAAACCCTCAGGTATTGAGAATGAATAAGGACATGGATAAACCTGGTTGTTTATTGCCCCAGGTGATTTGGAAGAAAAATTAGTGATGGTAATAAATGATAATGGAGAAGAAATGATTAATGAAGAATATAGGACAAGCCCAATCTTTGCATCCAACTTTTCAATAAGCAACCTATTTATATCATTTTTCCCCTAGGTCTACATCATCAGCCTTTATTTAAAATAAACAAAAGTGTAAGATAACATGAAAAGCTAAATTACTAACAATTGTTTATTGCTAAAAATACGTAACTCCATGCAACATACATTATGCAATGCAATACGAGAAATTAAAATGATATTTAGCTCCATGCAACATACAAAATGCAATGCAATACGAGAAATCAAACCGGCTAACCTAACATAGAACTAGTACAATCACACGCACTCAAACAAACAACATTTAAGACAGTTGCGCTAATGTTTTTGTTATCAAGTAGCAATTCCCAAATATTCATGTTGTAATGAAAAGGGTTAAAAATGGTGCCCCAAGCAAGGATACATGCGAGGGGAATAATGAAGGACACAATTAGTCCTATGGAAAACCTTTCGTTCACTATGACACAGTCCTTGACAACTCATTATTGCACAAGAGGACTGACATAACATGCAACCTAATTTTGTTTAATAGAGGTAGATCATGATGATCCATGAGTAGTTTGAGACTAGAACAAACAAGAATCGTAGAAAGATGCTTTTGTAAGAGATATTTCAATGTTCAAGAGTAATGCAATTGACATAGGCTTTAGTTGTGTATATGTCGTTTTCCTTTTTTTTTTTTTTTTTACATTTTTTTAGATTTTTAATGATTTTATCAAATTTTTTAGAATTTTTTTGATTGTTTTATTTTTTTTAATTTTTATGAAAGAAAATATTATAGAGGAAATAACGAATTCGAGAGACAACGTTAAAAGTGACAGCAAGGCAAAAAATGCCTCGAGTAGTAGAAAAGGTCGTCGAGAAGCAAAATTATGCCGCCGCATAGCGAAAACGTGCCAAAAATAACTATTTATTAAAAATAATCACTGCGGTAAGTGTTAGAGGAATTTTAGAAGAAATGCAATGGTCTTGAGGCATTTTGGAAGCGAGAAACGCATCGCGAAAGGTAAAAATGAGCATATAAGCCACTGCGGCAAGTTATTTACCACATTTGTTTACCATTCGACTATTGATTTGAGCTCTGACCTATGGGAGGAAATGGTGAGGATAGTGAATCAGAGGCACTGTGCAGACCATGTGAGGGACTACCTAAGGCTTCAAACGGATAGACCACAGGTACACACAACTATTATTTTTACCCTAGTAATTCAAATTATTGAATTTTTAGCTAAAATACATGTTTTTAGGCTAAATTAGGGAAAAACTGGGGGACGCCTATTCATGCTGAGTGGGCGCCTATGTATGTCAACATTTTTTCATTTTTTGAATTTTCTTGCAGCGTGTGCGCCTAGGCGCCTATGCATGCATGTATTTTGCTTGTTTTTTTCTACTATTTTTTTTAAAAATTGACTGCGAAAAGGGCACCTATGCTGGGAAAATTTGTGATTTTGTGCATCTTAAATGCCATGTAAGGGTGATTGGGTGCCTACATCTGGAGAAGAGACCTTATGCTAGCTACAAGGGCAGCTGGGTGCCTATGCCTTGTGTAATTTTAAATTTTATTTATTTATTTTTATTTTGTCGTGACACGTGGGTGCTCAGGTGCCTATGTTGAGAAAATAGTGTTGGTGCATGCAGAGGGGCGCACATGCATAAAAGACAATTTAAAATTGGTTTTAGGTAAAAACTTAGGTTTTAGCAAACCCTACGTAGAAGAAATAGGTGAATTATAGAAAAATTTAACAATGGAATACAAGAATAACATGATAAAATAGACCTTTAGAAGAAATTACATGGTAGAATAGAAGACAAAGATTATAATAATTGACTTGATTGGCTCTGTAGGCAGAGTTGGGCGTGCTAGGGACGCAGGAGTGACATTCACGACTTCAGACCTACGAGGCAACCTTCAGATGTTGAGACCGGATTTTCTTAGAGATCACCCTGGAGGTGACAAGTTTATCATATGTAGCTCATATGCCACATAATACCTTTGATCACAATCTTCTCATATCCTTAGCTGAGAGATGACGAAGCGAGAGATAGAATTTCTGACTCCCTACCGGTGAGATGAGTGTGACATTTGAGGTGGTTTGGCGGATCCTGCAAGTTTTGATTCAAGGCCATTTAGTTACTTACGATGGTCGCCCAGATCGGGTTGAGTGTTATACAACTATGATATTTGGAGTGATTGATATCCCCCACCAAGGTATGTTAGTTGTGGTTAGGAGATGGATGGCTGATCCATGGCTAGGACGGGTTCCCGTATATTTATTATCTCTTTTCAGCGGCATGTTACTGCCCAATAAGACCGGTACACGATTCCCCCTGGGTGTTATTGGAGTGATCCACAACCTACTTTAGGGTAGGGTGTACTACTGGGGTCAGTGTATACTGGCTCACTTATATTTTAATTTTCACTTGATAGCCTATCATAGACAGAGGACATTGGGCCCTACCACTTTATTACAGATATGGGCTTGGGATCATATTACGATTGGACATCCTTTAAGAACATTGAGAGCTTAGGTTCTTGGAGAGCCTTCCCTCATGGGCTAGGTTTCCGATGGAGATGATATTCACAGCTATAGGGGGAACACATCCTATTACATGCAAGATTTTGACAAGCTACAACCCCATATGATCATATGGTGGCCATACAGGCTATACCAGTGGCCTCAGGATGCAGACGAGTTGAGGACGGCTGCAGTGGACCATTTTATCATTGGGAGCAGGAGCCATATATTATAGTGGTACAGGGTGGACAGAGTCTAGCGTCAGTTTGGTCTCATCCAAGTGATTCCTAGTAATGAGATGTGGTACACACACCGATATAGAGATATTTTTGATATGGGACCCCAGATCAGGTTTTACCAAGCTCATACAATCTTTTCACAGTTAGACCCCACAACCTTGGGTACATCGGGCGTAGACAATAGATCCAGAGACTACACCAGACTATGCAGCATGGTATGCACTAGTGCTACAACATAGATTGACTATTCCCTAGGAGATATAGGACATAAAAACATAGGAGGAACATGGTCTAGATCCATAGGTACATGCACAGGCACATGTAAGACCATACATGTGGGTACCAGTGTAACAAGTGCTAGTACAACAACATATCCTAGTATAACAATGGGTAGTGGTGTAGCCACATGTGTTGACACCATAGATGCTAGTGCAGGAACCTTTATCACCTCTTCACATGAGTCCATGACATAGTCCACTAGGAGGTAGAGGAGATGACTTGGATGATGAGGATATGGAGGAGGATTTTCCAGATATATGGGATATGCAATATGTACAAGATGTGCATGCTATGTAGGATATACCAGATATACAGGATGTATAGGCTATGCAGGATATACTGGATATATAGGATACACAGGCTATGCAAGATATACTAGATATATAAGATACACATGCCAGTGGGCAGGTGGCTACCTTGCAACATCAATTATAACAGGTGACAACATTAAATATCCAGATGACAATTGAGAGGGATTAGGCTGTTACAGAGAGAGATCAGGCCTTCGCAGAGAGATATCAAGCCCTTACAGAGAAAGATTAGGCCCTCGGAGATGGGGATCAACTTGTGATAGAGCAAGATTAGGCAATGTCAGAGAAATTATAGGCCCTCACTGAGCAAGACCAGGTGATAGACAATTCCTTATAGCTACAGGCAGAGTGGGCTCAGGATATAGTAGACATGTTACAACTACAAGTAGATTGGGGTCAAGTTATAGCAGATTGGGATCAAGATATTACACACAGGTTACAGCTATATACAGAGCGGGATCGGGCTATAACAGATTGGTCTCAGCTCTGGATAGAGCTAGCTAACATGAGGGCAGAGCGTGACACACTGCAGTAGGCATCCACATCCTCAGGGGTGCACTTGATGATTGGGCATAGTGCTAATGTAGTAGGTGAGGTCACCTATTATAGAATGCAATATTATGCGATCATTACGGCTGAGCGAAGAGTTCCTAAGTATGGTCATGTAACAGGAAACAAATCACGATCTAGATCCCATAAATCATCACGATCAGTGCGATCCGTAGAGGGTCCTTCAGGACAACCAACCTCAGAGCAACATGGGTCAATTCAACATGACACAACACCTTCTACACATTTAGCACCTCAAATGCCCCTACCTAGCGGCGTACCCGGACTAGGAAACCCTAATGTGGGTGAGAGTCATCGTTGAATCTCTTATTGATGTACCAGATGTACTACTTTCTTTTTGGTGTACCGCTTTGTGATGAAGACATAATTTTATATGGATGTATGTGTATTGTTTTTTATCATGCCTTATGACAAAGGCTCTTTTTTGCATAGATGTCCATGATTACACATGATATCAGATGTATATGGACATTTATATTTTTTATGATATATGATGATAAATGGATATATGTTTGTTTATGAGATATCATGGTAAACCTATTGCATTATGTTTGTATCACATGTTAGATTATGAGATAACCTTAGTTGATATCATACTTGTATGATGCATGAGATACTTTGAGAAACATGTTTTTAATTTTGATATTGGTGTGGGGGGGATAAATTTATGATCATGCCCAACCCCTCTTGCCCCATTGATGATACAATACTTGATGATTAGCTTCAGTATACATATGTGATGTAGAATTAGCATTTATTGATATATGATGTATAGATGTGATGGTTATATGCGATATGATGATGAAGTGATAACATAATGTACAAGTAAACATTAACAAGCACAAGCTGACACATTTAATCAAAGCAACACATTTATTTACAAGTATGCCATATAAAGTAAATTCAATGTCATGAACTATAGATGAAAGTAACATTTAATCCAAGTAAGCAAGTGAATTTAATCTAAAGCACACAATACGAAACAATAATGTAAATAAAAACCATACAAACCAACAACTAAAAGTAAGCAAATTATTACTTTGTTTTTGTGGGACAATTTTGGAATATTTTTCGCTATTTTTGGTTTAATCTTTAAGACAATTTTATATTGTTTTGGATTTGTCTACGAAACATATCTGTATGTTTTGGGATTTCAAAAGTTATATGACTGTTTTTGACATTTTCTCAATAGTTTTCCGAAGTGAATGTGCAAGGAAATGAAGAAACGTGGATGCCCCCAGTGTGAGATGGGATATACAAGGGCAAAATTCCGTGTGGTATTTGCCAAAAGTGACGCTGCAAAGTTTCCCCCAGTGCGAGATGGGTTCATTTAAATTTAAATTCTTCGCATTCACAAGGTAAGATTAGTCGGATTAGGGTAAAGAAGGATAGGCTCACAAGGTACTTAGACGAAGGAAAAGACCAGCTTAGGACAAAGTCTTCATACTCCTAAACTTGAAATGATTATGAACAACGGACCCTGCCTTGGCATCGGGAACTAGTTTTCACCAAAGGACTTGTCCAAAGTGCCACCATTGCATGGTTTCCACTATTAGACACACATTTTTATTTATCTTTTTTCATTTTCTATTTTTATACTTTTTTACTTTTCTCAATACTTTAGAGACCCCATACTTAAGCATAGAAGTGCTTAAGATGCATTGCATTCATGGGTTCTCGAAGCTCTTGACCATATGCATAGGCTAGCTTATAGGCAACTGAACCGAACTTGGTAACCACAACATATGGTCCTAGCCAATTGGGTTCAAATTTTCCTTTCTTTTCATGGTCCTTATTGGTATTCTTCTGATTCTCTTTTAAGACCAAATCCCCTACCTCAAATTGATGAGGTGCGACTCTTTTATTATAGCTTTGCCACACTCTACCCTAATACATTTTAAGGTGATTGAGAGCGTGAAGTTTTTTCTCGTATAATAGCTGCAACTCTGCTAGTCAAGCTATTCTATAGTCTTCCTCTTCATTCAGGTAGTCCCTTAGCTCGATACACAAAGAAGGATCTCAATCTCCAAGGGTAGTATGGTTTCCATGCCGAATACTAAGGAATATGGATTTGCACCTGTGGGGGTGCAGATATAAGTTATGAATGCCTAGAGGGCATGCTATGCACCTAGGTAAAGGATGTTATGATGTATATGTATTGATGGAGATGCCGACATGTGGCACACATCCCCTTAACTTATTATATCATTCATTTATGATTTATTATGCTTAGGAGGTCGACCTCAGTATTGGCCATAGGTTAGAATGGTATATATAGGGGTTAGAAGGTTGTAGTTAATTATCATATTGAGTATTGGAGTGTTATTGTATGGTTTGGAGGTTACCCCCTCGAAGTGGCAAGGCTATTATATGAGCATATTGTCATCATTTATCTATATTTATCTATATGAGCATTTTTTGTTTCAAGTATATCTTGAAGAGATTATCGATTTTTTTCCCAATTTTTGCATCATAATTTACAAACACTCTAAGTCAGAATATCTGAAAATTTCAGCTCCATTGGATCTGTTTTGCGGATGTTATTGGTGTTTTAGGTGTTTTCATAAATTCACTTTTTAGGAAGCAAATTGTGGTATTTTTTAGCAAAATTTATATTTTCGGAAAGCTCTTGAAATTTCAGTTAGGGTTTGTTCTTTGTGTTTTTATCCATCTACCGAAATATTTTCATAATTCCTAAACCCTAATCATGATCACAGAGATAACAAATTTTTATGGAAATGGTGAGATGGATGCTAAAGAATGGTGGATAAAATTTAAGAATATATATTTCTCATATTTCATGACGAGGAATAGGTTTTTACATTATCTTGGTGGTCCTGCATGGATTTGGTTTTCTGAGTTAAAAAGTGACAGGAAGGATTGGTCTTGGGAGGAAATGGAACAACTTTTTAAGGATAGATGGGACCATAAAGAGGAAGAAGAGTCAAAGGAAGATGATGGGCAAGAATATATTGAAGAATCAAGAGAGAAAGAAGAAGAAGATGAAGTAGAAGAAGAAGAAGAAAAATAAAAAGAAGAAGTAGAAGAAGAAGAAAAAGAAGCAGAAGTAACATCAGAAGAAGAAGAAGAAGAAGAAGAAGAAGATGTTGATGATGAAGCAGCTACACAGGATAGAGCATCTCCAAGGAAGGAAGCTTCAATATTTTAGTTTGAAGGGTGCATTCAAAGAAAAAAGGAATAATCATTATGGTTATACATGGAATCCTTATTATGGTTATGCATTGAATCCTTATGTTGGTTATGCATGGAATCCAAGGATGATAAACTATGGTCATGAATGGAATCAGAGTAGCGCAACGAAATATGGATATTAGTTTAGATATGTATCATCTACTAGAATCACATATGGATGGATGATCGACCATGGTGAAAAGTTTGTAAAAATTTACAACACACTCATTACAGGGATGAAACATGTTAAGGAGGGAAGGAATGTTATGCACCTAGGGAAAGGATGTTATGATGTATATGTATTGATGGAGATGCCGACATGTGGCACACATCCCATTATCTTATTATATCATTCATTTATGATTTATTATGCTTAGGAGGTAGGCCTCAGTATTGGCCATAGGTTAGAATGGTATATATAGGGGTTAAAAGGTTATAGTTAATCATCATATTGAGTAATGGAGTGTTATTGTATGGTTTGGAGGTTACCCCCTCGAAGTGGTATTAGAGGTTGCCCCCTCGAAGTGGCAAGGCTATTATGTGAGCATATTGTCATCATTTATCTATATTTTGGTGTTCTCTCATGTTATTTTGCTGTATATGTTCTAATTTATACAAGTAATATCCTTACAGGGCAGGGTGAATTTGTAAATACCAGTCACAGCCTATCTTGTTCACCATCTTCTCCATAATGTGCATTAGGGTTATATTGGAAGCCTCAGCCTACCCATTACCTTGAGGGTAATAAGGGGTCGTAAACTTAAGGGAGATTTGAAAGCGTTTGCAGAGTTCTTTCATTGTTTTATTCTTAAATGGTTTACAATTATCAGTGTTAATAGCAGAAGGGATACCATATCGTCAGATGGTATGTTTCATGATAAATTTTGAGATCTGGGCACCTTCAACATAGGTTAGAGGAACAACCTCTACCCACTTTGTAAAGTACTCAGTTGCAGTAATTATGAATTTACGACCATCTGAAGAGACATGGTTAAGTTTCCCTATTAGATCAAGATCCCATTTTGAGAATGGCCAACGGGTTGTGACAGGCTGCAAGGATTATATCAGCGCATGTATCAATTTTCCTTACTTTTGAAAATCCACACATTTCTTCACATGGTTACAACAATCATGCTCCATGATAGGCCAATAATAGCATACCTTAAGGATTTTATTTGTAAGGATGATCCCATAAGTATGAGCCCCGCAGATGCCTTTGTGCACCTCTTTGATTGCTTGGATAGATTCATCTGAAATTAAACATCGCAACAAATTCTTGTCGTAGCCTTGGTAGAATAGGGTTTCCCCCCAGTAGGGTATAACAGGCTATACATTGGATGAGGGTGCATTTTTCAGCATGGGAAATGTTAGTGGGAAATTTTCTATCATGGAGGTAATTAAAGATTTCAGTGTACCACGGTGAAAAGGGGCCAACAACCTCAAACACCAAACATGAATCTGGTATGTCATATATTGTTGTTCTTAGATTTTTAACGAAGAATGGTATGTCATTATTCCCTGGTGGAATCCTTAACATGGATCTTAGTGTAGCCATAAAATTTGTTGCTTTGTTCTAGGCTCTTAGTATCTGCTCAAATAATTCTTTCAAGGAATCGACCATTCTTTTATATGGAAGCAACTTTTCATACTTGACCTTATATTTATCTATGACCCATTTGATGATAAGAATTGAATCACCAATGTAATTAACTCGTCTAATATCCCATTTAATAGCTAGCTTCATCCTTGCGATGAGAGCTTCATACTGCGCTATATTATTGGTGCAGGGGAACCCAAGTCTAAATGTATGTGGAATCAAATCTCTCGTGGGAGTGATTAGCACAACTACGACACCTGAAACATGAAAGGTAAAGGAGCCATCTAAGGATAATTGCAAGACTACAAATTTTTCAAGGTACATGATGGATGCATCTGGTAGTTCTAGACTCAAGGGTTCAGTACTTGGTAGTGGAGCTTTTGCTAGCTGATCTGATAACACCTGTCCCTTTACTCATTTTGATGAATGTACTCAATGTCAAAATCACTAAATAAGATGATCCAATTGACCATCTTTCCAGTTAGTGCTGGTTTGGACAATAAGTAATTTAAAGAAATAAGCTTGATTTTGTTATTAAGCATATAGTGACGTAGCTTCTGGAAAGTAAAAACCACAGCTAGAAAATATTTCTAAATTTGTGGGTAATTAAGCTCATATGATATCAATGTCCTGCTCAAATAGTATAAAGGTTTTTCTCTTTGCTCTTTATCATACTAGGCCAATAGTGCCTCAATTGCAAAATGTGTAGCGGAGATGGAAAGAAGCAAGGATTCTGCTTCCATGGGTGGCATGAGAACATGGGGTTTAGCTAAATATCCTTTCAGCAAAGCAAACAGTTGATGTTGCTCTAGCCTCTAGGTGAAATTAACATCCTTCTTAAGAAGATGTGTGAATGGATGACACTTATCTGTTAGCTGTGAAATAAACCTTTTGATGCCCTGAATTTTCCCTTGTAATCTACGTAATTATCTTATATTATTAAGAGGAGGCATTTTTGTGATAGTTGTGACCTTTGTGGGGTCTACTTCAATTCCTTTCATTGACACGATGAATCCTAATAATTCCTAGATAGCACTCCGAAGACACATTTCTTCGGGTTAAGGAGGACTTTGTAGTCTCTTAGGCGCTGAAAGATATGCCGCAAAATTTCTTGGTGCTCCTTCGGAGTTCTAGATTTAGCTAGTATATCATCCACATAATCTTCCATAATGTCACCTATCATATCATGGAAGATTACAGTCATCACCCTTTGATATGTAGCACTTGCATTTTTAAGGTTGAAGGGCATGACTTGGTAACATAACGTCCCCCATGGGGTTGTGAAAGTTGTCTTGTGTTGATCTTCTTCTGTAATTTTTATCTGATTATAACTTGAGAAACCATCCATGAGCGACAACATCTCATAACTAGTAGTAGAATCAACAATCATGTCGATATTAGGAAGAAGAAAATCATCCTTTGGATAAGCTTTGTTAATGTATCTAAATTCGGTATGAAATCTGATACCAACTAACTTCTTTTGAATTGGGACCACATTGGAGATCCACTCCGAGTTGTTGATAGGCCTGATAAATCCTACTTCTAGTAACCTTTCTAGCTCTACCTTTACTAGTAGGGTGATGGGAGGGTGAATATTGCAAAGCTTTTGCTTTATAGGATTGGCGTCCGGGTTTACAACAAGATTGTATACCACTAATGCAGGATCAAGTCCTGACATGTCAACATAAGACCACACGAAGATGTATGCATACTCTCTCAAGAGTCCTGTGAATGTTTTTTTTCCTTTGACTGAGAGTGAAGCTCCCAACTTAACTATCCTCACTAGCTCCTTCGTGTCGATGTTAAAATCTATTGCCTCTTCTACTAGTATCTTTGACTCATCCCCCATGCTCGTAGGATCATGAGGGAGATTGAGGTCTTCCTTTACCAAAGGTGTTTCAAAGAGATCCTCATCTTTAAGTGGGTACACTATTTTATCCATAGGTTGTTCTACTTGTTTATCCACAAGCGCCCTACAAAGATTTTCACTATAGGACTTCCCCTTTTTATTTTCGCAAGGATTTTCTTTGGAACTCTTTCCCTTGCTCACTTTTTTACTTAAGTGTACACACAACTCTACTTCTCTCCACAGTACACACACACATTAAACTGAATGGAGAACCCATTCTTGTGATCATTTCTTGGAATTCTACCTTTGATGCCCAAGAACTCCCTAATAGCGTCATTGTTCTGAAACAAGTCAATAGGTACATGTTTTTGTCAATCCCAATTCACCAGTGATGGGTACATGAGAGTTAACATCTGATTTATAGGGGTTACGTAGGGTGTAACAGGGGTTATGGTAAGGATAGCCATGTTAGACAATAGGTTCGTAGAGGTGAGATCTTCGTAAAGAATACACTAGGAATCGGTTTCGCTTTCATTTTCAGACAAACTATCCTCACTCTTAGAAGAAACATACTCGTTATCTAAAGGGTGAGATTCATACAAATGGATGCTAATACCTGATTTACCCAATATGCAACGAGGTATTGAAAGAGCTTATAACGGACCTTATCCTTGGTGGTTGCAACCATGTCCTTGGTATCTCATAGTAAGCATGATTCTATTGGGAATAAAATACATAGATGACTTGTAACACAAAGCCATTTCTGTTAGGTTGTGGAACCTGTTTTCATGTGTGAAAGTGTTGAAGACTGTACACGAAGAGTACTATAAACTTTTCATGTATCCTCGCCGGGGTTTGGGGCCGGGCTGGGCCCCGAGCGGGCGTCTGGGGGTGGCAGCCCCCAAAAAAAAAATTAGGCATAAATTTTTTTGGCCTCGAAAAAATGCACCCGACATATTGGGAAACATGCTCTTCTCATATGGACGAGATTTTTGACCCATAGGTTTATGGGACGGGTTTTACCCATGGTTTTGATACCCACAATTTTGTAAAACTACTTAAGTAGTTGTCTATTTATATGGTCTTATGCATATGATAGATGTACAAGCAAATATATTGCAGATGTGTTTTGAATTTGGGTGTGAATTCTGTATAGTTTGTTGAGCATATCTCCAAACAGATCTGTGTATTGTATTGAGAGAGTGGTGGATTGTAATAAAATCTAAGCAAGTGATTCTTGGTGGACGTAGCCCAAATTGGGTGAACCACGTTAAATATTGTCTCCTTGTGTTGTGTTATTTTATTCTACAATTTTATTTCAGATCTGTAATAATTTCTACATATTAGTTTCTACTGTTGCGATTCTGTGAGGGATTACTCTGCATATTTTATCTCTTATTTCCTAACAATTTCATCATCTTTAGGATGAAATAAAATATTATTGAGGATTCTTTCATCATCTAGCAAGCCATCGGAAGTGAAATTGTCAAAAGGGAAACTCTGCCTTGATCTTTGGAATTCGTAGCATGGTCTACCATGTGTTTGGGATGATGGCAGAATGTTTTGAACCATAAGGGCTTGCTGAAGATTATACTCTCCACAACCATTGTTTATGACCTTCATCTCCCATGTAGAAAATGGTGATTCTGATGTAGACACACCATTTTCACTAGGAGTTAGGGTGTTTAGATCCACTTGTGAAGCGAGGGTCTCCGACCGAACAAGAATAACAATCTCCGTAGAGGGACACTCATAAATGGTAGGAAAATGGCTAGACAATGCACTACAATGAGTCAATGGTTGGGGATCCCCTTGTATAGTAAGTGTTTGTCCTTAACACTATAATTTTAGACACTGATGATATGTTGATGGCACAGCCTACAGAGCGTGAATCCATGGGCGACCGAGAAAGATGTTATAAGGGAGCTCCAGATCTAAGATATGGAACTTTGTATCATGGGTTATGGGACCAAATTCTAATGAGAAAGTGATTATTTTGGCTGATTGTATTTCTTCATTATCATACACCTTTATGGTGATGACCTTTGTCTCCAAATCAGCTTCTGTGCTGCCTAGTTGGCAAACTAGTTTAAGAGTACAAATGTTAAAACTTGATCCACCATCCACAAACACTCTCTTGACTTTCTTACGCTTGATTATTACCTTTATATATAAGGGTGGGTTATGGGAGGTATTTTCAGTTAAGGATTCTGTTGGATTGAAGGTTATGTGTCTTACAGAAGTGATTTGTGCTACCATAGCTTGTAAATGTTTAGGATCAACATCAATATATACTCTTGATCCATGTAGGGTTTTGCAAAGTATGTCTTTATGGATGTTAGAAATATTTAGAAGGTATAAGATTGAAATCTTATATGTAGTATTATCTATTTGATCTAACACATCATAATGACTCTCTTGAGGAGGGGGGAGTAGGTTCAAAATTTATAACAAGACGATCTCGTCGTGTTGCCAAGGTGTATTCTCTTGTTTTAATTCTAATTGTATTGATTTTCTCAATGAGCGGGTCAACACAACCTATCAAGGCATCGAAATGGTCTTTTTTTAACACATAATTAACATTCTTATTCTGAGACAATTGTCCCCGATCCGGATTTTTGTTTTCTTAGTGATTGGGAAAAGGCTCCTTGAAGAACCCTATGTTTGCATTTAGAGATTTTGCAATGGAGAAAATTTCTACTTCAATGTCACCATTGTCGACTAGGTCTTGAATATAGTGTTTTAATCTTAAAAACTTTTCAGTTTTATGATCCTTTACGCGATGAAACCCGCATAATTCATTCTCCCTAAACCATGATGGTTTAGGTGTGTCATCTCCATAGGGTTATGTTTCAGGGTACTTTATCATGTTTACGGCCTCTAACGGCTTTAGTATGGACGATATGGATTCAGATAGAGGGGTAAAAGTACGTCATTTATACTTACTAGGTGGATTTCCCTTTGCCATTTTCAAGGGTGCGTGGTTCTGAACGGCTTGTACTCGCTTGAAATCTACTATCCCATCACCAACAATATTTTTGTTCTTATTATGAACAAACTTTGGTTTTCCATTAGATTTGGAATCATTTTGATCGTGGGAGAAAGGTTTTAGAGTCCCCCTAGCTAACAATGCTTTTTCAATTTGATTCCCTTTTTCGATTACCTCTTCTTCGATTACCTCTTCGAATGTGTTGCCACAATACATTTGCAAGTGAAACTTAATGTCTGGATGGAGGTTGGGAAAAAATATGCCTATTAACTATTTTTCAAGTATGGAGCAAGGGAAGCGGCTAGCTAGTCCTCTCCATCCTTGTAAAAATGCATCGAAGTTTTCGTTATTTCATTGTTTCACATTATAGAGATCCAACACGGTGACATCATTTACTATATTAAAAGAGAAGTGTCGTATGTAATTTTCTGTTGATATAGATCCCTTAGGGATGTGTACAAACCATTCTAGTGTCATTTCTCTTAAATTTTGTGGAAAGAGGTGCATAAGATAATTGTCGCTGAATTCCACCTCTTGACATGCCATATAAAAATCTTTCACGAGGGTCACCTTTTCCCTTATTATTGTCAAATTTTGGAAAATCAAAGTGTCTTGGGAAAGGTACCTGTAACATGGCTTTTTCAAATGGGTAAGGACATAACTCATCAAACTGGTACTTCTTGTTATTATTACCAGTTTGACCCTCTTGTAATGCTTGAAGGGCGTTCTTCATAGTAGACCATTCTTGATGGAAGAGTTGGTCTTGCGTGGGCGGTGTAGGTCTATACATAGGATTCAATCTAGGTGTATTCCCACCCCTATTTTCTATGAGAATATCTTCATAAGGATCTCTTTGTGCCTCCCATCGAGGAGTGTTTATTGGGAACTCATGAAACAAAGCCTTAGGTTTTGTCTTTGGTATGGCTTGTTTTAAAAAAATTGGTTGTTCCTTTTGTATATGCAAAGCCAATCTTGTTAATTGGCGAGTGAGAGCTTGAACTTGTTCCTCTAAGGTTACCTCTCGGGTTGGTATTTCTTTACGATTTTCATCATGAGGAGGTTGCTCGTGGTGAGCATGTGCTTCATGGTCTTCACAATGAATTTTAAGAGGAAGTAAATGATAGTCTCAATCATTTTCGAAAGGTACTTCCTCATTATTTGGTCATCCTGAAGTAGAGGCATGACCTGGGTTTAATATTTCATTAATAGTACGATGAGGTCAGTCTACTTCTTCTTCTCCTCAAACCATTGCAATAATAAAAGAAGGGTCCACTATGGAATGGAACTTAGCTCCTAGTTCCATAACACACATAAGAACCTCATGTTTGTTTTGAAAAATATAATCGTCAAAATTGGCGGTAGGATGCTTTATATTCATACGAGGAGAATCTTCCTCTCCACCACTATGGTCAACCATGAGATTATCCTGTAAAAGAGGGTTGTCACCTCCAAATATATCGGTTCCTAATCTTCGGGATCCCATCCTCATAGTAGGCATACTCAAGATAGGAGATACAACACGAAAAATTTCCACTAAGGTTTACTAAAAAGGGACCTTAGTCAAATTTTTGTAGCATAACGACACTAAATTGTCAAAACAAGGTGACTATAGAATATCCCCAAAATTGATAGGTCAAAGCGAACATGTGAACTAAAGAATAACAAACAATCTACCCTAGCTAGGAAATGTACAACACAAGTTTTCCTTAGAATAATACAATGATGTATAACGCTCAAAATTTAGTCACACCAAATAGTTTACTCCCTAAGATTTTTCTAGACAGGTTTGCAACCAAATAGTGACAACGCAGTATCACTAGTTAGCTTAAGTTTGCAACAAACAAGGCCTAAATGATAAGGAAATGTTGACATGATATTTTAACAAGGTATACTAAAAACTAGTTTCTAAACACTAACAAAGTCTAAGTCTTGTAAAATGGACAATAATAATGTGAGCATTGTGATGACACTATTTGGACACATGAACCAAGCTTTCGGGAAAACAAGATTTTTTAGTGTCAAAATAATGTTATCACGATGCTAGAAATGTATCCTCAACACTCACAAAACTCAAGACAAAGCTAGGATGTAAACACTGTGTCTAAGTATAACAAGAATTTGATAAATGTGTGAACAACGTAACTCTACAATATAGAGATTTAGGCCTAATTTCACAAGGAAACAAGATGTAAATATCTCAATTGTATGTCTATAATGTGGGCAACGTAGCAACTCAAAATAATACAAGGATGAAATTACCCAATTACGATGATAATAAGTCTCAAATATGAGTCTTTGAGACAAGGGGGCCTACCAGATCTTGAGTATGTACCATGCACACTTTCAACACTTGTGCTCCGACATTACAACCTAGTCGGGCAAGTAGAATACAAAAGTGGTGGACACTTGATATCTAGTGGTATCCAGTATATGTTGTTTCCTTTTGTCCAAAAATGGGCAACAAGCAAACAAAGGTGTAGACAAAATGGTGTTGAAATAAGCTTGGTGTTATTTTGGCAGAGTTTCACCTTGTCATAGGACAAGTGAAAAATTAGGACAAAATGACACTAAGTAGATTTCGTGATGAAATGTCACGCGGTTTCAACTTTAAGAGATTCTTTCCCTTGTTTGAAAAACAATAGTTTGAATCTAACAAAGTTGTCACTTTGTGAGGGCTTTCAAGTATAATAACTAAGACAAAACCAATGGCTCCAAGCTGGCAAGACTCCTAGGTGGTTCTCTGTCTAGGTGTCACAAGATATCTAATGTGACCTCAATTTACCCAAAAAATTGTAATGACTAATTTGGGAGTATCTTAGCTTTAGTTTACCCCCTTCAGTATAATGATCACCGAAGTGCGTTTAGTTATACTTTCACTGGGGTTGCAATACAAATATCTTTGACTCTAATCTCACCAAGGTGTACTAATCAAGTCGGTAGTGTGGAGCATTTTCCTGTTTCGTTCACAAGGTTCTCTTGCGTGAACTACTTTAGGGTTCTTAGGACCACCCCTATTGTTGTAGCTTAAGGCTTATACCAAAGGGGTTATGTTCTAGTTAAGTAGACGAGCCAAAGCTCTTAACTGAAACCTGGAAATACAATGTGATGATTGTGGTGATTTTTTTATCTTTTAGATTAAGCAATTTGGTTTAGACCTCCAATGGAAACCTAAAACACATGTGAATGTTAGTATTTAGTTTGAAGAGATCCCTTATTTCTTTGACAAGCATTTTAGGTCCTTCACACAAATGATTAATAGTCAAAAAGGTTCACAATATCATAGAAATATGGCCATGAAAATGCGTGTAAATCAACTAACTACCATCAAAATTTGCAAAAAAAATAAATTTATTCCCAATTAATTCGAGTGTTTCTTAATGAAAAGACTAAAATTACTTTTGATTCCTAAGATCACACTAGGTGCAAGGGAAGAGCATACACAAGTTTTAGTCTTGATTGTTTATCAAATGAAAAATCTCTTAAACTAAAATATCAAGTATATGTCAAAACATGCAAGTTTGTTCCCTTAAAAAAAAGGAAGGATGATTGTTCCTACTTACTCTTAAGAAGCAAAAAGAGGTCTAGGGGTGTTTTTGGTTCTCAAGATCACACTAGGTGCAAGAGAAGAGCATACACAACCCTATTCCAAACTCAAAACAAAGTATGAAAATATATCATCTATCAAACCCTAAGACAAATTTGTTAGGAATATTTCTCTAAAATCAATAAGTTGGACAAAAACAACTAAAAACCCTTAAGAATTAACCATAATCCTAAAAACACTGAAATTAAAATTTTAAAATTTTTGAAAAGTTTACCTTGATGCATGGGCGTCCCTCTAGGTGCACAGGTGCTCACAGTGATTCATAGGCGCTCTTCTATCACATTTGCACAATCAGTAATGCATGTGTGCTTCCAGTGAGGCATATGAGTTTGTTTGCATGCACAAACACATTTTTCACTCAGGACCAAAAAAATCAGTGTTGTAAGGGCGCTCATAGTGATGCACACGTGCCTTTTTCCTACAGGTGGTCAAAAATCTAGGTTTTTGAGAATATTTCTTGAAAAAAGGTCCAATCTTTAGGATTTTGGGTCAATTTTGTCAGGGCGTCACATCCCTATATCTTGCAATGAACATTAAAACACAACTTCTACCACTAATCTAGTTGAAACAACTACCTAGCTTTGAAAGAAATTGATCTAGAACTTTGAAAATTACTCTAAAAGTTTGAAATTAATCTACAAAACTTGAAAAATAATCTAAAAATCTGGAAAGTACTATACAAAGCTTGAAATTAGACTAGAAAACTTGAATTTAATTTAGGAAACTTGAAATGTAAATCTTTGAAACTAAGTTAGAAAGCTTACAAATTGAATGCAATGGGTTATAGTCCCACTGGGTGTGCCAAATGAAAGCACCCTAAACTTTTACAAAGCAAATAACGAAGCTAATCAAGGAAAACTAACACCATTTCCACCTCATAGCGAAGGATTCTAAGTCTAGGAATGTAACATTAAGATAGAAGCTAAAAGGAATGCTTAACTAAAATGAAAACAATACAAAATCTAACTAGACATGCCTACTAATATGCTTTAATTACCTAACATGGGCCTAAATAGACCTAAGAGTGCAAACAAATGGTTATGGTTGCTACTCCTAACAATGGTGAAATAACCTCTCTAATTGGTGAAAATCACTAATTATAACAGAATTGGCAAGAATGAGAGTGATTTGTGTGCGTTTGGAAATAAGATTGCGAAAGCAAAATTTAAGTGTCTATAGTACTAGTAGGAATAATAGAAGCATCATGAATAAAATTTGTAGAAGAAGAAAAAATAGGTGTAAGAGGAGGAGAAGAACATGGACTATCAATGGAGATGCTAGAAGTAGAATCATAAGATATGATAAGAGGTGTACTAATAGTAATAGTAGAATCAATATGAATAACATATATAAAAGAAGAAGAAAGAGTTGCAAGAGGAGGAGGAGAACATATAATATCAATGAAAATGCTAGAATCAGAAGATATGATAAGAGGTGTATCATCATGTGTAACAACTTTAGAAAGAGAAGAAAAGGGGTACTAAATTCACATTCAATAGTTGGAAGAGAAAGAACATAATTACTGATAAGTTCATTATCAGAAGCTTATCCTCCATCACTATCAGAAATATTTTCACTTGCTAGAAATTCATCAAAAGAGTCATCAACATATAGAGAAGTAGTAGGAGAACTATAGTGAGATTTAACATTGCATTCATTGGAAACATTCTCAGAAGTAGGAAGAGAAGGATATACAACTTTTCATTCATATTGACTACTAGTAGAAACACCATCATGCACATGTATATTTTCAACATTAGAAGTAACATTATTTGTATCTATAGTGTCACAAGCAAGATCAAACATAGAATCTATAATAGTATTATCATGTGGTATAATAGGAGTACAAGAAGGTGGAGCAACATTGGTGACTATGGAAGAATAAAAAAAACATGAAGTGAAGTTTTTGTCAGGCGAGACTACGGAAATGATAGAGTTTCAAAAACTAGTGGGAATGGTACTTTCGTAAGCAAGAAGTTGTTGGAGAATTTTCGAATCACAACAAGCATGGCGATAGAGATAGCTAAGTTCAACTTGTACAACATCATAAAGGATAGGTTGCACACTAACATGTTTCATAGCTTGCTTGGGAGAAGAGGATCTATTTTTAGCCATGAGGATGTTGGGATCCTAGGGAAAGGAGTTCGAACAAATGATTTAACAAAAATATATTTATTAAATCTAATTTATGAGTCACTACTAATATGATAAAATACAGTAAAATAGAAATACTACGCACTCTAATGATGCAAGCTTGTAAGAAAATAGGAGAGATAGGAGACTTATTTGATTTACGCTTATCCTGGAACAGATCTAAACTAGAACAACTGATAAAAAGGTTGGGTAGAGTTTCATAAATGCTCAATATTAATTTTGGGACTTACAGACTGAGCTGGACATGGGTGCCTGGGATGGGGCGAGGGCACCTAGGTGCCAGAGATCACTTATGGACATCAATGACTACGCAATTACTTGGAATTTGATTTCATTTATATCACTAGGGTTTCACACTTATCCATTGTTGGTCACCTATATGTCGCACCTTAATCACCAAGGGTACTTGTAACCTACAAAACAAACCCTAGCTACCTACACAAGCTCACATACATATCAAATTGGAATGAAATATGCAATATGTGAAGACAGATTGACCCATGGGGGGTTCATTAGCTAGGAAATATCCTATCACGTGAGTTCATATTGAGGTAATTAAAATTAATAAAAGTAAAGTCAATATACCGGTAGACATAAGGGGGTGAAAGGGTTTAATTTATTAATATTTTGAATCATGTATTGGGGGTAGTTTAGAGAGGTGGGCCAAAGGAAAGGGAGGTTTAATTTTAATATAAAACTAAAACATTTGAACCCTAGTTTTTAAAACTAAATATCTTAAAATTACAATTTAAGGAGTGTGGTCATAAAGTTAAATTATAATCTCTTTTTGAATAAAGAAATCTTAATTAGGAGATTCTTAACCAAGATATAATAAGATGGTAGAAACCTAGGATTGAGTATGCTTTTCAACATAAATGATATTACTTCACCATCTTAATTATTGGAAGAACAATTGATAAATGATTAAAGCTTAAAATTTATAAGGAAATTGGTAATAGGTCTTGAATGGATTCAAACTATCTTTCGAGAGAAAATGCATACTAAAAAAAATTGAGTGAGAAATATGATATATTTTCTGTTTAATATTTTAGGGTAGAAATAAAAAAGGGGTAAATAAAATTGTCATGGAAAAATGGGTAAGGTACATGAAAAAAATAGGGGGTATTTTCATTCCAATAATATAATGGGAGGGGGTATTATCAATTGAATAATTAGAGGTAAAAACTAGAATTAAGGGTATTCTTTAATACCCTTCGAAGAAACATGCTATACCATACTTTTACTAAGTGAATCCCTCGCGGACTGACTCGATGGTCACTCAAAGAGTGAACTTCTGACCGAGCGCTACACTACATTCCAGAATCCATGTAGTTCTTTGTGCTTGTGTGTGAAATTGTGTCCTTAGGTTGCCCTCGCACCAATGATGCCAAGATAGTGGGGTATAGCTAGATAAAATACAAATGTGTGAGTTAGAATTCAATACTTCCCCTTCCTATGCAATAAATGCAACCCAAAAATGCAGTCCCTTTGATGGTAGTGATAGTATGTAGATGTGATTGCCCCTTAGAATTGTCCACCCATATAATAGAGTGTATTTGTGTATATATATGGATCTCTTGTTTGAATTTCGACACTAGTGACACGACATGCCAACTATGACCTCGTGATAAGGGTAAGAAAAACTAAAAAGGCCGACCACAAATGTCAAAATAAGTGAAAAGAACAAAGAGGACAGGAGCGCTAGTGTCTAGGCTGGGCGTTGGTGTCCTAGGATAAATGACGAAAAATGTGAAAATACTAAAAGACATGGATCCATGTTACTTGACTAGAACTAGGTACATAAGTGATAGATATGAGAGAGAAAGACAATAGAAACCACGTCAAACAAATGGATGGACTAGGGAGTGTGTCACCGGTGAATACTTTTCTTACTTAAGATCCACGCATATAACAACATACTTGGCGGTATAGTAAAATAGTAATATGTGTGTGATTTTGTGTCTACTAATGCAAAGGTCAATAGTGGAATGCTCTAGCCTGAAACATGCCTGCCATTTTGGTCTTTTCCTTTCTCTTTTCCCAAATGCTAATTTTGCACTCTACCAATCTACCAAATAGATTTCCTAGGAGGGGATCAACTATGATAATATGGTAGTTTGATATATGTATCTTATCTCTGGTTTTATAGAGAGGGATAATGATACTAGTCATCTAATTTATTGGGCAGCCTTCTTGGATGATACCATTGAAAATGCTCTTGATGTGCGGTGTGAAGATTTCCGAACCCCATTTTAAATATTCTACTTGTAGCCCATCTATGTCTCGTGCTTTAGCCTTTACCCCTTGGTAGCCTCTTTATGCCTCAGGTAATATCTTACGTGGAAAAGAGCTTTGTGGTTGTGTTCATTATAGGGGGAATGTATTTATCTTGATCATGTTCACAGAGTAACTTTGCATATTCTAACCACCAAACATCTATGATATTATCGTGTTCCTACTTTCTCTTTTTTTGCAGGTCTTTATTTTTTGACCGAATCAACTTTTCATAAGTCTTCTTATTTTCTTTTTTCATCCCAAGATCTCTCAAGATTATCTTTATTGTGTTCCACTCTTCATTATACCGTGGGTTAGTCAAAAAACTACTTGCAGTTCCTCTTTTAGGAGTAGATTTTTTGCATGTGCTTAGCGCCCTATAGATTAATGGGATCAACATATTGCTATTCATTAGATGACATATTGTGCAAGATGTGGTACACTCAACTTCCTAAAAGTTTTGTTCAAGAGTTCACAGTTCTCACGAGTTATGAGGCTTCTTTTTAGTTTATTGGGTTTGTTCTTCTTGCTGATTTTTTATGTGCATGCCAAACCTTACAAAAATTGGATTATGATTTGATTTCATCTCTATAGAATAGTCCCTAACTTATAATTCTATCAACATAGAGATAAAGAGTTGCGATAAAATTACCCAGTCCACTACAATTTTGAGAGATGAAGTGTGCACTCTAGCTTCACCATACCCCAATCGAGACGTGTAATCTAGTTTCAACATTATAGTAGTTTAATGACAGTTTTCCTTTCGTCACAAAACCAAACTTACAAATTCACCAGATGCATGAGGATTCCAAGTAGACTGTTCTATTACAGAATTGTTTACATGGAAAGGAGCAATGGAAAGTTGGTGTTACAGGGATAAAAAATATGCATGGGTAATAAGGAATGCTCTAAGAGTAGGAGACTAATTTCCAGATGGCAGAATAAATATCCTGGAATCATATCACTCTTCATTGCTTGGTCATCATTATCCAGTGTAGAAAGATGAAATAAGAACTATGAGGGAAAAAAACTGACACCGATTAATAGCCATTACCACCATCGACCTTATGTACTTACTCTCTATTTTGCATGTGGAAAAAAACAAGAGTTGATGGATCTTATTACTGCCTATTAGTGTCTAAATGGGAATTTGTCAAACCACTTTTGTTTCCAACGTTATTGCCATGTCAATATTACAAAAATGTAAATATAATAAATATCTATATAATATTAGAAAATAACATTTATTGAATCAACAATTAGTGCATTTATTTTTGATAAATTATTTACATTATTTATGAGAATACCTAGACACTTGCTTTCCTCTCATCTTCTTTCACCACTCCCTCATATTGTGAAGTCCCATAACACAAAATTTTCAAAATAGCAAGTGTAAGATTATACATATGACAATGCTTCAAATTTAATATGTTAAGAACCTAGAATGTTGACGAGGCGATGTCAAATGCATGTCTACAAGGAAAACTCTTATTGATGATATATGTTGTTGCCTTGGCAAGCATGGAAAACAACTTAAGATAATGGTCTATAAAGTTGACACAATACTACTTGACCCTCCATGTTTTATGGATATCAAATTCAACTACTACATCAACTTGAGATGGGATGCTTATATGTCTCTTTTCAGAAGAAATAAGTGTTTTACATTCGCAATCTCTTGGGTCGAGTATAAGTTTTTATCATTGAAAGAGAAAAAGCTCCCAGACATTTTTCTCATCCTTGGAGATATCCTCCCTCAATCCCTTTCTTCACCACCCCTCTTCCTCCAACATTTCATTCCTTCAAATTTAAGTTCTTCAACACATATTTATTGACATCTCCATCTACTGCTCCCCTCCCATTGCTATTAAATACCATGAAACCATTTTTAAAATATGTAGAGAAGATAAACACTGATCATTACATATAGGTTGTGGGGTTTTAGCATATACTTTTACATATATACCAATCAAAAGTTTGTTGTATGAGTGGGCCCAAAAGGTCCGTGTTTACTATGAGACACATTCGAATTGAAGGGGACGTGATTTTAAAACTATAGCTATGCCATTCCAAAAGCATATTATTATTATTTAATTCAAAGTGATAATTATTTTAATGACTTTGATGGAGAAATAATTTGGATGCATGTTGAATAAAGTGATATTCAATTAAGGTCGAACAAAGACAAGAAATCGTGCCATTCCAAAAGCAAGGAATTTTTCCTCCTACGATATATTAATAATGAGAGTTACGTATATTAATAGTGATATGGTAATTGAATGTAACCTTTCGGTCGTTTAATATTAATAATGAGAGTTAGATATGAGGGTCCACTAATAATTATTTTGTTATATAGCGATTCGATAAACACTTTTCGAAAATAATCGAGTAAAGAAAATTTGGAACAATGTTTCACATGTCATATTTCGTCATCCATCATTATATTTTAATGATATAGTATAATGTTATATTTTAATAATATTTATTACTAGCAATCGCATGTGTACAATGTAATGTGAACGTAGAATGGTATACGTTATTAGTTTTAGAAATACAGTGATTACTTTCGTTGTTGATGTTGATAAGGGGTGTGATTGACAACACTGATTTTCTATAAAAGCCAGAACAAATGTTGTGAAATACATTAGAAGGGATTTTAGATATCATTTAGTTGTGTAATATTTGAATACAAATTCAAGTGAGACATTTGAGTTTGCTAATACTCACTCTCAAGAATATAGTGAATGTGAAGTGTTGTTGTCAAAGTAGATTGAAAGAATGACTAAGTGCTTTAACATATTATCTTTCCATGAAACTAAAAATGAGACAGAATATGCAATTATATATAAAAAAATCTGAAATGGTTATGCTACATTCCAATTTTCTTTATTACCTCAACGAGTTTGAGTGCATCATTGTTAGAGCTATTTTGTGCATATCTTACAATCATAACATTCCATGACACCACATTTCTTTGAGGCATTTTGCAAACAAAAAATGGTATATGTTATGTGTTATAGGGATAGTTTTTACTTTTGTAGTTGTGTTTGTTTAAACTGTGGGTGATTGATTTTGTATGTGTAGAAATATAGATGAGTCGCTTCATTTAAAAAGTGGAAACATGAGGTCCAATCCTTTAAACCATTCAAAATGCAAAAAATTGATATAATGTACAAAGCTTTGGATGGAAACAACTATAATATGCATTGTACTTTCTTAGAATTTTAAATTTTTAGGTATTTGTGTACAGATGAAGACATTAAAAATGTGTTGTTGTTGGTTAACATAAAGAAACGGGCAACAATAAATAGGAAAAATCGAACATGTATGTTGAAACGTGTAATTTTGTAATTGTTTGAACTCTTTTTTCATCTAAACCAATCTACGAGCATAGTCGCAAATTGATCCCTTATTTATTAGGAAATACTATTATGCGGGAACTACACAAACGATCATTGGGAACAAACTTCTTGCAAAGAGCGGAGATGAAGATAGCCTAGGAGGAATAATATTCGACATTGGCAGTTCATATACATACTTCAAAAGACAAGCTTATATTTCTCTTGTCTCGGCAGTAACTGTTTGGAAACAACTTTAACCTCATGCCATTTTCATATATCTTCAATACATCTATCTGAATTCCACTTTGAGATATCAATTCCAAGGTTCTTATCTTGAATTTTTCACATACCATATTGATTAATAACTCTATTACATGCTCTAAAAATTTCCCACTGATGTGTGAAAATGGCTTCAATTTAGTTGCACGGTTATGTCGGTCTCAAGAAAAAATTTCAGCAAAATAGGGACCAACTCTACCATATGGCCAAGATATTAGTGTTTTGCAATTCTTCAAGCAAAAGGAAACAAAACCTTTGAAGTGATGATCAAATGTACACAAATTTAAGGTTGAAATTTCCTTACGATAGTCCAATGGACATCAAATTTAATATGAGGTTTTCATTAACATAATTTGGCAAAATAGCTTGTTTCGTAAATAAGGGGAAACAATTTACAATATCAAACTGTAAAAAATCATTCAACATCTTAAAAGGACACTCAACATTGATCATGTCTCTAATAATGTTACAAGTGCATAACATAAAAACCATCTACATATTTATCACTCAGATATTAAATACGTAGGGTAGAGAAGCACGACAATGCAAAACATGGAGGTTCAAGAAAGATACCATCAATACCTCGATCATCTTCCAAGGATTACATAGAAGGAAGAAGTAGACAGTAAACTTAATTTTCGAGAGTATTATATGTAACATAAATTCATTTCCCTTTGTTTTGATTCAACGTTGAGTGAACACTAATTATTAGTGAAGTTTTCCCCTTTACTTCTACTTTAAACATTTTAATAGTTGATTCCAACAAAATATATGATACTATTATACACTGGTTTAAATAAAGAAAAGTATATGGATTTAAGTGGATCCATCTCGTTGATCAATAATTATTTTTCAAATGACACAATTCAATAATCAAACACATAACACCATAATGTTGAAAGAGAGCAATATAATATCTCTTATAGAGATACAAAACCCAGTGAATTGGTTTATTTCCATGGTATCAAAGGAGATTTCAGCCATAAATACTTTGTTAGGCAATGAATAGCAATGTATTATCCAATAAGAGTATGGGTGGCAGTGGTGGTGGTGGTGAGATTATTTACAAGAGGACCACAAATGGTGAAAATTTGACAAAAACAGTGAAACATATGCAAGATAAACTTTTGTTCATTTTAGTAGTTAAATATTTAGAAAGAAAGAACCATGAGTGCAAGAAAACACAAAAAATAGTAATTTATAAATAAGGATGCAATTCTCAAGAAGAATGATAACATGTCATGGAAAGGTAACATGTTATAGTACAAAAGTGAAATCAAACTACCAACATTGAAGAAGATATCAATAGATTTCCCCTTCCAATATGCTTCATTAGAAATAGAGGAACACAAATGGACTAAAAGCAAGAAGAGAAGGTATTTTGCAACTTTTCAAACAAATGCATTACATCTTGCTGTGAGAAAATGCATGGGAGTAAGACATAAAGGTCAATCATGATGGGGAGGCTAACACTCATTGGTGCATATTGATGTAATAAAACATATCTTATAGACTTTTAAGGAATAAGGTAAGAAACTAATCTCAAAATTTTAACTTGTGTGTCTGGGTGAAAACAAATTTGAGCAAGAAATGCAAGAAGAGAAAGCTCGTTATACATTAATTTAAAAGGATTGTACCAAAAAGAAAAATCTTGTGAACATCGTGCTCTATAGTTCAGAGGTAAGCCAAACAGGGCCTGTAATAGAAGCGTAATATTTTAAAGGACAGGAAGGCTGCAAAAGCATGACGGTGAGTTGTGGTGGTATGAGGCCAGACATGGGATCAGTACCACCATATGATTGGAGGCTGAAGTCATTTAACTAGGATTCAAGATGGATCAGAATGTTCCCTATAAGACTTGATTGTCAAGATGGTTTCAAAAGTTTTAATTCCAGTGCTTCATGGCATCACCAAAACATGTTGCAATCATTGGAGAATCAAGGATGTCCTAGAAGATATCAAGATCTCGTCTAGATATTTCCAAACAATAAGCGCCTTCCGCATAAGATGCGGATTCGATAAGGAGAAAATGTAATAAGATCTTATAAAACTAATATAACTGCCAGTTTGAGTCATAAATTTCAAGTAATTTTTCCAATTGATGACATTCATGGTTTGTCGAATGACAGGTCTGCCAGGACCTTAAATGTCAAGAATGGAGGAGGCCTTTATACTTGGATAAAGGTTTGGTAATTAATATTTTTAGGGTATTGGTGAGGTGGTGTGGTTGTTTTAGAAGTTATAGACTTCTACAAAAAACAAATTTGTTAGCAAATATGTTGAATGTTTTGTTTAGTGTACGCAAGAAGTCAAAGCAATTGAAACAAAAAATTATTGACATGAATTATCCAAACCTTAAACATCAAGAATGCAAGATTCCTTGATCCCTGGAGAAAGGATTAGTAATGAATAAATGCAGTGTATTGGTGAGTTGATGTGGCTATTGAAGGAATTATCGACTTGTAAAAATATAATGTTAGTTGAAACAAAAAAACACATGAGATGAAGTATAAAAATGAAGAGCAGCTATATGTGGGCATTGGATTTCTGAGTATTCTTTTGAGATATACTTATAAAAATATAGATATCAAATCCTTTCAGATCTAGATTTTTTAGACATACTAAATCAAACTGATGCAAGTTTCCAAATTTGGTAACTATGGATCAAAATAATTGGGCCTCTTTATGATTGTCATGTAATCCTTGACCACGTTTCTTTTCATATTTGAAGAGAGGCAAGCTTGATGTTAATATTTGTTGTTCTCTGTCAAGAATATTCAAGCAATGCCTAAAACTATTATTTTAGATATAGAGTAGTCAAAAGTTAGATTTTGTCAAAGTCATGTGTTGTAGGCATATAAAAAAAAAAGAGGCTGCAAATTAGAGCTTTTCTATTAGCTTAGATATCAAGTGGAGTGCATTAGATGGAGAATTGATTGCTAAAAACAAGGGACAAATATCAAGACCTGCATACATGAATGGATAACAAGTGTAGAGTAGTAAGAGATGTTTATCATGATGCGGGTGCTTTATCTCAAGATGGACGGGTCCGAGCATATGCGTGAATATTGGTCAGACAGGAACAAGATATTATAATGTTGAATACTAAGGCCGAGTGAGAAACTACTTTGATGAAGCTACAGACTTTGGCACTGAATCTTTATGTGGCTACACAAGAAGCATTTTTAGTTCAACATTGTAGTTCGGCACTAAAAACACTCGTGTAACAATATCAAGATTCAATGTCGATACTTTGATGAAGCTTTTGAGATTTCAGGCTCATATAGGAATCAGTTGAGGATTATCCTAAGAGATTTATTTTGATCTAGAGAGTGAGACTGGGTGTCTTAATTCAAGCTTACATTTATGGATTTCCAAGCATAGGAACCCAAGTCATGGATGAGGTAGGCACATGATCATCGCTGAAGAAATTGTATCCTCCTTTTTCCCCCCTCCAGCAATGCAAAGGCCTATGACATTTTTTATAAGACCTTGCTTTGCCCATTGAGATGTGAGACTCGTTGTACTACTACTGAGGCCCAAAACACCATTTGTGGCTTGAGGTAACTTTGCCAAAGATCCATCCTAGTCATATCCACACCTGTAGGTTGTAACTTTGTCTCTAACAAGGAGTCCCATAGAAGACCCACCATCATTGTACTTAATATCATAATGGCATGTCTAATGGCAAAAGAAAGTGCTTTGAAATCCCTTACGTCCTCGTCAAACATGTTGACAACAACAAAACAAGGATGGCTGTAAAAAATAAAACAAGAGCAAAAGAATCAGGGCCTTTTATCATATGTATTTATGTCGCTGCCGGTCACGAGGTTGTCCTGTAACACAATCCATGTGAAATTTATATTTGCAAAGGTAAGGAGTGATTAATTTCGTTTAATAGAAAAGGCATGTTTCATTTTGAACAATTGAGATAAAATAATGAAGTCAAAAATTGGGAGGAAAGCATTCCTATCCATATGAATGGTGCCTAGTCTATTAGTTTAGATGTATCTTTTCATGGAACTAAATTTGTATATGGAATTCCTAAACATGCTCCCTATTTGGTACTGAATCCACTAGAGGTCTCGATGTCGAGTCTGAGCCCTAAGGATGGGATGATGTATTGGATCGATCTTCTGTGTAATTGCAGAGGATGTTCAACACCAACAACGCTCTCTCAGAAATGGTCCTCTCTCTCAACCAACATCTCCACCACAAGAGGAAAATCCCATGTCTCTACCACTTTAACTTGATATCTTTTATTGAGGGCTATGTTGTAAATTATATAGCCATATTTTTCATTGTATATTCTATGTTCTATTCAATTTTCAACCACCGTACACCAAAAGCTATACTCAACCTCCAAGGAATTACTCAACCCCTAAAGGCTTAATTGGCCTATAGGACTTCCTAAAGTTAACTTTCTTTGTAACTGTTTTTTAATCATCGTCATCATTTCCTTAATATTTTTATTTATTTATTTTGCATATATGCAATTTTACTTTCTGGGGGCACATCCGGATCTCTTTATATTCTTAAGTGTTCATCTCCTCTTCCTTTCCCACAACAACAATAACAAACAAGAATTTCAAACGATAAGAAGTTTCACTGAACTCGGGTTCTTGTTCGGCAACGTGAACTATTGAGTCCTCAAATAATGAATTTCCTTCCCTGGCTCAAACATCTAATTATAACAACCTATGATAAAAAAGATAATAAGAGGGAGTAACAACAACAAAACTCGCTACCATCTCCAAATGGAGAAAGAGGAGAGTATATGAAAAGCTACCTTGTAATGTGGGCTCGTTATGTGGCTTCATGCCTTACCCTAGAAGTGCTCAAGCGGGTGTACGTGTGCCCTGACCTGGCATGCCTACACAACGATCCCTGCCATGCTCTTGGAGACCTGGTTGGCATCAAGAAATACTTCCGCATAAAACAGTATTGAGAAGCAATGGAAGTGCGAAAAATGCTCCAAGGGATTCAGAGTTCAATCCAATTACAAAGCCCATCTAAAGACATGCAGAACCAGAGGACATTCATGTGACTATGGCAGAGTCTTTTTAAGGTGCACATTCAATATTATCTTAATATACTTAGTCATGGTAGGTAGCTATTAAAGAAAAAGAACTAATTCTATAAAACGCTTTATAGAACTTTTTGTTTCTCAAATAGAATGAATTCACCGTTGCATGGTTCCTCTTGATATTTCCCTTTTTTGTAGAGTGAAAGCATCATAAAACACCAAGACAATTGCAGTGCATCTAAAGAGAGGGAAAATTTTGGATTCAGTGATCCGCCAAGCCTGCCTTCGTTAATAGGTAGAACCAGCAGCTCCAACGATACTCTCAGCACTAACAGGTCTGGGCTTTCATCCATCGGTAGGCATTGGTAATGACATTCAATTCAGCTGCAACGATACTCTCAAGCAGAAAACAGGTATGGGCTTGAATCCGCTAGTAGGCCATAGAGAGCACCAATTCTTGCAAGTTTCAAGAGAAAAATAGGTTGAATATAGAGGATAGAGAGCACCAATTGAAATCCCTGCAACTAACACAAGGTCGAGTCCTGCAGCGCACACAGAACCCACATATAGTAATATTTTCTCCCCTTACTCAAAAGAAGATATGTCAGAAAGTGCTTTATACTTGGAAATCGCTATTAGGCTCTGCCATGACTATGAAATAAAGGCACACGTCAGAACAGATCGTAGACCGACAGTGCTAATGATCCCTACAGATTCTACTTCGTCAAATCTTGCGGATCATTTCAAAACAGCGAGGTATATGAACAACACAGGAACCTCAGGCCCCGTTACTGAAAACGGTTTCATGGATCATTCTCGCAACACAAATAAGAAAATCAGAGAGTCTGCTCTAGCGTTTTTGAAACGATATGGTCCCCCGGTCACATGTTTGCAAGGTTGGACTCCAGGAGGAACGTGGTGGCTTCCTCAATCGGAAGACTAACAATTTAAAACTCAAAACTAATAGAGCCGAAAAGGATACATAAATTTCGTTCTTTACATACGTTGAAAAAACGTCTAGGAGGCTGTCAAATTTAACATTTTTACAGAAACGTCTGGAGGTCCTTTACCATAGGGGGAACGCCTTCGGCGTAATAATTATATCATAAACTGATTTTTTTGGACCTCCTTCTCCATAAAAGATTATCACTAGCAATCACATGTGCACAATGCAATGTGAACGCCGAGCGGTATATATTATTTGATTTAGAGTGATAGTTATTACTTTTGTAGTTGATGTTGATAAGGGGTGTCATTGATACTAGAAGTGTAGGAATATAAATGAAGCTTATATGTACATTTCAAATTTGTTACAAATTCATACATATAGATTTGCAAATATTATATCATGAGTGGTAGCATTTTGTGGACTATTTTATTTTAACTAAACATGAATACATGAAGATTTCTGTACATTTGCATTTTTTATATCATGGAGTGGCAGCCTTTTGTGACCAATTTTTTTGGCACTAAACATGAATACATTTGATACCGCTTTCCACACTCACAAATCAAATATGACGAAAGATCTACACTCAATAAAAAAGGCTGAAACTGTTGATACATAAGTTGCATAATTGAATACCTTCAACTGCTTATTAGTACAATTTATTCTATTTGCAAGATGTGTCTGTGTGTGCCTGAAAGAGGGGGGCAGAGAGGAGGCTCTCTTCTGTGATTGTAAAGATGAAACAAGACAACAAAAAAGAATCTAACCTCCACAGATAAAGAGCCAACTTTTGTGAGTGTCATATTAGTATAGTTAGGAATTTTAGAAGAAATAATTCTCACCGACACGAGCAACTTTTCTAAATCATGCTACAAAAAACATAGTACCCTTGAATCATTATTCATTGGAGTAAAGAAGTATGACCAATAGTTGGAATGGTGGTGACGAGCTTCCCTAACTTGAACATGTATAAAATTGTAGTTTTACCAGCTTTGTCAAGCCCCACCAAAAAATGTGCATCTCCTTCTCGAAAAACAGTTGTTGAAAAATCTTGATAAAGATCAGAACCTTTTTGTGAATTGCCTAGGCATCGTAATCATCATCAAGGATAAGACTTTTTTAACAGAGGAAAGAAATCCGGATTCAACTTTGCCTAAACCTAAATTTTTTGTTTGAATCATTGTTCCAAACCATATGTTTTGGGATCATTGGCTTTGCTAATTTTTTCACCAAAAGCATTGATAATATTCTCAAGACACCCTTTTCTTTAGTGACAAATTTGCTGGTGCAATGACCCACTGATTGTAAGGGTTTACATTGTTCCTTGAGAACAATTTGCGTTTTTGTGGATTAGAATTTATAGAGAAATGGATAGTCTAGCTGAATTTATAAAGAGATTTCTTAGTAATCATTAAGATATACAAAACTTGAATCAGGATTTTGCAAGCCGAAGCGTCCAAAACCAATTAGAAACAAATTTCTGATTGAAATAGATCCAAACAGGAGAATTATTAGATTTCCATAAAAGTTGAAAACCTATAAAACTTTAAGGATGCATTAAAAAACATATCCAGAACTCATGGATCCTAAGATAGAAATCAATCTCATATTCCATATGCATAAAGTTCTTGCGCAAACTTAAACCTCAATCCAAATCTGGAGGAAAAGGGAAAACCATAAAAACCAAAGCCTTTTAGGGAATTATAAGAGCATTCAAACTATGCAAAGTTTAAAGGAAGTAAGATATTTTACCTCCATGCCCTCGATCTCAAGATTGAATTTTTTCTCCACCCTTGGTGGTGAACTGTGTTGCAGATTTTTTGGGACCAAGCTATCCATCCTTGGGCCTGCTCAGTCCACCATACTGTATGGGCACATTCTATGGGGATATGAATCTGCAAATCATAGTATATATTTAATAAATTTCTAAAACAATAAACTGCAGAAAAACGATTAAGATCTTCACAGCAAGGGAACCAGCAGCACATCAATTCTCTTCATCGAATTTCCTGATGAGTATTACTATGACTTATTTGTTATAATGTTTTAGTTATGGGGTGGTCGTGGTAGAAAAAATGTTGTTAATAATGTCTATGTGCTCTTTAATAGAAGGCCAACTGTTTCCTTTAGAGACTTGCCTTGGAATAGTAAGAATATGGGTGATTTGTTCTAGTTTTTTATAGGCATAACTGCCCCCTGCAATATGTATTCCCAATTTCACGGTTTAGGACAATATTGGGACAAAGAGTCTTTTCGTAATTTGGTATTTGCTGATTCTCTATACATTTTTTACATTCTGAATCAAATGCAATGCAAAATTTCCTTTTGTTGCCCAACAAAACAAAAAAAATTTACATAAATCTTCAGAAACAGTTAGGCCATAATGTAATTTATCAAACATGATGAGATAGGTATCTAAAAATTGATGAAGGGAAACATCTGTAACAACTACTTTCTAGAAATCATATTGATGTCATCTTCAATCATGCAGATAGATCATGGTTCAAAAGATCAAACACTACATGAGTCTCCTCTACATCAAGACCTCCATATGCAACTCCCAACCCTGCTGCAACCGCATCATCTTGAGGCAAATACATCACAAAACTTTGTATTTCTAGATTTAGCGTTTGCATATCCAGCAAACGACCTTACTTGACTATGTCCTATGCTATCTTACAAAGTTTGTGGTGAGCCAGTTAACCCCATGATAACATGCATAAAACCCAGTTGAAGACAAGAATGCAAAGACAAGAAATAACAGTCTCCATCTGGTAAGGGACAACATAATTGCTAGACCACATGAAAAATACCCTGAAGCCAAAAATACTTTTTTCCCATTTCTGAAAACCTTTTCAATACCATTCTGCATTCTTTACAATGAATGACATGCCTAAAATAACGGTTTGTTGGGTCTAGAGAATGGATAGTTCCAAGTCCTCCTTTTGTTGGAACTGAAGCTTGCCTTCCCTGCCACAAGGCCTGCTGGTGTTGCTTCTCGTAGAGCAGGACTCTGAGGTAGTTTGAAAGTCTGATGGCCAAAGTAATAGGGCATCCCATGACCAACTCTGTCCAACCATTTTCTATGCTCAGTTACCCATGTGTCACAAGACTTTAGGATAAGATACAAATCCCTAGTAGACACTTTTTCCCTCAGCAAAACCTCATTTTGTGAAGAGAGAAACCCCATGTCTTGCTCAAATACTTTGTTAGATGTCTGGTGGATGACCCACATAGGTATCCATTTCAGTTTGGGCCTGTTTTACGTCCCACTGTATCTAACAATTAGCATGGATTTCCCCTACCCTGCAGGCCTACATAGAAACAAAGCACTATAGTATTGTTTCTTCCCTTCTTGATCAGTGTACTCCTTGTCATTTCTAAGGGCACAGGGAGCCTCAAATCTTAAAGTGATTTAGAAAATTGGCATTGCTTGCCTCACCCCATTGCCCTGCAAATCCCCTGGATGAATGCTCTGTCACCTCAAATGCAAGGGCTTGAGCATTTTCCCTCTTTGAAGATAAGTTTGTCCTATCATGTGAAATGGGTATGTGGGCAGGGTCCATGAGATTCTCCAGAAGAATCGAGTGGTCATAAGGAAGTACATGTACCGAAGAGAAGTCCTGGAATCCTGGCCTGGCATAGTGTTCAAACCATGCAAGCTTTTGGGGGTCTACACTACTTCTATCCGCCATCCATACCCAGACCACACCCTGAGAAACTTTCACTTCGTAAGATCAGACACAGGCAGCTCTTGGAATTTTTGCTCCAGAGGGAAGCTGCACAAAACAGACCCAAAATATAAATTACCTTGGATTTCATAAGGAACCATGATAATACTGGGGACTAAACTGCAATAAATGAACCAGGATTTAGCCATGTACAGGTTTTATACTGCCCTGATAATCAAACGCAAGCTCCATATATGTAAATTTGGACATATAGGGTTCCTTTGGTATATTTCAGGTAATTTGAATTTTGTCATATACAACTCCCTACATTTGAATTCAGGCATATAAATACAGTCAGTTAAATACTTTGGAGCCCGGGCCATAAATTCCATTCATGTCAGTCATACAATCCATCCATGTGTTGCCCAATGGGGCACAGCAACTGGTCTTGCCCATCAAGTAGAAGTGAGAGTATCCAGGGCTTGGTGGATTCTTCTGCTGAAAGTAAATCCTAGTTTGTTCATATCGACCAGCATTGAACAACCGGATTTCAAGAGTCACTGAAACATCGCATGCGGAACTAGAACAGCTAAAAAAAAATAAACCCTTAAAAAAACTAAAAACAAAAACGTCAAAGCTCGGTCAAAATTAAAAGCCTTATAAAAACGTTCGGGAGGCCGTCAAATTTAACATCGTTGCAGCAACGTCCGGAGGTCCTCTGCCATAGGGGGAACGCCTTCGGCCTAATTATATTATTTCTAAACATTATTTAGAAAAAGGTGATCTATGCACTATTATGAGAAAATCTATAAATTAGACCAATTCATTGTTTTTTTTTTTTTTTTTTTGCGGGGGGGGGGGGGGGGGGGGATGACAAGTGTTATTATATTAATACTAGCAATCGTACAGGGAGTGTACGATGGAACGCCGAAGGGGATGGGGTGAAGATTTGAAAGTTGAGGAAGTGAAAAAGAGGGAGAGGATAAGGGGCGATTAAAAAGGGGTTTGAGGGAGGGGAAGGGCATTGTGGTTCACTATATCGTCTATATCTTGAACGCTTAATTCACGTGAGGGTGAATACATTTAAAAAGGACAAACCAAAAATGGGGAAAATCAAAAATGTTTAGAAGTAAAAATATTTTATGAAATGAAGCCAACCAAATCTACAATAACAAAACATCAACATTTTCATCACAATTGTGTTAGTTTTTCAAATGGTTTTTCTACTGCTTCTTCAACATTTTCATCACAATTTATTAGAGTCATGCCAAACCCTATAAAGTTGAGCAAAACTTAGAAAGCAAAACTAGCTTTTCGGAGGTCTATTACTTCGATTTGAGCGACAATTGTTGTGGGTGACAAGCTGTCAGACATTGTAGTTAATAGGAGTATTTTCTGGTTGTGGCAAACAAAATTTTATCGCTTTGGCCTCTTCGCAAGCTTTCAAACAACAATCTTAGGAGTTATGTTAGGTTGTCGTTGGAGTAAGGCCTTCAATTTTAGGGCTCGATAGACTATTAAATTCAGCTCTGAAAACTTTGTACATCTTTTCAACGTAAGCAAATGAACAAACATACAAAGGTGAAGTAAAACTAAGCTCAAACTAAAGGAAAAAAATAGAGAATCCAAAGCTTTATATCTCAAAAACATAAATAATTACTCGTAGAACTTACTGTGTCCCGAAAAAAAAACTCAGAAAGCAAAAGCTTAAGCATACCAGGAAAAACCTAAAATCACTAGGAAGCATTCCCAAATGGATAGAAGGATAATATTCCGTGATAAAAGTGTGCATTCTAGAAAACAAATTTACATTACTAAATTTTGTTCACTAACATAAGGGGGTAAATGTAGACACCAAAATTTATACAAAATCTTTATTACATCATGTTTTTATTAAATTGTTATATACATGAGTTTTGAACAATGAAAGAAAGTCTTAGAGGCGTCAATGTTTTGTTGTATTCCTCTTTATAGCTTGATTTTACCTTATCTTTTATTGTTTCACATTTCTGGTTTGATTTTGGGCTACCTTACAAAAAAATTTGGTAGTTCCCTTTTACTATTTTGTTGTATCTAAGCCTAGTCCAAGACCATACAACAAGGTTAGAACAGTCTATACGGTCCCGACCCTTCTGTACGGTCTTGACCCCTCCTATTTTTCAATTATTTTATCTATATGGGCCCATTTCTTACTCTTTTATCTTTCAAATTCTAGCTTTTAGGTTGGCCTTTCCCATCACTAAGGTCTAAATTTAAAGGTAAGAACTCATATATATATATATATATATATATATATATATATATATTTATATATATATATATATATATATATACACAATTCTAATGTCATTATTTATCATCTAGCTAACACCTATCTATCTACCAACTTCTAAGCTAAGGAAGAAAGAGATACATCTTCATACTACATACAAAACATAGGAAGGCATAAATATGAATTTGTCATATGCACACAAGGGTTTCTATTGGGATGAAGTAACATAGCCTACTATCGGTGTTAAGGCACAAGGGCCAACCTAGGTCAAGGAATAGTTGCATGCACATTAACAAAAAGCACTAGGAGAACTAGTTTGAGTCTAAAATGTAGTGAAACACTCACTAACTCAAAAATAAGTTGACCACAGAGGTCAACCTAACTCAAGCATTTGCATCTTTATTTTTAGAGGTAATGATTACTTGAGTGTGTTATAAGGTAGCTAGGTTTTTTTATAGGTTTAGGTGCAACATCTAAGGTTTTATGTGAAGCTGAAGATACCAAAGAGTAACAAATAGTGACACATAATGATACTGCAATTTACAAATTCCCATTTTTTACAGGGAAAGACCACACAATTCATTTAATATGATATATTTAGTCCTGACCATTTGGTACAGTCCTACCCAAGAAGTTATATGAATAAAGAAGTTGATTTTTTCACTTTCCAGACTCAGTTTTTGTTCTAGATCACTCATTGGCACATCTTAAAAACCTTCTGAACTAATTATGTCCTATCGTATACCTCTTATCTAATATAAAATGAAAATATGAATGTACTTACAAGTTTATTTGTTGTAGTATCAATTCAATAAACCTAATTAAAGTTAATTAGGGTTGATACAAATTATTGAGCCACCCCCTTCACCTCTGCAAATATTACAGGCTTGCTCGACCATAGAGCTAGAGGTCATGGTTGTAACTATCTTCATTTTCTCATCGTCAATCCTATTTTACTTGTCAATTAAATATGAAAGAGCCTACTCATCTAATTAAAATTTCTTGATGATCATGACTAAATCATCTTCCAACGTAATAAATTTATTCACATGTCATAGTTTGCTCCATTTTCCTACTATTGCTCTCTCTTTCACTCACTCATTTTCTCACACCATTGTTCTCTAAAACATCAATTGGAATGATATTTGAAACTTGAGAAAAAATAAATTAAGAGGCCCTTATTCAAGATATGTTGGGGGTTTTAAGTATCCTCTATAATGAGGCCTCTAAAAAGTAAACAATATATCAAAAACAATAAGTTAAAATGTTAAAAATAATTCTTGTGATATACGAAATGCTAGGTTACATGTCAAAAATGCTCAATGTAAAATAATAGCTTTACATAATGATAAACATTTTAATGCATGAATGAAAGATTAAGTGAATAAGAAACAAGAAAGACGAGAGAAATCATGCTTTTTGAAAACACAGATAAAAACATAAAGGGGAACCAATAATGGTATGGAAAAGAACCTAGATATAAGAATGGTACCTTTATCAATCTTGAAGACTTTCCAACCATAATTAATAAAGAGGATGATGAACTGTCGATCGAAGAAAATAAAGTAAAAGATTGGTAAAATAAGTCACACCTTGAAATCCTGAGGATGAAGGTTAGGTGAGAAAAATTAACTCTGTTTGTTTCTTGATATTGATGGTACAACTGTCACTATAGGTTGCACATTCCATGATGTAAATTATAGAAAATGAATCCGTGAGTGCATTTGAAAATCAAGAACAAGGATAAACATGATGATCCCACCCCTCCAAGGATGTAATCCACCAACTGGTATTACACTGAAGATGATGTTGATGATCTAGTCCTGTAAAGCTTGTTGGCATGTAATGGATGAAGAAAATATCCAAGTGCAGGTCCACTCAGTTGTAGGAAATGATTGATTCTTGTTGTCAAATAGTGATTAAAATGAGGTAGGTACAGATATGGAGTATCATCTGAGTGATGGTAAAAATTTTGAGAAAACTAAAATAGGTAAGTCCTAAATTTATATCTAAGGCATACTTTTTAATGATGAGACCATGATTGGAAATGGACTAAACATGGATGAAGAATGTTAAAAATATCTTAGAACAATATGTAGTTTGTTTCATCCTGTGTATGTATTATTGTGTGCTTAGATCTTATTGGATGGAAACATTCTGGAGTCATAGTTGAAGTTCTCCATACCTTTGATGAAATTCATAGAAATAAAATTAATGTCCAAGTCATTGCCTCTGCCTGCATCGGAAAAATAACATCTTTCAGCTATAGGATCTGAAGTTTATGAAAAAGAGCACTGCATAGCAATTAAGTGGGAGTGAAGATTATCTATTTATCTCCAGGATAGATCTAACATATTAAAATCCTAAGACCTCACAACCGTGAATATGGACCGATAAGAAATGAAAAGTACATGGTATAATGTTATCTTAGTTTTCTAGGAGTGCATGACTCAACACTCTTGCATTCTTCAGTGAACATAAATATTTCTACCCTCATTAAATTCATTTTCCCTTATATGTTTCCCATCTAAGTTTTTTGTGGAAATCAATCCCAATATACTTGTATTCTTCCACTGAAGGAACGAGAGAGACTTCTGAGAGAGAGAGAGAGAGAGAGAGAGAGAGAGAGAGAGAGAGAGAGAGAGAGAGCCAGGTGGCTAAAGGATCATTAATTTCAATTTATGCTAGTTTTCACTTGCATACCAAATTCCTAATTCAAATTATAAAGAGCATTCTAGCACCCTTAGATGCTTTCTCAAACTATCAGCTTGTCAAGGGGATTATGATAGAGGTCATTAATGAATGTGAAGAGTAGGGGTAATATATTGGTTGGCTAGGTGAATGTTCCAAGAGTCCTACCAGAGTGATTTAGAGTGTATGAAATCCTCTAGATATATGCAAATTATAGCCTCTTGACCAAAATGGGGGAATTAGTAAAAGTCATCACAAGTTTTAAAATTTATGTTACTGTCATTCTCAATAAGGAGTCCTATATTAAAGGCCCCTGAGATTATCTCATAAATTGGATAATAGGGAGTGAAAAAATAGATGCTTTTGAGGAATCGTCCAGAGGACTCTGAAAAGTTCTGCCATTGATACTCTAGGAGGAAATTTCCTTTCGGAATCTGTTGGCAATTTTGTATGTAAAGTCATATTTTAATACAATAAAGCTTCTTCTGTTTGGATATCCCATACTTTTTGTATTGTTCAAGTTATTGGCATGTGCATGATGCAAGAGGCCATTTGTAAGGTTGAAATGGCTTCTTGGGAGCATGTGAGGAACCTATTTCATAAATTTCATGAAAGTCTTTTCATTTGGATCTAGATTACGAATACCTAATGTTGTAGACACTACCAATCTATTAAAATTTCAGTCATTATTTCCCTCAGCAGTCTCATACTGACTATGATCATATGGTAGTTTCTCAAGTAATTAATTATATCTATGTTTTTGTAGAGAGGAATAATGAGTAATAATTAACCCATGTCTTTGGCAAGCCTTCTTGGATGATACTTTTGCTATCATATGCTTTTGATCTGTGCACCTGAGGACTTTCCCAAACCTGTATTGTAAATATTCTAATTTTTTTCTATTTTTGATCTGGGGTTTCATAGGTTCCTTGGTAGCCTCCTCTGTGGAAAAGTGCTTTTTCGTTGTCCTCATTATAGGGGGGAAATCTTATTCTTCATCATGTTCATAGAGGCACTGTACGTACCCAGAATTGTAAGGTATTGTACTATCAGAACAACCTGGCACAAGTGCCCAAATGATGATACAGGTCTCCTCGCAAGGTGTTCGGGATCCAAAAAAAGCTCTCTGAGTATGTGTTAACATCTTGAATGCCCCACTTAGTCCCCGCATGCTTTATTCTTTTCCTTTTTCCCCTCTTTTCTTGGCCTTTTTCTCTTCAGTGATGAAACCGCCACCCTGCCTGGGGCGGCGGTCTAGTGACCACCGCCCTGATCAGGGCAGCGGTCCTGTAACCGCCACCCTGCTCAGAGTGGCGGTCCTTTATGCATTTTCCATAAAATAGTTTTTTAACACGACTCATGTAAAATTCAACATTTTCACCAGCTTTCTTTCCCGCCATGAGGCTTGTATTTATGATTCTGGTTCCCTGGAATAGTGTTTTGCCATTGTTTATAGTTTAAGAGTTCTAGTTTGGCTTTTGATCCTTGGGTAAATGCAAATGCTATAAATAGTTGGCTTGTGCATAAGCAAAGGGTCTGCCCCTCATTCAATTTCATCCTCTGATTTCTCTTTGCAATAGATTTAGTATTTCCTATTCTGTTTAGAATGCCTTAGTTTTCTAAATCATTGCATGCTCAGTTAGCATTGTTTTAGCTATTGGTAAGCCAAAAATCCATCTTGTGCTAAGAAGTACTGTTGTTTCATCCAATCCATTGGAGTAGAATAGCTTAGGAAGCCATTAAAGTTACAGGTTTTTTCTCCTCAAACAAGATAGGTTCAGGTTCTGGATGCTTTATGTTGCATGAATCGCAATAGATCCCGCTTGGAATTGCATAATCCAAGCTCTGTACTCTTGTGCTATCCCTCTCCTACTTGCATTGTATTCAGTCTGTATTCTGAACTACCTTTGTCCCAATATCTACTTCTGTTGATGCTAGAATTACACACTTTTCTAGATCCACGTGAACACGAAATAACGAGGAGATCACACTGAGGGGATAAGATCACACACACCATTGGATTCACCACTGTTATGCAGAATTCAGGTATCTAACTTTCAAATTTCTAGTTAGAATCATATCAAATAGAGTAGCTAATTGATTTATTTCAGTAAATTCTATTCTCGATATTGCCAGGGAAGTTATGGGGGATTAAAAGTTTTTAAGAAACTATGATTCACTTCTCACTTCTGAGGTAGGATTGAGAATCTTGCAAATAGATTAGATAAGCTATTTTCTTTGTTTAGAATAGATCTACAAATTGCATAGACAAATAGCTACACTCGGTTATCTTGTTTGTTTTAAATTATCATTTTATTTATTCTTTCTAGATACATTTAAATAGTTGATTTTCTTAAAGTCGTAGAAAGTCTCATCAGAAAAATACAAAAAGATAGAGAAATCATATATAGGTATATCCGACATAGTTAGAATTTGCATTTTGTTACAGTTAGATTTACTTTGTTACTTTTGTATGACAATCACGGGACCTAGAGAGCCCAGGGAATACATATTCGAGCCAATCATACCCCATCCCAATCGCATCATGGTAATAACTGATATAGACTAAAATCTTAGGATTCAATTCTTCTAAACAACGGTACAGATTTGCAACAAATCAATTCTCAGTTGAGTGAACTAAACATAGAAGACGACCAAGCACACACGTTTTGGTCAAATCATCCGAACTACAGATTACCCTAGGCAAACATTCATATGAATGTAGAAGGGTTCAAAAGAGAACAAACCTTTAGTTGTGATCCTTTGGTCCCACATCCAGATCCAGGAGACACTCTTCACAGACATAGATACCAGCCTAAGAATCTAGGTTACAAGAACGCCTGTAGAGGTATTTCTAAGAAAATCACACAATTATTGAGTCCTAAATATAGAAGCTGAGAAAGCATACAATTATTGGATACTAGGGATTAGGACTTGATTTCGTACATGACCATAGCAGGACCGCAACAACCAAGAATCTACAGTTGTGATCCACAAATCCTGCAGCCTAACGAATCCATAAGTCAATCAGATATAGACACTGGCCTACGCACACTAGTATTCCAGTCCACTCCACTTCCACCCATCATCATCGAACAATTGTCCTTACTAGATAGAGCGGCTAACAAAGCTAGAGAATTCTGGACTAGGCCAGAGAATCGTCCGTAGAGTTGATTATATTCATTACCCACCATATGACCTTATCTGGAGATATACACGAAACTATCCCAGGTCATTTTCCACGTATTCCACAACCCATAGATCAAATCACGCCAGAACTCGATATTGATTGGAGCCTTCGAGCAGTCATCCTTGCTGATCGATCTATCACACCAGTCCAAGTTAGAAGGGCCTTCTTTGCCTTAGATTCACAAATTCCATTAGTGCGTGTCGAAGACATTAGATTGCCTAACTAGTTCATTTGCATCCCGCGCATATTCCATCCCCACCGGCTGTCTCGGCATGACCTTGGGAGGTCGGGTACGTGGAAGAGTTACTTGTAGATTCCCATGCTTGCTTGTCACTTTTCCAGCGTACAAAATTGGTGAACCCGACGTGAAACAAACAAAATTAGTGAAGCTCACGTAAACTTCCTACTTTCTAATTCGGAGTCATAGTATCACATGTTCTTCCAAGTTTAATTTACTTTTCATCTTCTCCATCTCATTAGCCTTCGCAAATCACCTTCGCTCATTCCCATTATGCTGTGGGTATTCATATACCCCCCGAATATGTCAGGACTCGATGCATATGGCAGACTCCTCTTGGGTCTTGAGGCATGCTATGCCCAGCAAAATAGGCAATCATCACCCCCAATCTCGGTATGGAGGGACAACTACTCAACTAATTAGTTATCAACACAAACTCCAAGAATCAAATATAATTCATCTTTTCAAACTAAGGAGTTAGATCAAACCCCTCAAATGCAACAAACAGAGCCTGCAAGCTCAAATAATATGACGTTCACTAGAGAATCTGGATCATCTCCTCAGGTATGCTGCTTAGACCACAAATTAGTAGGAAATTAGACCCATACCTAGTCTTAGACGATGAAAAGTCAATACGTTATCCTAGGAGTGAACAATGCTCCTGAGGTATCTACCCACCTATTAGGAGGTTTACAAATACAACCCGAGGTCTCTTTTCAAGAAAATACCTCTATGCCACTACATATAGGAAATACTCTCATAGAAACTTGGCAAGATAGTGATCAATTCATAGCAAGATATCACATGCCTATACAACACCAGGGTATACAAAAAACACCGCTAAGGCAAAGCATCATGACCTCACCAAATGAAGTCATTTCAATGTTAGTAGAAAAAGTGAGAGGGTTAGAACTTGCTCAAGCAAGTCAAAATCCTCAGTTCATGTAAGTAGGAAGTTCCAATCCTCCATACGCTATCCTAGCCAAGTAGATCTCCTCACAGGAGTAGGCACGTTAGGCATGCCTCCTTAGTATCCAAAACAAACACCAACTAGGCCCATCATCTCTAACACCTTTCCTCCCGGTCTAGTATCAAACAATCCATTACTAGACGATACCTCGTCATACTTAAACATGTACTCCAAATCACCACAAGGAGATATGTTCTCCTCTCCTGGCATGTTTGCTCCAACACAGGGACTTCCCTATGCCCCTTCCAATGCATATGCTGCACCATATCAACAGCCCATTCCCACCACCACTCCCTCAGCAACCACCATCAATGGTCGAAACCTATGTGATAGGGACTTATTCAGAATATTTAAAAGAGCCATTAGAATTCACCATACGAAGCGTCATGCTTCCAAGACCTCTTCCTGATTTACCCAAGTACAAAGGCGAGGGAGATCCAAATGCGCATATCAAATCTTACGCTACAGCCATACACGAACTACTCCCTTGGGATGGGGTTGTTGCTAAAATATTCCCCAAAACCTTAGAAGGCATTGCTCTCGACTTTGTATTATAGAATACCTGAGGCTTCCATCCATTCATTTAAATAACTCATATCAGAGTTCATTAAGGCATTCGACATAAACAAATTGTTAAGAATAGGAATCAAAGAATTCTTGCACATCAAACAAGAACACAATGAATCTGTCGCCCATTTCATCTAGAGGTGGCATACAGTTCTTTATTCTTCAGCAAGTGCTCCAAATATGGATAAGAGGGAACTATACAATTTATTCCTTCATTCTCTCGGCAGAGAGGTGGAAGAGAAGAAGTCCAGAAGTTCCCACTAAAAACTTACAATGAAGTACTCGAGAGCACTCTTCGAATAGATCAAGCAGCGATAGATAGTGGTCGTAAAATATATGGAGAAAACAGGAGGTTAATCACCCCCCAATCAGAACACAAAAAAATATTTCACTACCATAACCATCAATCAGGGACCTAAAATCCTTAACAAAAATTAGTGTTGTAAACAACGGATGGAGTAAACCGACCAGCCCAAGAAGGTAAATGTTGTCAATACTCCATCACAAACAAACAACCAATGAAACAACAACTTCACCCCAACAATCAATACAGTGGATTTTAACCATCCACAACAACAACAATAACGGCGAGATCCCATACAAGGGCCAAGCCAAAACTCATTTGGTTATCAAAACCAAAAATAACAAATGTAAAACTTTAATCCTAATAGGCAACAGTTTAATTACAGTTTTAGGCCACAATATACACCAAACCAACAAAATAGGAATTATAATCCCAATTCATATTGTGGTTTCCACAAGATTCGAGGTCACGATACTAGAACGTGCCGTGACTACAAAAAATTCATGCAACGTTTGCCAGAAGAACAAAGATAGTTCTTCATAGATTTTTTTTAGGTAGATCTCGTGTCACCACCACCAAGCAGGCTCGCAGGGGTAGTTTCCCCTCAGAATGATCCCCCTCAAGATCTTTAACGATCCACTCCCAAATCATGATAATAACAGACTAAATCCAACTAGGATGAACAAGGATGCAATGATGGGAAATAATGATCATGAAGCCTCGACTTCACTAAATCCATCAATTGCACCACAATTAGGAAATCAAACGAGACCCAAGATAGTCAGTTTGGTAGAATTAGACGCTGCGCTACCTATCAAAGCTATAACAAGAACACGAGAGTATTTCTCTCAACCAAGCCCAAGTCATCTACCAGAAATGGATAAGAGTCAACAAATAGTAGAAAAACCCATAGGTGTCTATGATTTAATTAATGACCTAACAAAAACCTTCTCACACATTTCATTTTTGGACTTACTAAAGAACTCTCCTACTCACAAAGCTGCTCTTTTAGAAGCATTAGGTTTAGGTCATCTAATTAACATCACCCCACCTCCTGAAACACAAGTAAATCACGTTAGATTTTGATATCCACCCCCTCCGGGGCAGCCGGATAAGGATGTCAAATTTATATTTGAAATAAGTAAAATTCCTAAATATGCTGAAATTACACTCCGAAGTGATCCAACCTTACACTTACAAGTATGGGTTTATAATAACTACGTAAAACAGGCAATGGTTTGACCATGGGGCCACAGTTAACATAGTCCCCTTCTCTTTCCTCCAAAAACTAGGATATGGGGAAACAAACTGTTCCACCACTCAAAATACATTAAGAGGCTATGATAGCCTTAAAGCCACTTTGATAGGAACTATAATACTACCGGTCACCTTAGGACCCAAAACAATCCTGAATGAGTTTTATATTATAGATTAGGAAACTAATTATAATATGATCCTCGGCCGACCATGGATACACCGAATGAAGGCAATCCCTTCTACTTTATTCCAAGAAGTAAGATTCCTGCATCTAGGAAAGGTATTTGTAGCCAAAGGCGATCCAAAACCTTTCGATATACACCTAGCTGACTTAAAGAAAAGACCAGGTGTGCACTCAGAAATTTGAACTTCCAACAAACCAACTTAATAAACCCACTGACCCAAAACCAGAGGAGAAGTTGGTACCTATAACAGATCTTGAAACTATTAGCATAGCCAAAACAACCCCAATCCCCAAAGATAAGGCTAAAGAAATGGTGTCATTAGGGGACTATTGCAAAAATCGTTTGAATTAATAGAACAAGATTTACCAATTTTCTTACCATTTGATTTAATAGGCATAGGATATTCACTAGGTGTTGGTTCCCTTCCATCTGAGGATCTCTTCATGGTAGAAGTGGAGTGCACAAATGCAGCAGATACCTCAACATCTATACTCCCAGCTAAGTATTGGACTCTCCATTTTGATGGAGCTAAATTCCGTTATGGAACAGGGGCGGGTTTAATTCTTACTTCACCTGAAGAGAAAATCCTACCATTTTCCTCTAAGCTAAATTTTGAATGCACAAACAACGGTGCTGAGTACGAAGCCCTCCTCCTTGGGCTCACCTTATCCAAAATAATTGGTATTGATAACATTAGAGTCTTAGGAGACTCACAATTAGTGACAAACCAAGTTTCTGAAGTATACGAAACCAAATCTAAACACTTACAGCTTTATAAAGAAGCCGTATTAGATTTAAGCAAGGTGTTTAACTTCATATCCATTAAAGCAATCTCGCGAGAGAAAAATCTTCTCACCGATTCAATAGTAACTTTATCATCGCGTTTTACTCTAAGCAATGAGTTAGAAGATACCCATTTCACAGTGTTCATTCATGATGAATCATTGATAAAAATAATGAAAAATCCCCTTTCAAGCGGAAGTGAATCTACCATCCTAGACCATGTTGATAGTGACACAGCCACTTTGGATTACTTAAACACCTATACAGCACTACATCTCTCCTATCATATGCTAGATTTATCCTTGATTCCACATTCTTCTTCCTATTTCGGAAATCCCATGATGGATCTCCCCTCACAAATGGAACCTAGCATATGCACAGTAGAAAATGGGGATGATTTGGATTTGCCTCCAGCACCACCTGAGTTTGAAGAAGGTAACGCCTCTTTGATCGAAGAAGCAATCGATGTCAACATCGGAACAGAAGATGAAATAAGGATTTTGAAACTAAGATCCTCATTAACCCCAGAAGAAGTAGAAATACACACTCATATCCTCAAAGAACATCAGAAGGCATTTGCATTTAATTATAAGGAGATGACAGGAGTCACACCCCACATTGTGGTGCACAACCTCATCACTAAATCAGATGCAAAGCCAGTTAAACAAAAATCAAGACCCATGAAACCCAAGGTAGATCTCATGGTAAAGGAGGAGGAAATAAAAATCCTCTAGGTAGGATTCATCAAACCAATCAACTACTCCCAATGGGTATCTAACATTGTTCCCGTTCTCAAGAAGAATGGAAAGATACGCATCTCCATAGATTTCTGAGACATCAACAAAGCATGTCCTAAGGACGACTTCCCATTACCATCCATAGATGTCATTTTTGATGCAACAACTGGGTTTGAACTTTTGTCTCTCATGGATGGGTTCTCGGGATACAATCAAATCAAAATATTTGAGCAAGATCAAGTTAAAACTACATTTATAACTCCTTGGGGAACCTATTGCTACGCTGTTATGCTATTCGATCTCAAAAATGTTGGTGCTACATACCAGCTGGCTATGACATATATATTCCATGATTTAATTCATAAAATCATGGAATCCTATGTTGATGACTTATTAGCTAAAGTCAAGAAGTTTTGTGACCTTCTAGAAGTACTCCATGTCATTCTTTCACACCTAATAGAATACGGAGTCACACTAAATCCAGAAAAATGCGTCTTTTGCATAACAGGAGGAAAGCTCCTAGGTTACATCATATCGTCATGAGGGATAGATGTTGATCCAACCAAAATTCAGGTTGTCCTTGAAATAGTCCCACCTTCGAATGAATCTGGAATCAGGTCATTTCTCGGAAAGATGGGTGCAATACGAAGATTCATCCCAGACTTGAGCTTCACCATTCATCCAATCAACAATTTACTCAAGAAAGACTATAGCAATGATTAGACCAAAGACTGTAATGAAGCCTTTGATGCAGTTAAGCATTTCCTGTTGTCACCACCTATGCTAATGCCACCTAAGCTAGATCGCCCATTAATTCTATATTCACGAGATACCAATGTCCTCATTAGCTTGTATGTTGGCCCAAGATGACGATGACAAGAGAGAATGTGTGATTTATTTTATTAGCTGAACATTACTTGACTATGAAACACATTATACATAAGCAGAATGAGAATGCCTTGCCATAGTCTTTGCTACTAAACACCTAAGACATTATATGATGAATCAAGAAATGAGGGTCATGGTAAAAACAAACCACTTACAAACTTTCCTCACACAAGGGTCATTATCTGAAAAGGATGGACGTTTTATAACCTTAATGAGATAATTCAAATTAACGTTTGTAAATTAGAAGTCAGTTAAGGGAAAAATCATTATGGATTGGTTAGCTGATAAACCATTAGATGGAGGTGATCTAGTAAATTTATATTTTCTAGATGAGTGCGTATACTACATCGAAACCCGACCTTCTATCTCCCAATGTCCCTGGTACACTGATATCATTAATTATATCATGGACCATACATACCCAGAAAGGAGTTACACTGTAACAAAGAAGGTGGTTACGTATTATCGTAGCCAAATACATCATTATAGAGCAAGTGCTCTATTGAAAAGCATTCGATGGAATGCTCCTAAGATGTGTCGACATAGAAGAATCCAAGAAGATTATCCATGAATCCCATAGTGGAATATGTGGAGGCCACTTTGGTGGCCATGCCACCACTCGAAAAGTACATCGAATGGGCTATTTCTAGCCCACTCTAGAACACGATGCAGTAGATTTTGTACGCAGGTGTCATAAGTGCCAAGAATTCTCCCATGAGATCCACATGCTGGCACAACCTCTACAACCAATCGCTACTCCATGGCCCTTTTCTACATGGGGCTTGGATTTGATAGGGAAATTATCTGCCTCATCTATAGATGGCCATAATTTTATAATCATGGCCACTGAATATTTCACCATTTGGGTAGAGGATATGCCTCTTACTACTGTACCTAGTTCTGTAATCGCCAAGTTCATTTTAAACCAAATCATTTATAGATATGGTATCCCGTAAATCATTATCTCCAATAATGGAACTTCTTTTAAGAATGAAGAGGTTTACAAACTATGCAACAAATTTAAGATAAGCCATCATATGGCTTCCTTGTATTACCCTCAAGCCAAAGGACAGACTGAAGCAAAAAAAAAGACACTGAAATCCATTCTCCTTAAAACTATGTGAAAGAAAACAAATGAGATTGGAATTTGAAGTTTTATCCAGCCTTGTGGGCCCACCAAACCTCGATAAAAACACCAACAGGAGTAACTCCTTTCTCACTAGTGTTCAGGGCAGAGGGAGTTCTCCCACTCGAGGTTGAAATACCCAGTCTCTGCATTTCATTACAAGGGATTCTGGATGAAAACGCTTACAGAGAAGCACGTCTTTCTCAACTAGAAATCCTAGATGAAACTAGGTTAGATGCTGAATAGTGACATAGAATCTATGCTGACCGGATGTGCCGGCAGTACAACAAGAAGGTCTATAAACATGACATATACAAAGGGGATCTAGTTCTAAGATTAGACAGCTGGATCAACAAGAAGACCGGCGAAGGAAGGAAATTCCGGTCCAAATGGTTGGGCCCATACCGAGTCATGAAGGACTACAGAAACGTTGCATACCTCTTATGTACACTAGAAGGTGAGGAATTTGGCAAAACAATCAATTCCCTGCACCTCAAGTGGATCTACGCATAAGTAGCTTAGCACTACTTATATATATTTACATTGCATCTTCATATAGATTAAAATCATTTTGTCCACCTGTTTCTTACATAAATGGTTATCAAGGAATCTATTCTCAAAGCAATTCATAACAAACTCATGATGTTGTTGGCATAAACCTCTTTAATCATACCTCTCCATTTTCATTATATCATCAAATTATCTCAGAATATTCTATCAAATAAAATCACAAATGAAAAAGTATTAACGGTAGCCATACCAAGATCTACAAGTTTATTCTCACTTTGATTTCTTCTTAGGGCAGGTGTCTTACCTATGGCCTGTTCTAGAAGATTCATGGTGTCACATCTATCCCATATGTATATCTCTTTGGAAATAAACGCATACTGACATTTTACTCAAATAAACAATTCAAAAAGTGATTAAACAAAAAAATTTAATTTTACACATTTCCTTGCCCCACCAACCTTCGGTGATGAGCTTGCATCTCTTACTAGTGACGTAGGGTTGGGAAGGGATGGAAATGCCCTTACTTGCCTATACCTTGCCCACGGTGATAAACCCACGCTTCTTACTAGTAGCATGGGGGAAAAACTGTAGGGGGTCCTCTTGACAAATAAATGAAAATGATCATATGAAAACAATTCAAACTTTGAAACTTTGAGTCAAAAGCAAATGAATCAGATGTTCAAAATTCCAAGAGAGTTAAAATCCTAAAAAAAACCAGATTTTGTCTACTATGTGGCCATCTATGGATCTAAGTCTAGATAAACCACAAAGTAAGTTGCATTCTAAACTATGAAGTCACTCGGGTAGAGTAAGCTTGTAGCTTCCAATTTGGTTCCACTAAAGCTTTGTCTGTCTTTCATCACCATCATTTCAGCTACACCTCATAACTTGTGCCCTTTCTAGCTCTCGGTGATGAGCCCTCGCATCTTACTAGTTGCGTGGAGTTAGGAGTGGGGCAAGTTAATCTGTTCATCATACTAGTTATATTCATCACTTTGCAAAACAAACATGAGATATCAAAAATTGCTTACGGAAGCTAAGATTCAAAATCACATTATATCTACATATATCAGCATCATGAATTATACAAAAGGAAACAAACATTTGCATCATTTGTTCTCCATTACATACATTCTAAAAAACATATAAACATACATCGTAGTATATACAAAGAAGCTGGAAATAGAAAGGAAACCATGAGTGACAAGATTTTGATCCAAAACGAATGCATATATATAAATGATCAACGTTTATATACAATGTCATCATGCACTAAGCATGGTCAAAACGCTCAAAGAGCCTGTGATATACAAAGAATATATAATACAAAATACACGAGAGCCAAGTGGCCTCTCAATCCCTCCGCGACCCCTCCAAAGGTGCACGCCCACACCTAGGACTCCGGCTACGCCGGCGCTCTGAATGTACGGAGGGCTTAGGATCCCTAGGAGCAACCGCGGTCTCACCGCAAGAATGGCTCCTCATAAGACGCTCAGCCGTCCTATAGCCCGCTAGCTCGGTGCGAAGGGTTGATACCATCCTGGCCACATGCCAGACTGGAGCAAAAACGTCGGTATGCCTACCGGCTGCTGAAGGCTCCCCAGCATCCACGGACAGCTCTGCATGTGTCCTATCCATGGGGATCATCAAGGAATCGGTACATGCCCTGCGGATCAAATCCCGCCTCTCATCAACAGTCTCTGCAAACAAAGGAGAAAATGAATTAGAAACTAAGCAAGAGGCTAAAAAATACAAAATAACAACTAAGGAGAGCCTACAAATAAACATTAAAAGGGAGAAAGGGTAACTTACTCGGATCCCTAGGCCTCCAGGATGGGTCACTGGGGCCGGCACCTGCCGCGGATGCCTCTGCCGACTGAGGGGCTGCTCCTGTGGCAGGAGCAACGTGTCACCCTGCAACGGACTCATCCTCTCCACCATGGCCCTGGGAGAGGGGCTCCTCTGAAACTAGAGTATCCCTCTCTGCGCTCTACTCAGCCCTCTCTGCCTGCATAATGTCCTGAGCATCATGCCACTCAGGATCGTTGTCCTCGGTCTCCTCCTCTGTCCCTCCCTCTGTGAACTCCTCAGACTCGGAGTCGATATCAATAGGGTCATCGCTGCTATGAGCAGGACCCGCAGCAATCTGAAGCAAAGGTGCTCAAGGCGCACCGGCTCTCCCTCTAGCACGAACTATCCTCCTGGCTGCAATAGGAACGCCAGGAGTAATCATTGTCCAACCTCGGCCTCTAGGCCCCCCTCTAGCCTCGCAAACTGATCTGTAAACTGGCGCCACTGGGGGAAGCATACCCGTGTATGGTAGGCCAAACTGCTGAGGAACTTGGCCAAAGGGGTGCACCTCCACTCATCCCACATTATAAGGTACTGTACTGCCGGAACAGTGTAACAAGTGCCCAATGATGATACAGGTCTCCTCGTAAGGTGTTCGGGATCCGGAAAAAGCTCTCCGAGTTTGCGTTAACATCCCGCATGCCCCGCTTAGCCCCCGCGTCCTTTGTTTTTCCTTTTTCCTCTCTTTTCTTGGCCTTTTACTCTTCAGTGACGAAACTGCCGCCCTGATCAAGGCAGCGGTCCTGTAACCGCCGCCCTGCTCAGAGCGGCGGTCCTTTACACGTTTTCCAGAAAGCGTTTTAACGTGACTCACGTAAAAATCAACGTTTTCACCAACTTTCCTTGCCGACTTAGGCTTGCATTTATGTTTTTGGTCCCCTAGAATAGTGTTTGGCCATTGTTTATTGTTTTAGAGTTCAGTTTGGTTTTGATCTTTGGGTGAATGAAAAGATATAAATAAATGGTTTGTGCACAAGCAAATGGTCTGCCCCTCATTCACTTTCATGCTCTGCTTTTCATAGTTCAGTCTTTTATTCTGTTTAGAAGCCATAGTTTTAATTCCTTGCATGCTTAGTTAGCATTGTTCAGCTGTTGGTAAGCCACATACCCATCTTGTGCAGGCAGTACTATTATTTCACCCTATCCATTGGAGTAGAATAGCTTAGGAAGCCATTAAAGTTGTAGGTTTTGCTCTTCAAAACAGGATAGTTTCAGGTTCTAGACGCTTTATGTTGCATGACTCACAGTAAATCCCGCTAGGAATTACATAAGCCAAGCTCTGTACTCTTGCGCTATCCCTCTCCTACTCGCATTATATTCAGTCTGCATTCTGAGTTGCCTTTGTCCCAATATCTACTTCTGTTGATGCGAGCATTACACGCTTTTCTGGATTCACGTGAATACAAAAGAACGAGGAGATCACACTAAGGGGACAAGATCACACACACCATCGGATTCGCCACTGTTCTGCGGAATCCAGGTTCTAGCTTTCAAAGTTCTAGTTAGAATCATATCAAATAGAGTAGATAATTGCTTCGTTTCAGTAAATTCTATTCTTGATATTGCCAGGGAAGCTGTGAGGATTGATAGTTTCTGAGAAACTATGATTCACTCCTCACTTTTGAGGTAGGATCGAGAATCTTGCAGATAGATTAGATAAGCTATTTTATTTGTTTAGAATAAATCTACAAATTGCACAAGCAAATAACTACACTCGGTTATCTTGTTTGTTTTAAATTGTTATTTAGTTATTATTTCTAGATACGTTTAAATAGCTACTTTTCTTAAATTCTTAGAAAGTCTCGTAGAGAAATAGAAGTTATATATGTTTTAGATTTATTCCACATAGTTAGAATTTGCTTTACTACAGTTAGATTTACATTTTGTTTTGTATGACAATCACAGGACCTAGGGAGCCCAGGGAATACGTATTTGAGCCAATCGTGCCTCAGCCCAACCTCGTCGCAGCAATAGTTGACATAGACCAGAACCTTAGAATACAAGTCTTCCGAACAACAATAGATTTACGACTGATCAGCTCTCAATTGAGAGGATTAAATATAGAAGACGACCAAGCACACACATTTTGGTCAAATCAACCGAACTTCAGATTACCCTAGGAAAACATTCACATGATTGTAGAAGGGTTTGAAAGAGAACAAACCTTTGGTTGTGATCCTTTGGTCCCACAGCCAGATGCAGGAGACATTCTCACAGATATAGATACTAGTTTAAGAATCCAGGTTCCACGAACGCCTGTGAGGTATTCCGAGAAAATCACGCAGTTATTAAGTCTAAACATAGAATCTGAGAAAGCATATGATTACTGGATACTAGGGATTAGGACTTGATTTCGTACATGACCATAGTAGGACCGCAACAACCAAGAATCTACGATTGTGATCCACAAATCCCGCAGCCTAACGAATCCATAAGTCAATCAGATATAGACACTGGCCTACGCACACTAGTATTCCAGTCCACTCCACTTCCACCCATCATCATCGAACAATTGTCCTTACTAGATAGAGCGGCTAACAAAGCTAGAGAATTCTGGACTAGGCCAGAGAATCGTCCGTAGAGCCGATTATATTCATTACCCACCATATGACCTTATCTGGAGATATACACGAAACTATCCCAGGTCATTTTCCACGTATTCCACAACCCATAGATCGAATCACGCTAGAACTCAATATTGATTGGAGCCTTCGAGCATTCATCCTTGCTGATCGATCTATCACACCAGTCCAAGTTAGAAGGGCCTTCTTTGCCTTAGATTCACAAATTCCATTAGTGCGTGTCGAAGACATTAGATTGCCTAACTAGTTCATTTGCATCCCACGCATATTCCATCCCCACCGGCTGTCTCGGCACGACCTCGAGAGGTCGGGTACATGGAAGAGTTACCTGTAGATTCCCACGCTCGCTTGTCACTTTTTCGGCGTACAGTAACTTTGCATATTCTAACCACTGAGCATCTATGATATCATCATATGTTTACTTTCTATTTTTTTCTAGCTCTATATTTTTTGACCAAACCAGCTTTTCATACGCCTTCTTTTTTTTTGTCTCATCCCAAGATCTCTCAAGATTCTCTTTGTTGTGTTCAACTCTTCATTATACCATGGGTTAGTTAGAAAACTACTTGAAGTTCCTCTTTTAGGCCTAAATCTTTTGCATGTGCTTAGCGCCATATGTATTAATGAGATCAACATATTGCTATTCACTAGATGGCATATTGTGCAAGACGTGATACACTCAGCTTCCTAAATTTTTTGTTCAAGGGATACTTTGAAGAGTTCATAGTTCTCACGAGTTATGAGGAACTTTACCCTAAACATGTATCTTCTTTTTAGTTTGTTGGATTTTCTTCTTGCTGATTTTTTATATGCATGTCAAACCTTACACAAATTAGATTATGATTTGATTTCATCTCTATAAGATATTCCCCAACTTATAATTCCATTAATCTAGAGATAGAGCATTGTGAAAAAATAACCTAGTCCACTACTCTTTTGAGAGATGAGGCGTGCACTCTAGCTGAACCATACCCAATTGAGATGTGCAATCTAGTCTCAACATTATAGTAGTTTAATGACAATTTCCATTTCGTCACAAAACTAGACTTATAAATTCCCCAGATGTATCGAGATTCCAAGTAGATTGTTCTATGAAATTTTTTACACCGAGTAATAGTCATTACCACCATCGACCTTTTGCACTTACTCTTTGTTTTGCATGTGGAAAGAAACATGTTTTGATAGATCTTACTAGTGTCTAAATGGAAATTTGTCAAACCACTTTTGTTTCCATCATTATTGCCATGTCAATATTACAAAAAGTGTAAATATAATAAATATGTATATAATATTAAAAAATAATATTTATTGAATCAACAAGTAGTGTGTTTACTTTCAATAAATTCTTTATATTATTTATGATAATACTTAGACATTTGCTCCTCTCTAATATTCTTTTGCCACTCCTTCATACTACAAAGTTCCATAACATTAAAATTTTAAAATAACAAGTGTAAGATTATACATATGACAAATCTTCAAATTTAATATGTTAAGTTCTTGGAATGTTGACAAGGCGATGTCAAATACAAGTCTAGAAGGAAAACTCTTGTTGATGATATATTTTGTTGCCTTGGCAAGCATGGAAAATGACCTAAGATAATGGTCTATAAAGTTGACACAATACCACTTGACCCTCCATGTTTTATAGATATCAAATTCAACTACTACATTGACTTGAGATGGGATACTCACATGTCTCTTTTCGAAAGAAATAAGTGTTTTTCATTCGCAATCTCTTGGGTTGAGTATAGGTTTTGATCATTAAAAGAGAAAAATCTCCCAGACATTTAACCCACCCATGGAGATATCCTCCTTCAATCCCTTTCTTCACCACCCCTCTTCCTCCAACATTTCATTCCTTCAAATTTAAGTTCTTCAACACATCTTTATCGCCATCTCCATGTACTGCTCCCCTCCCATTGCTATTAAATACCATGAAACCATTTCAAAAATATGTAGAGAAGATAAACACTGATCATTACATATATGTTGTGGGGTTTTAACATATACTTTTACATATATACCAATCAAAAGTTTGTTGTATGAGTGGGCCCAAAAGATCCTTGATTTTACATATATACCAATCAAAAGTTTGTTGTGAGAGTTAGGTATGAGGGTCCGCTTATAATTATTTTGTTATATAGCGATTCGAAAAAGACTTTTTCCTGTAACAAACCATGCCAAGATTGGTTGCCCTGGATACAACGAACAACCCACTTAGCACATAGAGAGTTACTCCACATGTAGACATCAACAACACCCATGCCACCCTTCAACATCTAGAAAGAATTTGAGATGGTCAAATCCTTCATGTGGTGGGTTGGTGATGGATTCTGAACAGGTCTCTCTTTCAATGAACACAATTTGTGGTGGTTGCCTATTTTCTCTCCTAACGATCTCTCGCTTGTTGAACAAGCCAACCTTAAAGTAGTGCGGTCAGCTCGTAAAGGCATCTGTACCATCCAAGACTTGGTTTCCTCCCAGGATTGGATTCCTTAGCTAGCGCTGAAATAGAAATACCACCTGGATAATTTTGATCTAGCTTCAATTTTGGATTTTTAATTTTTCTGCCCGATGTTATGCTACACAAGTTGAGCCTTCAGCCGCCCAAGGCTTGGTTGGAACATGGAAATTCCACTGTTATAGTACAATTCAGGAGTTATCTACTCCTTGTTATCTCCTATTTCGCCTTAGATAAGCTCAATTCCAGATGGTCATTACATTCTTCTCATGTCACCTAGTTAAAGCATCTCCAATAGGCCTGAAACCCCCTATTTGATCCAAAGCTCAATTTCTTTCTTTGGTGTCTGATTTATTAAGGCCTCCCTTTAGGGGAAACATTAAGTCATATTGGTATTCCTAATCAGGTTTGTAGTTGTTGTAGCCGCTAGGAGTCCTTTAAACATGTATTTTGGTTCTGCCCTCGTGCACAACATGCTTGGCATTGGATTCACTCCCTTTTTCAGCCATTTCACGTTGAGTTTTTTTATTAGAAAGTTGTTTTGTTTGGTGACCATGTTACTTGGCCTTCCTACATTGCTTCCCTTTGGTATTTCTTTCGTTTTATTAGTCTATTTCAGCTTTGGAAAGCTAGGAATATTACCTTATTTCAGCATTGTACTCTTTCTGCTGAGTTAACCATTAACGAAAAGGAGGATATCTTGTCTTTTGTTCACATGGAGATTTAGGCACAAGCGCAGAAGGTGGCGCTGGAGTTTTCTCATCTCCAGCAGCTGCTTGATCACTGGGGTAGTGCACCCTGTACTATGAGTCGGGTTCCTTCAGATGATGATGATCAGTAACCCCAGCCACCCCAGCCACCTCATAGACACCGTGGTCGATCTCGCAGTCACTCCAGAAGCTCCTGACCATCTCCGTCGCCAGCTCGCCCATGACCCTCTTCTTCTAGTCCCGGCTAGAGCCCGCTAGTGTGTGGCAAGGCGGTGGCTTGCTCTTCCAACTGGGGCTCTCCACCTGAAGGTGCTTCCCAGTTTGGTGGCTCACCACCCCCCAGGTGGGGAATTATGGTTCCGCTCAACGTTCAGATGCGCGACCAAGATGGTTGGCTGCTTAATCTGCCTTCAGACGATTCACACTCCCTCGTCTTTCTTCCACCGCGGGATGATCCACCTCCTCCTCCAGGTATCGCGACTCCTTGCGCCTAATCCTCTTTTCTCTTGATGTGGTTTTTGGTTCTCTCTCTTCGCCTGTTGGTCGTTTTTTGTAGCCCTATGTGGCATGTTTTTTGTTCACCCTCGTGGCTTTGCTTTTGTCTACCCACATGGCTTTCGTTCTTTTTTGGGGCTATGAACACTGCCAGCCGCACACTTACTATGTAACACTTTGTATTATTTTGTCTATAATTTAATATAAAGGTGGTTCCAATAGTAAAAAGACTTTTCGAAAATAATTGAGTAAAGAAAATTTGGACCAATGTTTTACATGTCACATTTTGTCATCCATCATTATATTTTAATGATATATTATAATGTTATATTTTAATAATATTAATTATAGTGTAATATTATATTATTTCTAAACATTATTTATAGAAAGGTGATCTATAAATTGGACCAATTCCTTGTTTTTTTTTTGGTTGGAAAAATTGAAAAGTGTTATTATATTAATAATATAATTTTTAATAGTATAAATAATTAGTGGGTATTTATTTGTATTATTATTTTTTATTTTTTATGAATTATGTTGCATTACGTAACAAATTTCATTTCTTCATTTAGTTTATGTGAAATAAATGATTTTTAGAATATTTAAAAAGATATTTATTTTTGATGTTATTGGTCTAATTATTTTCATAACATAAATACAAATTTTGTAAAAATTGTTTTTTTTGTTGTCGAGCGAAAAACATACTCCACCGAAAAAGATTTCATAGAGGCTATATCTTGTAGGTTATTTTTTTGGTAATGGGATAGGGCAACTAATGTCGACCTCTAATTTTCTTCTTGTGCTTATGTATAAACACCTATCCCGTTTTGCAAGAAAGGTACGTTTCTATTGAATGGTGCCCATCCTCGGTTTTTTGACAACATTTTTTGCCATTTTTACTAAAGACGAGGATCTTGCCATTTTTTGAGCCTGTTGGTGGTTTTCATCTATCCATGGGTACACTTTTGGAGATTTTCATTGGCAATGAACAATATTTTCCATTATGTTTCTACCAATTGAAATGAATGTGTGTGTGTGTGTGACGAGTACGTTCTTTTTTAGGCATGTGAAGATATATCCATTTCCTATAAGCATTGCTTATGGTCAAATTCAAGTGGGTTCTACACAGTTTAAAAGGGTATATGTTTGCAAGACACTTGAGCAGAAAGAGTAATAGTTAAAGTGTCATTTTTGTTTTTTTTATAAAAAGTAAATGTTTTTAAATTTGTAAAGTATCTGAAAAGAATTTGCCTATAACATCATGTTCACATGTGTGTGTATATACACTTATTTACAATAAAGATATCTCTTTTATACTATCTTTCAGGGAAGAAACATAACTAGTGACATGCACATTCTTTGTCTATTGTGTGTGTGTGTGTGTGTGACGACCAAGTTGTGTTTTAGTCATGTGAAGATATATCCATTTCCTATATAGCATTGCTTATGGTCAAATTCAAGTGGGGGCTACATAGTCTAAAAGGGCATATGTTTGCAAGACACTTGAGCAGAAAGAGTAATAGTTAAAGTGTCATTTTTGTTTTTTTTATAAAAAGTAAATGTTTTTAAATTTGTAAAGTATCTGAAAAGAATTTGCCTATAACATCATGTTCACATACAATGTATATACACTTATTTACAATATAGGTATCTCTTTTATACTATCTTTCAGGGGAGAAACATAACTAGTGACATGCACATTCTTTGTCTATTCCCATAACAAATAAACACACCAAGTATGTTTTGTCTGGGGGCCCACTCTATATAGGTTGTCTGGGGGGCCTCTCTATATAGGGTCCCTATCTATATATTGTTGGCTAACCGGTGATGGCATCTCGTCACCGCATCCCATAGAGAACTAGATGGGGATGATTTACCGTCAGCTACTCTACTAGTTATCCCCATAGGTCCAGCACTACTATCCCATATAGATATGGGGAATTATCTGAAGGGCCCCGCAAAACAATCGATTCGCCTCTCATCCTAATGCCATGTCCGATCACGTCTCTGGTTCAGCATTCAATCCCCATATAGATATTTCTTTCCCTAGCTACCTAGTGCCCCCATATATGGATAGGGGGATTGAATCGGACAGGCCAACTCGTTGGCCTATCTATAACTAGAAGATAAGATTCTTATCTTCTCTATCTGGGGATCCCATCTCTATATAGGAGGTTCTCTGATCTTGATCTGTAGGAGCTCCCTAATCCCGATTGAAGAGTGAAGGGTAGGTGGAGATACAACCCAATGCCTAGCGCCCCACTTGACTTGTGTGGTTGGGGCCATCTATCCATACACTCAAGGCAAGGGAGAATGGAGAGGCCCCCTATCTATCTATGGGCTGGGTGACTTTACGATCTACGTGATTGTCATTCAATGCACAAAAATAGTTGAAACAGAATTTTTGTTATTCATTTTAACGACTACTCTAGGAGGAATGTTTTTATGTGGTGTTAATGATTTAGCAACTATCTTTGTAGCTTTAGAATGTTTAAGATTATGTTCTTATCGGGATATACCAAAAGAGATGTATATGACGGAGATGGAAGCAGGAGGCTCCACCTGTCGTGGTTGCATAGCTCAAGGGATGTATAATGTATCTTGGGTTGTTCCAAGTATATGATATATTTAATTGATTTTCTCTAAAATCAGTAATCATTGAATTATTTTCCCATCCCAGCCAAATTCAACCAAACTCAATCTTTTTTTGTTTAATTGAAAATTATCCTAATTTTTCCCATACAATATTTTGCCCCTACTCTAGTCTGTGCTCAGATTAAAATCGCTGATACAAACAACTCTATCCATTTGGTTCCAAGTAGCTTGTAAAGCATCTAGAACTGAAGCTCAAAAAGGGCCACTGTTAATAGGATTTAAAGGTCCCCACCTACATAATAATATGAGCAGCCAACCACAGTTTATTGCAGAGTGGACAATATGCCTCTTGTCACACACATAAGTCCCCTTTTGGACAAAACTATAGTCTACATAATTGTAACAAGATCTCGACCAAAGACTTTAATCAACTTAACCATTTGAGAGTAACATAGATGACACAAGACTATATAAACCTTTTGAACCGCCTTTTCCTCCCTGTAAAGCCTGCTACCTTCTTCTTTGAATATGTTGCTTTGTTCTCCAGAATCTATTTGGTTGCTTCCGACTGCAATAATCTTTACAAAATGCTTCACTATACTCCAAGATTAACCTATTGATGGGTAACCTCTCTGCAACATCCTCAACAACGTAATCATCCACAATGTCAACAAATGAACAGCCATAAAACTTTGAATGGTATGCACATGATAGAAGTAGTATAAGACAAGTATGAGGCCAAAAAATTAGTATCAAAATTTATGGAGTGAAATTGATTGGCATCAATCTCGTTGCCCCATCCTACCCACACATCGATTTTAATATTAATATTACCCGCTACATGTTCGTCTCTTGTATTAGATTTGAATTGAATATCCCATCCATACCATAATCCCTCTTCTACAAGAGATAACAGTATTAATGATTGGCAGGTGATATACAGTGACTCCATCTCTGTGCCCGATCAGCCTATCCATCACGCAGGTTTGCAGTCAACGCGAACCTGCACAAAACTTTGACTAGGGTGGTCCATCCTTGCACCCAGTCGGTCTCGAACCCGTAACCCCCGCGCCCTATTTCACGTGCCCCACCATCCTGTTGCGCACTCATGTATGAAAGACTATGGTGCCGATTCTTTTTATAAAAATACAAATGGAAATTTGATGGAATATGTAACAACGTAATACGTTGTTACCTATTCTGTCAAAACTAACGGCGAAGTGACAAAAAATGTTTTTTTCCTTTTTACGAACTTGGGTGAGAGATAGGCCTAGCCCTCTGTGCCGAGCTGTATATTAACTCTAAGCTGCTCAAACGTTCTCTTAAATTTATAACATGAAATAGAAGTGTTTCGCTTTACTATAATAGTAGGAAAAAAAGCACCTACTTTTATATATGGGTGTGTAATTTTTTCTCATAGAATAGATCGAAGTTAAAATTGGGAACACTTTACTATAAATAAATACGCCTTAATTTAGATTATTGTTCTTACGTACTGGAAGTTAAAAATACAAATGTTTTGTTAAATTCGGATGATCAGAAACACATTAAATTTATTTAATGTTGATATTTTCACGCATAACTTTGGGTATGTCATTAATATTGTTATTATTTATTTGGTGCATTCTATTTATAGGACTAAGCAATATTAATATAGTTCTTGTGTTCCCTTGATTTGTCACATCCCAAAATTTTCATTTTTTCTCCTTAAGTTTAAATAATATTATTATTTAGGGAAAATTTATTTAAGGGAAAGCTTTTCGAGGTATGTAATTGTGTGGATACCAAAAACTAAAATTGGAGGTATAAAAAAAACATGATAATCAAAACATAGCTATATTGTCCATAAAACTGAAAAGTGTCTTACCGACCCATTCTAATGAATGTTCCTTCATGGAATGCTCTGTGGGTTTTTTATTAGATAATTTGACTCCTTCACAAGTTGCCTTTGGAACTTTTGGAGTATCACCAACCTTTTCATCTTTCACCTCTTGCTTTGTAGAGGCTCTACCAAATTGCCTATACTATTTTGGACAAAGTTGTGGATGGTTTTTCCAACATCTCTCTACCCTGTGACCACTCATACGATTATGAATGCAAAATATTGTATCTTGTCTCTTAGACACTAAGCCCTTCTTTACCTTTTCCAAACTCTACCTTCGAGAACATTGTTTAGAAATCTTCTTGAAAAAATATTTCCTTTTCCAATACATGGGTACATAGTGGTTAAACAATCCACAAAAAGTATATAGAAATGCATACCACAAAATCTATGTATCAATACCATCCTTATCGTAATAAAAGGGAAGGTTGGAATACCTGTGTTATCCATTCCCCAAACTAACATTATTACTAGCATGATGAGGAGAAATTTGTTTACTTCCTCTTTTAGGCCCTCTTTTAGGAGTTTCACATTTCATCTAAACTTGTTCTAATTGTTTTTCCTCTACTTGGAACGATGTTCCCTCTTCATTTTCAACTTGCAATTTCTCTCACAATGAAGAGATTCTTGTTCTGGTGACATACTAGAAGTGCACCTTTTTCATATTTTTTAGAGAATTTAAAAAAAAACTTTAACGACCACTACTATATCCCAACCCTGTAAGTCAAGGACATTCCTCGATCTTTATGGTATTAACAATTACCTGGCTATTGATGTCAAGGTCCTTTCCATCATATCCCAACATGGCAAGAAACTTTGAGCCGATACCCTTAGTGTGCATTTAACACTCACCAAAATAAAGATTATTTGTTTCACAGTGGGATGAAAGGAAAACTAGTGAAACACTTAGATTACATTCATTTTATTGTGTACTTGAGGTAGAGGTTTGTCTCTATGGATGAGTAGACCCATTTGTCTCATCTACATGTTCACCAATTTGTAATTTTTCCAAGAGCTTATTCTTCGATTACAACTCAATGTTTAAGGCTTCAATGATACCTAGGAGAAATTCTCGATCGCTTGTCAGCGTCTCCTAGAGCTCTTGATTATCCTCTTCCAAAGAATGCCATATTTTTTGTAGTTAAGTATTTTATTCTTGAATCTAATGGTTCAAGGTTTCAATTTGATACAACAATTCCCTTTCTAGAGATGTACCGATGGTTAACTTGTTGCAACTTGTTTGCAAAATGAACCAATGCAAAATCTCAAATCGACTTTTAGCAGAACAACTAAGTTTGATACCAAACTTGATCTTAAAATGGGGGTTACAGAAATTGCTCATTTTTCATGTTTACCTGGATACCTTAAAATATTCTTGATTATGTGATTGATGGTTAAATTGATTACAAACACACAACGGAAAGAAAAACCACAAAATCAAAACAAAAATAAACACATGGATGATAATGTAGTTTGTCCCAAAAATGGACTACGCCTTTGAGTTCTCTCAAAAGACGAATTGATATATTATGATGCATAAAATAAAGTTCTTGCATCAAAACTATTGCTCCAGTTAGTAGCGTCAATCAATCTGGCTCTAGCTATTGGCTCTCAACTCTGGCTCGGGCTCTGTATTTCTTGGCATCTCTTAGCTCTATGATATGTCATCCATCAACAACCCAGTCATCCATCAACACTGGTGAGTCACAAGGATGGATGTTGATATTTTGAAGGGCAAAAGGGTTTAAAATTTTGTATTCTTGAGCCATCTTGAATCCATGCATAAGACAACCATCTTTCTATTGATCAAGATTTTGTATTTCAGGTGTAGGTGGATTCTTTAGGGCTACCCCTGAGCTTCGTCATGGGGTATAAACCTTGGGGTCTAAAATTTGAAAAATATGTAAGGTAAATGGTAAAAAAATCCTCTTGGCACTCAAGTGGGCTTATCCCAAGCTTGGATTGGATGCGACCTAGAAAACAAACTGAACTTGAGGAACTACAAATTTTCACTAGAGTAACTTCCAAAATATAAAGAAATCGTGATCTGAATGGGGAAGATAAGAATTTTGTTCAACGTTGAGCCCTAGCTCCTCTTGGTGCTAGCAAATGGGATCCTTCAGTTTGCCTTGCTCCCGTGCATTATAGAATTCAACTTGAGCTTTCCTTCCCTCTACCCAACATTTATAGGAGTCCATGACTTGTGTCGCAAAGTCATCCAACTAGTCTAAGATGTCTTAATGATGCATTATTTACTCAAACATGAGGTCTGAGTTAAATTGTTCTTGTTTAGTGTGTGCATAAAGTATATTATCATGCCCTGAATGTGGAAGATAAGAATTTTGTTCAACACTAAGCCCTCGCCCCTCTTGGTGCTAGCATATGGGATCCTACAGTTTGCCTTGCTCCCATGCAGTATAGAATTCAGCCTAAGCTACCCCTCTTTGACTCGACAATCATAGGGGGCTGCGAGTTGTCTTCCAACAAGTCAAGTAGTCTTAATGATGCATTATTTACTCATTCAAGTGGTCTATTGTTAAATTACTCTAGCAAATGGGATCCTGCAGTTTGCCTTGCTCCCATGCATAATAGAATTCAGCCTAAGCTACCCCTCTTTGACCCGACAATCATAGGGAGCTGCAAGTTGTCATCCAACCAGTCAAGTAGTCTTAATGATGCATTATTTACTCAGACATGTGTTCTATTGTTAAATCACTCTTGTTTAGTGTGCATAAAGCAAATTATCATCACTTGTCAACATATAGCCCTACAGTTAATACTTTCATAATATTGCCTTCCTCCCCTGCCCCCAACTTGTTACTATCCATATATAGAAAATAGCAAAGTCTCTTAGTTGAAACATTTTCTAAGTGGCCCCTTTAAAATTTCAATAAGTTTAAGTTGGATGATGTATTGTAAATAATTTTTCAATGAAGATGACAAAGGAGCAATATGTTAAAGTTGGAATGGACCCAAAAATAAGTGGATATGACAATCCAATAGGATAGTAGTGATAAACATCAAATGGAGCTTAACATACGGACAGGGTCCCATGGAGTGGCGTACTCCTCTAATGTTCACTATGTAGGTGCCCCATGAAAGGTGAGTGGTGGAGGTTGCAGGGAAAAATGGATTTTTCACCTAAAACCTAGATCGGCCTTAGGTGGGGAGATTGAGTGAGCACTCGAAGTAGGGGCTGAGAATTTACAACACCCACTTGAGAGAATTTAGGAACTTATATCCACACATGGTAGTGGCTTTTACTTTTAAAAAAATAATTAATTATCACTTTACTTCTTCACAACAATTTTTCATGCCACAATTCTTGTAACAAAGCATCATACTTAAAATACCATGGAGTCTTTCTCCCTGCTATAGTTTACAAGTTTCTCTCAAGAGCACCCTAGAGTAAAACTTGGAAGCCCACAAACTAGGTAAAGGTTTGTTGTAGGTTTGAGGATTACCATAAACTTATCATTGGGTATAATAAATCACAACAAACTAGCATTTTTTTAGTAGGATTGCATTGCATGCTATTAATCTGGGTACAGAGATCCCTTGTCTTCGTGTGTGGATATATACAAGTACAAGTAGTTCTATTATAGTAAGTTTCAACTCAGCCTAGACAAATCATGTGAGAAAGCATAACATCCATATCTCAAAGTAACAATCCAATCCATTCCAAAATACCAACATCGGTGATTAAAAACAAAATCTACATGCAATTCCTTACAAAATATAAACACGAATAATTTTTAAGAAACAAAAAGAATTAAGTTGTCGACAAGGATTTCATCATGTTTCCATTTGTCACTACATGAATTTCCAAATAACTAAAGAAAAGAAGGTTGACCAATAGCGAGTCCAATAGAAATGGTAACAAATAATTTTGATTGAGCACAGCATTTCGTCGTTCGCATGATACAAAGTTCTATAAAAGCAACATAATGCTTCCTTGGTGTTGCATTTGCTATTCATTTGGTGCTCTATAAAAGCTATTTTTTTAGTGGACACAGAATTTATAATCCTCAATGAATTTGAATAAGCCTATTATCAATCTTGTGCAACCAACTTCACAAAAGCATTTTGTGAATCAACTCTTTCTTTCATTCAGCTGAACCCCTAACAAGATGTCGCATTTTCAAATGGCTGGCCTTATAATGTTATTTCCACTACCGATGTGAAGTCATAAACCATACATTCTCACATGTTATATGTGTAGCTTATTCTGGTATAAAAATACAAATATGTAACCTGTCATAGACTAAATGCGCAATGTAAACAAAATAAAAGTGAGCCCATCATTAGCTAGGAGATTGACAAACAGGTTTTATGCAACTTTCTGACTAATAGTTTGCCCCACTAAGAGCAAAGCATTAGGTGCAAATAACCATGACTAACAAAACAGTGCACCAAAAGGAGCTTTCCGAAACTTTTATTCATCCAATCAACTAACAATAAAATAACAAAATAGAGGTCCACAAAATGTTCTGTGAAGCCACAACTTGCAGCCTCTGCCACTGAAGTTCTTTTCCAAGACAAGACTATGCATGACCAGTAACTTCTTGAAATCAAGTATATTGCCCAAAGTAGAACAGTTCAATTTATAATCACGGTTCTATCATAGCACCAGAATGCTTTCTTGGTGTTACATTTGCAATTCATTTGGTGGTCTATGAAAAGTATTTTTAAGTGGTCCCAGAATTTATTCATAATCTTCAATGAACTTGAATAAGCCTATAATCAATGTTGTGCAACCAACATTACAATAGCATTTTGGGAATCAACTCTCTTTTATTCAGCTATATCCCTGACAAGATGTCACATTTTCAAATGGCTGGCCTTATAACGTTGCTTCCACCATAAATGTGAATTCATAAACCATACATTCTCGCATGTTAAATGCATTCATATATGTGGCTTATTCCGGTAGAAAAATGCATGTTTGTACCCTGCCAAAGACTAAATGTGCAATGTAAATAATATAACAGAGTGTCCATCCTTAGCTAGGCCATTGAAAAAACAGGTTTTATACAATAATAGTAGAAAGATTTTGGATCAACTGTGTGCAATTTTTCAATAGAAGAAAGCCAAATGTGTTGTTCTCTTTGCAATTTTTAACTCTCAGCTTCTCCAGAAGCTTAGCCTTAGCATGTCTCCCTCCCATGAGGGGCATAAATCAAAGATTTAACACTTTCACAGTCCATAAAAATAATAATATAAAGATTTTGGATCAATTGTGTGCAGTTTTTCGATCTAAGAAAGCCAAATATGTTGTTCTCTTTGCAATTTTAACTCTCAGCTTCTCCAGAAGCTTAGTCTTAGCACATCTCCCTCCCATGAGGGATACAAATCAAAGATTTAACACTTTCACAGTCCATAAAAATAAAAAATAAAAATATTTTGGATCAACTGTGTACAGTTTTTCAATCGAAGAAAGCCAAGTCTGTTGTTCTCTTTGCAATTTTAACTCTCAGCTTCTCCAGAAGCTTAGCCTTAGCACGTCTCCCTCCCATGAGGGCTAGAAATCAAAGATTTAACACTTTCACCCTCCATAAAAATAATAATAGAAAGATTTTGCATCAACTATATGTTGTTTTTCAATCGAAGAAAGCCAAATCTCAGCTTTTCCAGAAGCTTAGCCTTAGCATGACTCCCTCCCATGAGGGGTACAAATCAAATATTTAACACTTTCACAGTCCATAAAAATAATAATAGAATGATTTTGAATCAACTGTGTGGAGTTGTTAAATCGAAGAAAGCCAAATATGTTGTTCTCTTTGCAATTTTAACTCTCAGCTTCTCCAGAAGTTTAGCCTTAGCACGTCTCCCTCCCATGAGGGGTACAAATCAAATATTTAACACTTTCACAGTCAATAAAAATAACGATAGAATGATTTTGAATCAACTATGTGTAGTTTTCCAATTAAAGAAAGCCAAAGCTGCTGTTCTCTTTGCAATTTTAACTATCAGATTCTCCAGAAACTTAGCCTTAGCAAGTCTCCGTCCCATGAGGGGTACAAATCAAAGATTAAACACTTCACAGTCCATAAAAATAATGATAGAAATATTTTGGATCAGCTTCTCCAGAAGAGGGTACAAATCAAACATTTAACACTTTCACAGTCCATAATAATAATAATATTGTAAAGGCTTTATATAATTTTCTAACTAATGATTTGCCCACTACAAGTAAAGCATTAGGTGCCGATTACCATGAATAACAATACAGTGAGCCAATAGGAGTTTTCCAAAACTTTTATTCATCAAATCAACTAACAATAAACAATAAACTAGAGTTCTACAAAATGTTCTACGAAGCCACAACTTGCAACCTCTGCCGCTGAAGTTCTTTCCCAAGACAAGACTATCCATGACTAGTAACTTCTTGAAATCGAGTACATTGCCCAAAGGTAGAACAGTACAATTTAAGTTTGTATCTTTGAAATTAAGAATGGGAAAAAAATCAATTATCATTAAGTACTGTCTTCAAATCAAGAAGATTGTACAAAGAACAGAAAGGTTCAAGTTTGAATCCTTGAAATCTAGATAACAAACATATATATCCAAGAGAATATTTCTATGAATATTGCAATGTATCATAAACCAAACATTTTATTATCTTGTAACCATACATTTCCTCTGATACAAAAAAGGCGATCGACCTCATTACATAATACACCAAATGACACATTATGAGCATAACACCAATCCCATTCACTCTAAATGAAGGTTTAGATCGGATGAGCTACTATTCTGCTCACAACATTCTACTCTAGACTTGATAAGCGTGCATATTTACATAAAGCAAGCAATTAGTATTGAAAACCCAGACTTTACAGTATAAATGTATAGCAGCTAAAATAAAATGCTGGTAGTAGATCTTTGTATATGATTTTTCTATTGGGCATTGTTATATCTCAATTGAGAGATCTTTTTACAAACAAAATTAAGCAGTGCAGGTACTCTTTTGATAAACCAATGTTCAAGATCCTGAATCAGCTAAACTAAGACTTAATTGAAACCCACCCCAAGATTGATTATAGGCTTATTCAAATTCATTGAGGATTATAAATTCTGTGTCCACTAAAAAAATAGCTTTTATAGAGCACCAAATGAATAGCAAATGCAACACCAAGGAAGCATTATGTTGCTTTTATAGAACTTTGTATCATGCGAACGACGAAATGCTGTGCTCAATCAAAATTATTTGTTACCATTTCTATTGGACTCGCTATTGGTCAACCTTCTTTTCTTTAGAATTCATGTACAGTCCTAAACAAGATAAAGGTCAGTTTATAATAAATTCTCCTTTTGCTTGAACATGTTTTGCATGAATCAAACTAAAATACCAAAGTTTGATTCTGCAGTAAGGTAGCCCATAACCCAGCAGGTTGTTGTATGACAAATTGAAATATGCAGTACTTTCAAGTGTGACCCAGGCTTATTATCATAAGAATGTGACAAAGCCTACCCCACAGGTTACCATACCCCCAGCCCAATGTTTACCAAGAGAAAAAATAACCAGGTGCAAACTCATATAAAATTCTTACATGTGGAATCAACAACACTCCAATTATTGCTTATTTTTTTGAATTTCTTCCTGTGCTCTCTTCGTGGCCTCCATCAACTATGTCTTCGTTATTGTCATCTTCTTCTTCTTCGCTTTCCAGAAGCCCAAGACGAGCTGCATCTTTTACCCACTCCACAACGTTGTCCACCTCAGACTCCGAAATTTCTTCATCCTCGCCATCCTCTCCTTCATCATCATCCCGAATGGAACCTGACATCATAAATTTTAAGGAAGCATACAATTCAGAGGTTTAGAAATCCTGGCAGCTTCAGTTTCATGATAATCTAAAATTACTTTTCAAATTTCTCTTCTGCTGATAAACTATACCTATTTTGCAATTTCTTTAAGAACATACATATGTGTTTTATAAAAGTAAGTTGTAAACCTTTACCATATTTATTTCTTGGTTTCTTCAGTTTGGTATTAATCTAAAATTATATTTTCAAATTATTAAAAACTATATTATATACAAATCATTGGCAAAAAAATCAAAATTGGTGTTGGTGAATTGACAATGCCCAGATTAGAATTTTACAGGTAGTTGTGTGCTTCCGGTGTCCCCTTGCCTTGTGATTATTATCAATGTAAATGGTGTTCTACAAATGTCAGTTGGGCTGTGGTCTACTGGTAAATTTGTAAATTGATTATAATTTACCACCACTAGCCCAGGTTGGATTCCCAGGGCTGCTTGTGAGCTAGGAATCTCCAGAATGACACCATCCCTGAGATTCAGCCCTCCCTGTCCTAAAAAAGGGAGTACACCAACCCAAAAAAATTGCTGTTCAAAACATCACAAGCTTGTTCAAAACAAAGAGGCATATGCCTTGTTGATGATTTCATTCCACTATAATATGTAGTAAAGTGAAAAAGTCCCATTGTTCATAATGGGGGTCTCAAGGCCCTTACACAAAATTAAGTGCTAGCTAGACTGTGACATGACATATTACCTTTACCTTATACTTTTTATTTAGAATTTAAAATTCGGGTGTAGCTTCCTTCTCAACTAGCAAGTTTTTTCAAAAAAAGGAATAAAACCAACTGGTAAATATTAACCACCAAAAAGTTTCCTGCCTAATATGACTGACAGCAAGATTTTAAGGAAGAGCACAATTTTTAAATTTTAGAAGTTTAAAAACCCTGATGAATCTTCCCATATTGAATTCTCAATTTCTTCAGATGGAATAATCAAAAAATAAAACTTGTTTAGTGATAATGTACATTATTTCACATATTTCTTGTTTGGTGACAATATAAATTTATTTTTCCAATTTTGTTAAGACAATGTTTTAACTTTTCACACAGAAGCATGCCCAATTCTTTATATAAAGAATAAATAAATAAAAATGGGACTTCGAGCTTGCATAATCCCTAATATTGAGAAAGAAAAGCTTCTAGAAAAACCAGTGTTACACGGGGGCGCATCCCCTAGATTTTGGTGACATCCTTGAATGGGGCAGCTCCATTTATTGAAAGCAAGGAAACAAATATGAACTAAACTAATTTATGGGGGTGGCCCGTAGACTGGGGATCACACAGGAATACTTCCCTAAACCTATGGCAATTGCTTGTATGGAATACAAGGGAGGAAAATTGCTTAGAGAGAGAGATAGGAGAGGGAAATAAGAAGGGGATTTTAACCAACAAATAGCATAGTTGAGTTCATTGCATTAAAATCAGAATATTTCACTTGCATCAATCAGAAGAAACCATTCACATAGAAAGAGGAACAATCAACAAGAAACACAAAGTTTTATTGCATCATGTTGCACAAATTACAATACTTGTAGAGTACAAGTTGAGATGGAGATAGAATTTCAATAGACAAGAGAATAGAGGAAATGAAGGCACTTGTTCCTAGAAAGACAATGGGAGCTAGTAAACAAGAATTAACCATCCTTTACAATGAGGAGATCATCTCCTTTTATAGCTTTACAATTCATCTCTTCATCTACCCCCCACATGACTCTTCATGTTCCTATTCAACTTGTGACTTTTCATTATCCTAGGAAAGAACAAATTAAGTACCCCTCTTATAATTTGAGGAAGTACTTTTACATCTTGCAAATATTTCATTGTCACTTAAATGAATAGGACAAAACATCATGATCATAACAATGAGGAATTGGGAGGAAAGAAGAGGAGAAAGAATGAGAGAGAGAGGAAATGCTCCAAAGCATGGATGAAGATGCCTCTGCCCTCGATGTAGATCAGCTCCAGATGGTGTTGAAGATGACAATTTGACCCATGATGACATGTTGCAATGCACTTGATGAAGAGCTCCGATGAATACCTTTGAACACTCTTATCCCTTTAAAAACTCATGAAATGATGAACCTCTACATCACTACTTGAACACACAGAAAACATGAGTGATGAGCACTGCCCCAACTCTGCACCATTGCACATTATGAACTTATGCCTTGACTGGGAGGTGAAGACCATTGAAGATGATGAGAGAAGCATTCCCTCACTTGAACAAGCCTTCAACCTTTGAAACATTGCAATTCCTCCAAAATGCCAAGTTCTTGATGCAACTTGAGACCATTGCCTGCACAATTCAACCTGATGATCCAAGGCCTTGGGGAAATGGAGCCATCCATGAGATGAGGTGAAGAGCACTTCGATCATGTGATGAGTGAAGGTGAGAGATTTGATGGAACATGCTTCAAGCCTTTGATCAACCCATCCGGTGAAGTGAGAAACACACCAAGACCAAAATGCTCCATTGTGACCAAAATTGGGAACTGAGAAGGCTCTTCTCCTGCTTGAGACACAATGCCATTATCCACCCTTTTGAAAACATGAGTTTGACCTCCATGAAGGTTGACATTAGTGAGGAATGGAGGATGAACAACCATGACCATTTTGATCCTTTTCCGGACACTTACTATTTTTAGTAAGTTCTTCCTGGGTGACTAGTTTTGGCAATTTCACCAAATTGTCACTTTTGAGCACTTTTCCTCTTTGATAATGAACTTAGTGTCTTGAATCCATTCATCCTTCGGACCTACTACCCTTAGTAAGTGTCTTGAATGGGGAATTACTAAAAATAGACATTGGCCACGGGGTGTCGGATTGGGCTGAAAAAGGTCTCCAAAAATTCTACTTCTCACCGGGATGCTTTGCTCCAATTTTCAGGGGTTTCTCTTGTCCAAATCTTCATGAAACGAAAAGTGAACTTGCAGGTTTGTGTTTTCTTCATCTGATAGGGCAGAATGCAGAAAAATAACAGTCCTTCATAACTCCAATTCTACCCATTTTCATGGGGCAAGAAAGTGCTCATTGGAAAGCTAATTTTTTAGGATCTCATGCTCTGATTTTTAGCTCATTTGGCTCACTACAACTCCAGATATCTGAGGAGGAATTTTTGCATGGCTAAAAGTTTCAAATGAGTATAAAAATTGGAGAGCATTAATGATGTCAATTCAACATTCATTCCAAAGGCATTCATGTAGGGAAGTTTCATTTTAAGTTTTGTGGAGATCGGAGCAAGGGTTTGTGAGATATGAGCAAAATTGTGATTTCAAGCATGGAGTTTCTTGGTGCAATCTTGTCGTGAACAGGTTACAACAGAAATGGAGGGAAAATATATTTAAAAATGGGCTCAAAAATGGCTAAGGAAGATTCAAAAATTCAAAATTTATCCATGGTTAAGGAAACTCACTTCTTGACTCACTTTGACACTTTCTTCTTAACCCGGGTTGAGGAGTGAGTTGGGAGTTACTAAATGGGTCCGAGAGCCTCTCATGTCCCTTACCACATTTAGTAAGGGGACATGAGGTGCAAAGGTGCAGCATGGGCATGGAGAAAATGCACCATGGGGGGTAGCCAACATGAGGAGTGGGGCAAGTTGATGAGCGAAGTAAGTGGAAAACAACACCTAGGAAGCAAGTGTGAGTTGGTAAGTGACGAAAGAGGAGAGCTTTCATGGTGGTGCACTTTTTTGCACTTGATGCACTTTTGCACTAGGTGCAACAGGTGTGAAAAATGGCGCCAAGGGTGAGCTTCATCATGGAGAGGGGCCAATTTAAAGGTGTGAGTGGCTAACATACACCTAACACTCAAGGATGTCACTTAAGTGACGAAAACAAACTTCTCCCTTGGGAGCACACTTTTTTGCACCTCATGCACTTTTTCACCAGGTGAAAAGGTGCATCAGACCCTCCCGAGTGTGCCATGGGTCATGTTGATCATGGGAAGAGGGCGATTTTAACTTGTGAGTGCATAACACTCACCTAACCACCAAAGTGACTTGTTAAGTGACGCAAACTCAAAACCTTCCTCTCCTCACCTTGGTGGCACATGTTTTTGCACCCTCATGCACCTTTGCACCAAGTGAAAAGGTGCAAAATTACATCCAAGGTGTGAAAATGTGCCATAGACACTTTTGGAAACCCTGCCTTCACCAACAACTGCCAAAAATAGACACTGAAGAGTGATTTTTTGCCCCCGAAGCTTCCCTGAGAGTTACCTAGGAAAAACTTATATCATTTTGACTCCAAAAGGTCTTCTAAGATCATTCCCATAAGTTTCAGGAGCCAATTCTACCTATAATTTGAAATTTACCCCCCTTTTTATTTTGCTCAAGCTTGTGCGCCGGTGAAAGGGACTTCCACCAAAAAGTATGATGATGAAAATGACAACCAATACATTATGAGTGAAGAGGACATTGCATATGTCATCTTGGGATTTGAATCAGGCCTCAACTCTCCATAGAACTCTTGGAATGCTCATTTGAATCCCACGGGGATTGGGGATCTTCATCTGCACTGTCGGGCCAATATCTCAAAATATGGACAGTAGAATCTCCCGAAACCTTTTGCAATGTGAAGTAGGCCTTCTTAGCTTTCCAATGAGTATTTGGTCACTTCACAAAATATCCCGAGGCTCTTGCAACATCCAGAACAAGCCCACTAGCTTTTTTACTACTTTCATTTCCCTACACCATGCTATAAGTAGCCCGGTGTTGCATAGCTTGTTCCTAAACCTGTTTTTCCTTGCAGAACTTTCCTAAACTGCCTCTGATGATCTCATAGCTCTGTCACACACTACTTGGATGCATTATCTCTTCTTGGTTCATCCCCAGAGGGTGCTTACCAGGTGCAAAAACCCTGAAAATAGGCCTTTTTGGGCCTCTAGAGCAGTTCCTTCAAAGTGGATCAAAATGAATCCATGAATTGCTTCCCACCAACTTACCTGCACATGAAACACACTTTAAAAATATAGTTAGCACATCCCTCTCAGCCATGATGGGGTTTACATAGTCATAAATTGGTCGGAGGGCAGGTTTACATTACCCGGTTCAAGGATTTTTTAGTGTGGGCTTAGTTGTCATGGCAAAAAAAATCAATTTTTCATGCTAGACATTTAGCATGACAACACTTGGCTCTAACTTGGGAACTTGTTTTGGTTTGAACAAAGTGAGAATGAAGCAAGTAAGAACCTTAGAATCTCAAGACACTAAGAGTACCAGTGCCTTATCCGTTGGGCTATAGAGTCATTGCATAACAAGGATGGATACAACAAAACCTCTTTATTGAACACAACACACGACAAAAACAAACACCTGACGGAAAGGGAAACACGTGACAAAGAGGGAAGCACACAAACCTATATTCACCTATGGTACATGCGAGCCCGCTTTCACTGTAGCACTTTTCCCTTCGGATGCTACCCCTGCATGGGTAACATTGAGTGATGATGTTCCACGAAGCCATTAACCGGTTTGAGGAAGTAGCCTCCTTTCCTCAACTACTTATGAAATCTAGGTGCTTTCATGAGTGCATGTATGCTTGGGAGGAGTGAGCCTACATGATCCCTTTGATGCTCAGAGATTTTCTCACAAAGTCCATCAATTTCAGATTGCAAATTGTCTTCTACGTTCACCCACATTGCTGATTTCTCACTTGGAATTTCATCATTGCCCCAAGGCTGATTTTTGATTGGATTTCTTGAATATTCCAAGTGTCTCTCTTTTCCATGTTCATGCTTATTGACAACTTTTTCATGAGAGGCCTTGAATTCATCTTTTTGTTCTATTTCATTATGAGATATTTGGGCATCAATTGAAGAATCAAACATAGCCTCATACCTATCTTGCATGGCCATAGCATGAGCTAAAATGTCAAGACTTAGCTTGGGATCTTCCTTACCTTCTGCAACTTTCAAAATTTTGTGCACAAATTCTTCCTTCGAAACTACCACAAGCTCATCTTGAAATTCAAGGAAGCAATTTGGAGACGTTGATTCATTAGCTCAAATTTCATTGTATTTCATTTCTTCTTCATTATGGGAGGCCTCATCTTCAAAGGACTCAAAGACTTTGATTTCAACTTTTTCATCATAGAGGGAATCTTCCTCTTCAAATGGAAAAGAGAAAACTTCACTTTCATCATTGCATCCATCAATCATTGTTTCATGAGAGATATCTGATTTCTCATCTTGATTTGTTTCATCATGACAATTTTTGGAATCAACTGAGAAGTTAGAATTAGATTCATACATGTCTTGTAATTCCATGGCTTGCATTAAGAGTTCAAGACTAAGTTGAGGATCTTTTGTTTCATCAACAACTCTCAACATTTCTTCCAAATATTCTTCTTTCAAAGCTTTCAAAGGCTCATCACAATTTGTCCTTTCTTATCCATGGATGACATGATCAAGAGAATATTCATCTTTGAATGGGAATGAGAACAACTCTTCTTCATGAACAAATGCATTGGCTGATTTTTCAATTTGGTACTCATCAAGAACCATTTCATCTTCTTCGTGGACTGCATCATCTGGCAATTCGGGGTTGTCCTCTTGCAACTCAAGATTTCTCCACTCTCTTTCATACTCAATACCCCATCGGAAAGGAATGCTTGGTCCTATCAAGATAGGAATTTCATCCTCCTCTTTGGATGTTATGAAATAATTCTTATTCCCGCTATCTTGGTACAAGATGTTAGCTCCTAGATTTCCTGAATTTTGCACCGTATATCTCATCTTTTTCGTCGGAAGCAATTTTTCCATATCTCCCTTAACCGGAATGGTTGCGGAAGACCAATTCATCAGGATTTTTCCTCCCAAGTCTCAGCAAAAACTTCTACTTAGCAACATTCCAAATGATGTCAGAATGTCTGCTACCAAGATAGTCAATAACACCTTCTTACTCAGAAATTCAGTGAGAGCCACCTGTGCATCCTTGATCTTCCCCACAAAGTGGAACTTCCTTTGACTCCATGGAGTAACAAGAGCCACTGGCATGTCAAGGTAAGTCTGAGAGCATTGGCAACCTTTATGGGCATTACATTGTCAGAAGCACCTGAATCTATTATACAATTATTCAATTACTATCCTCCAATGAGAAGGGAGAGATAGAAAGGATCAATCTTATCAGTCTTTGATGCACTTGTAACAAGCATGTTTTGCGATGGAGGAGTAGGTGGAGTGGGTAGTAGTCCTTTAGAACTAGGAGTCACAGTATTGGGTTTTGAACCACTACCTTTGATATGATGGACAAGCTTGTCAAATTGTTCAGGGTGAGTCCGCAAATACTCAGATTCAGAAATTTGCACTTTGGACTTGTTCATATGTTCTATGATATCAAAAGGGGTGTATGAAGGTGAGGTAATATGAGAAGATGCTTGAGGAGAAAATATTGATTTTGTAGGCACACCAGAAGCTCTTGAAGGACTAGATTTTCTACAAGCAGAATTAGCATTAGAAGGAGCATTGGGAGACTTACTTGGAATAACAGATGACCTCTTACTTGCCACGGGATCTGATTTCTCCAATGCAGACTCCATGGAGGGTGGAAGTAGAGATCCTCCACTGATTATTTTATTTTGTAGAGTCACCACCTGAGGATCTTCTTTCTTCTTCTTTTTTGTAACAGCGGAGGAAGAAGCTCCTTTTTGAGACTGAGAATGGGTGAATACTGCACATGAGAAACTAGGTGCATCTTCATCATCCTCTTCACCTCCTGAATATTCACAGAATCTGATTTGTACATCATTCTCTACTTCTTCAATCTCTAAGACATCATTGTCCTCACTTTCTTGTTCAAGTCCTTCATCTTCTTGAGTTCTACAAATTGCATTGACAGGTGAGCCTCCAAGGAAAGCATTTAGGGGTGCAATTTGATTTATGTTATGATTTTGATGGGATGATTGTTGGGAAACCTCCCTCTTCAACATCGCCAATTCATTTGCCAATTTCTGCAACAATGAATCAGTTCTCTCATCTTTGGGATTCTGGGCCTTATCCTTCATTGAAGGGATCTTGATCATTCCTGACAAGATGAGGTCATCTTCCACTTCAATGGCAATTTCTTGAGCATGATCCAAATCTCTTGGTTGCACTCTTCGTAGAAAGAAATTCACTTCAGGCATCTGGGCATTCACGAAGAAACTTTTCAAATTATCCGCAGTAGGAAGAGCAACGATAGGTATCTTGTTGACCAATTTGTTGAACTTTGCTATGAAATCTCTCATAGATTCTTGAGGTTCTTTCTTCATTTGTATCAATTGAGCAAGGAGGGCGTAAGCATCTTCCGCCGGTTTGAATCTAGATTCAAATTTAGTTTTCATTTGAGCCCATCCTGTAATCCATATCAAAATATCAGCAAAGACAAACATCAGTGATCTTATCATCCCATGCATAATTTCTCAAACCAATGATGTTTTCTGGTCATACTAGAGAATTACATGTGTGTATAGCTCTACTTGTAATCCATATCAAAACGTGAGCCAAAACAAACATTAATGGTCTTATCATCCCATGCGTAATTTCTGAAACCTTTCCTCTCTTTAAATAAATGAACTCTACAAAGTTTTCAAAATCAATGATCTTATCATCCCTAGCGTAATTTCTCCTGAACCATTCCTCTCTCTCGAATAAATAAACTCCAAAAAAATTTCAAAAAGCCAGATAAATTACAAATTTTATTCTTCCACGACTGCATAATAAATTAATAATAGAAAAAAGATCTTCTGAAAAAATTGCACACAGAATTTACATTAAGCTATCCATGTTTAGAGTTCTGGTTATACTAAGGAGTTATCTATATAAAGAGATCTATCTGTAATTTCTCCAGAAGCTTTTCTCTCTCAAATTAAAAAAAAAAAATCTAAAAACTCGAAAGAATCTTCATTTTAAATATTCAAATAGTAAACAATTCTTTTCAAAAAATAGTAAATTTCTCAGAATCTTCATTTTCAAAGTTCACATGGTTCTTTGATAAAAAAAAAGATATTGACACAGTGAAGCAGCGATTATAAGCTAACAAAGTCTTGCCTACCTGAAACACGTGTCTTCTCAAGCATAATCGAATCCTGAACAGACGCCAATAGCTTCTGCACTTCTTCCGCCTCAGAACACGCCTCTGTCATTTCCTCTTTCCCAATCCCTGATTGCGCCACCGCCACCGCCACCCCTTGCGAATCGAACCCCCGACCCAGAGAAGCCTCGGCCAAACCCTTATCATCGCTGGAATTACTAGTTTTCAGTGCCGCAAACCTCGCAGCAAGCTCTTGCCCTAAAATCTTCTTCTCTTCCTCGTCCGCCAAAACCCTAACCCTAAAATCTTGATTTTTACAAGCTTCCGCATCAGAGACCTTCTCACCACTAATATCTCTTTCATCCTTCTTCGTCTCCTTTTCTGAATCGTCATTTTTAGATAAATCGCCAACTTCTTTTTTTGCAGGAGGGACTTTATTATTATTAGATAAATTGATACTTTTCTTTTTCGCGGGAGAAGGAGCTTTGAGTTGGGCGTATCGCATTGCCAATTCTTTGTCAAGGCCTGCTTGATCGAAATCCGAAAAGCTTTTACCGGAGGGTAAATTAAGCGGGGTTTTTTGGATGTGGGAATTTAGATTGAGTTGCAATGCGTTCTCGTCTTGAAATTGGGCAAGGAGCTGGTTGATTTCCTCGTCGTTTCCATCTCCTCGCAGCAATCTGGTCCATACTGTGGTGTCCTTCGTTGGACTTTTCCCGTCCATTTTTGTTTTCTTTTCCAAGCCTGGTTTCGAACCTGGGACCTGCTAAATTGGCGTGCAGCGATGGACGGATGGTCGGTTTTGATTTTGTCAGTTAACGGGAAATGAGTCTGTTGAAGAGCTTTTAGTTTGCCATAACGGCGGCTTTCGTAAAAAACGGGTGTCAAATGTATATTAAGGATACCTAATTGTGCGGGATTTTGTTTTTTTTTTACTGCGGTAGGTAGTACTATTGTTTTCGCGGCACGAGATTATTGATCATCGTAATTAAAACTAGCAATGGCGAAATGCAGAATGGAGTGAAGTTAAACTCAAGGGACACACAAGTTAAACTCGAGGGAGATAATGGAGGAGGAAGATAGGTGATGAAGAAGGTGATTGAGGGAGGAGAAGTGTAGTGGAAGTGAAAATGTTAGGAAGAATCCATGAGAAAATCCTCTTTCTTAGGATGAGGCAGATTTGAATGAGTAGTCGTTTATTTCAATCTTTTGAAGGGGAAAATGGGTATTGGATATATCTGAAAAGGCAAGATGTGGTCGATGAATACTTCAAAGGGTACCCTGCTCAAGTTGAATCTTGAACTCCACATAGGTTGGATACGTAAACTTTGCATTCAGCATTTGTTCTGTCCCTGATTTCACACAAAAATGTAATTAGGGTTTCCCTTTAATGATGAAGGTGGCAATTAGGGTTCCCCTCATTAGTAGGCCTAGTGATGTCATACATCAATGACCACCGAAACAACTTGACATTTCATTTTCCTGTTGTGTGTCAGGGAGTGCTACGAGGACCCTTATTCGAAAAGGTATATTAGCGTTATTAATGTTTGAGGCATTGGAAAACAAGGAAACTTATTATTTGTGAACTTGAGTGATCCCATTAGTGGCGTGAAGAGATGTCATATGCGGGCAAGTTTGAATTGCAATACTCAATATGGATAAGTTTAAAGAAAGTTTAATAACCAATGAGTAGATAACACACAAACTAAGATGGTGTATTTTGGTGGAGTGGTAGGTCCTGCTGACCGCAACATGTCTTTCCTTCAAAATATTGGATGCAATCTTGTCCCAGTGATAGATGGTCAGAGGACGTGATTTTGAGAAGAATTGGTGGGCCCGAGAAAAGCAAATTAACGTAGATGGCATGGATATGGCCGCATGGTTACGAGCAAAGCACCCAGAGCCATATGATATTTGTGCGTTTTCAAATTTTGCTCACATCGATCTAGCTAGGTAAACATATATCTATGTAGTTACTTGACAACAGTAAAAATGCAATAAATGGTATTGTATAATTTTATTTATGAATATTTCATTGCTTGCCTATCATTTTTTGTGCATGTATAAGCAATGGTGTTTGCTTTTACAATTTGTGTATTATCAACGCAATAGAGGACTTGTCAAATGTGGATTTGTGTATACACAAAATCATGCACTTGGGTACATTTCTAGGTCCTAACAACATACTTGCATTCATATGATTCATAAGTGAGAAAACTAGTAATTGATAGCTACCTTTGGCCTCTTTTCTTTGCTTCTTGTCTTCTTTCTGGTATTTTACACCCTACAGCCCAGTCAGTATTTCATTTCCTTATCTTTTATGGCTTCGGACACTAGCGCCCAAGAAGGACACTAGAGCCCAAGCGCCCTCGTCCTTTTGGGCGCCCCTAACCCTCTTTTATCTTACTCGCTCTTTTTGGGCTTCTTTTATCTTTTGGGCATCTTATTTTCTTATGGGTCGGCCTTCCAGTTGTCAATTACGAAATTCAACCAAGGGAATCATATAAATACAAAGCTATGTGACCATAATAAAGGACCAAGCTCTAAGCATCTATTATCATCACCTAAGGTTGCATCCAAAGGCATTCTAAGAGCATCAAAGACATCCATCTAGCACTCACTCAAGGGACAAGGGACTGCATTTTCTGCATACACGCATAGGAAGGGAAGTTCATTTTTCCATCCACACATCTATTTACATTGGTACATCTAGCTATCACCCGCTATCACGTGCACTTGCACAAGGGCTTCCTAAGGCACGATTCTATCACACATGCACAAGAACTACATGGAGTCTGAGATGTAGTGCAACTCAGTTGTAAGTTCACTCAGTTGGTTGACCTCCGGGGTCATTCAGACTCCCCATTTTTTATATTTTCTTTTTGGGATTTGATGTAGTTTGAGGGTTTTGTAGGTCATTATCTCTTTGCAAGTTACAGGAAAACTTTGTGATCATCCAACGACATACAGGGGACCAAAAGTGACATTAGTGAAAACCTTGCGACACTAGAAAATTCAGGTTCATGCGCGGGACACATAGGCACCCAACAGAAGACCCAAGTCCTAGGCGCCCTAGTCCAAGCTCATCCAACAACTACATAATTTATTGAGTATATTTACAACAATTTTCCCTTCCTGTTTCTCAGTTTCTCCAGTTTGTACAATTCTAGCATCCAACATAAATCAGCTAAGTCCATTTTCCTCTCTTACACTTAGAGTTCTATTTTCATCTAGCTTATTTGATTGTGTCACATCTATGCTTTATATTTTATTTATCATATGTGACTATGCAATATTAGGGGTTCAAACTTAAATTATATTTTTGTTAAATCATTTGGTGAACCCACATTCGAATACTCTTGGATCCTCATTTTTCTATCCAATCTTCTTTCATGGCTCCTAAAATTCCTCAAGTCCCCTTTATCATGATTACTTCAAATGCAACCCACCTTGCAAGGTATGTTCTCCAAAACGTCCTACACACTATGTATCTCCCTCTTGATATGCCACCTTCACAAGTAAGTTCCATTTTTTATCGTCTCTCTAATGACTCTAGTGACCCGGATATCATACCCCATCCATCTATTTATAAATCAATTCAAGCTTTACATTCTTTATTTCGAGACAAATTTCAAGCTATGGAATCCACAATCACATCTCTTAAAGTTGGAATTCAACATCTCAAGGCAACTTCTTAGGCCCGTGCTACTTCTTCTACATCTCATTCTACATCAATATCTTTTATATGTGCTCATAACAGTGAATCCCAAGTCTTACCACTCCCCGCACCTCTCAAGTTTGATCATAATGCTAAGCAACATGACATTCTTCCAGCGCTCCTCAATCACCAATTGATCAATTTGCCACCTACCCATTGTTATCCTCCTTATTAGCTTGCCAACTATCAAGGTCTTCCATTTTGCAAGTATCATCGAATCAATGGACATAATAACAATGATTGCTATGCTTTACAACGAAGAATCAAACACCTTAAGCATCAAGGTTTTATCTCATTCGTTGCGCAACATTCTAATACATGTCCATCTCAAAATGTTACATCCAAATGGGCTCCCAAATCTTCTCCTTCTATGACTAATGATCATCAAGCTATCACTTTTAATGTTCCTTCTTCGGTCAGTCAAGCGCCACCTATGCAACCCACTCCAACTAAGCAATCACCTCTCAAGGTTCGTCCTCCATCACCTCCTCCTACTAAGTCTTCTACCACATCCCCAACTCCTAAGCAACCTCCTCTAAAAATTGGTCCAACACCTCCTCCTCTCAAGTCTTCTACAACGTCATCAATCCCACATAAGCTACAACCAATCATTTTTGTCAAGGAAACTACTCCTTACATTGATCCCCTTAGCAACATCAACTAGATCTATACACTTGGGGGGCATCGTACTCATTCTTCTTCCCCCCATCTCCTTGCATCATCGGTCATCTATAATTTCTACTCATACGCTTTGTGCTTCATACTTCATCTTTCTAAGTCATCTTACACATCTTGATATACTTTATATCGTCACAACCTTATGATGCACTTTTGTGCTCAGGTTCACACTTAATTGTTGAGGGCATACTACATCTATGAACCTCACACACTACACATCATTATGCGCTTACATTTCTGCATACTCAATTCTCACACATCATCACTACCCTATGACGCACTCTAGTTCCACGGTTCATACTTGACTGCTGAGGGTCTAAATCTAAAATGAACCTCACCACATTCACTTTTTACGCTCTATGCTTCATGATCTATCTTTCTAGCGCACATTTCAAACCATTTCCCGATGATGCACTCTTGTTCTATGGTTCATTCTTGATTGTTGAGGGGTATTTTATAAATGAACCTCATCTCATACTCATACACATTATCTTGGGGGCATGTTGCTCCTATCACATTCACTTTGCATACCATTCCATCTCACTCATACACAACATATTGCATATCTTGGTTGCACTTACTCTTGCTTGCTTATAGTCACATGTTACACTTTGCTTACTATGTTAGACAGATATCCAATATGTCATTATATTTTCTATATACACATGCACGTTCACTTGTTCTTTAGTTGTGAATGCATACTTCCTACAGATCTTTACACACAACAATGATGCTTGGCACTATACCTCTTACCAGTCCCACTGAGGCTCTTAGGGGCATCTACATTCTTCCACATTTCAGGTGTTATTGTTTCATTATTTACTACTTCCTATTCTTACTAGCACACTACTTTACATGGATCTATACACGCTTTGACATACTCTTTATCTTTCTAACATGCTAACAGGTGCTTCATGTGCAACATTTTCCTTGCAGGAACTATTTGCCACCATGGTTGCCTATTACAATTTTGCTTTCCATTGTTTATTTTCCATTGTATGCCATTGTTTGCAGGTTATGTCCTATGTCTTGTATGCACACTGTATGCTTTTGGCCGCTTCGGCCCTAATTGTCTTGTGACATTGTGAGTGATGTCCCATGTATGAAACCCACTTTTCACGGTCTATCTTGTCTACTTGCTTGTTACACTTTTTTTTCTATTACATGTTTGCTACTTTTTCTACTAACACATGTATCTAGCCACTTTGTTTGCATGTGCCTTGGTTTCTACCATGCACATTCCCCCCTGCAAAGATATAGTTTCAACTCAACATCATGTCCTCTCTTTGGGTCGCATTCTCCTAGCAACGTCGCATGCACCCCAAACAAGGGGGGCATACATTGGGTGAATTAGTAACCACATACAACATACTTAGATACAGCACAATACAATTCATCACATAGGAATAAAATAGGTTATAGTCACAAAAATGGCCCAGATCCTGACTTGGGTCCTTAGTTCAATACAGACACCAGTGCCCAACTATAGACACTAGCACCTGGGCTCCTGGCCTCTCTCAGGCACCTATGTCATGGGGGAAGATACAGTCGATTTCTCATATCAGTATAGTTCACAACAGTCTACTTATCATTTTTCATAGTACATGCACAATCCTCTAGCAATCAGAATGCATTTTCTCTCCATTTTCTACATTAAAATTACAAAACTAAACACAGATCACACCATCTACAGCAGTGTATAAATTCGGGAAGCATTCATGGAAGGAGAGTAACACTAGACCTCTCTCCCCAACACTCTTTTGTTGTGGCGTGAGATCACCCAAAAAACTCACACTTGGCACAAGATTGCCCAAAAAAATTTCCCTTGGTGTGAGATTGCACAAAAAACTCACTCTTCTACAACGTTTTCTATCCTTTTCACTCTTCATGTATCAGGTGTACACTTTCCTTTTTACTACTCTTTACACACATTTACATACTTTTACAGAGTTTTCATAATACATGACTTTGACTACTCTTTTGCTCTTCTTTTGCAGGTCCATCCTTAATACACAACAAGAAGCAACCCCACATCAAGCACAATAATAGGTACAACACGGTAAGCTTCACCCCTAGGGTCACTTCCTCTTTCTTAGCTTCCACGCTTCATTTTTATCACTCCATGCTTTCACTTGTCTCCTCGGCACGCTATCACCATCACATTCTACATGGTTATTAGGTATGCATCTTCTAACTACTTTATGTTATCAAGTATTCACTCAACAACATAAAGTGGGGGAAAATGTAGACACAATATCACACACTTGGGTACATTTCTAGGTCCTAAAAACATACTTGCATTCATATGATTCCTAAGTGAGAAAACTAGTAATTGACATCTAGCTTTGGCTTCTTTTCTTTGTTTCTTGTCTTCTTTCTGGTCTTTTACACTCTACAACCCAGTCGGTATTTCATTTTTTATCTTTCATACTGGCTTGGACACCATCAACTAGGATGCCGCCCAGGCACCCTCGTCCTTCTGGGTGCCCCTGACCTCTTTCTATTTACTCGCTCTTTTTGGGCTTCTTTTATCTTTTGGGCATCTTATTTTCTTATGGGTCAGCCTTCTAGTTGTCAATTACAAAATTCAACCAAGGGAATCATATAAATACAAAGCTATGTGACCATAATAAAGGACCAATATCTAAGCATCTATTATCATCACCTAAGGTTGCATCCAAAGGCATTCTAAGAGCATCAAAGGCATCCATCTAGCACTCACTCAAGGGACAAGGGACTGCATTTTCTGCATACACACATAGGAAGGGAAGTTCATTTTTCCATCCACACATCTATTTACATTGGTACATCTAGTTATCACATGCTATCAAGTGCACTTGCACAAGGGATTCCTAGGGCACGATTCTATCACACACACATAAGAACTACATGGAGTCTGAGATGTAGTGTAGTGCTTGGTTGTAAGTTCACTCAGTCGAGTGAGCATCGGGGTCAAACTGACTCCTCATTTTGCATCTTTTCTTTTTGGGATTTGATGTAGTTTGAGGGCTCTTGCTTAGACACAGGCGCCTAGAAGCATACTCTAGCGCCCAGATGCCCTTGACCCTGTCTAAGCATCCTACTCTAGGATCATCTAGAAGCTACATAATTTATTGAGTACATTTACAATAGTCTACCCTTCTTGTTTCTCCAGTCTGCACAGTCCCGACATCTGACATAAATCAACTAAGTCCTTTTTCCTCTCTTGCACTTAGGGTTCTATTTTCATCTAGATTATTTGTTTGTGTCAGATATGTGCTTTATATTTTATTTATCATATGTGACTCAACAATATTAGGGTTTAACACTTAAATTCTAGTTTTGTTAAATCAGTTTGTTTCTATTATTCTATGGTGAATGACAGGGTGCGGAACAAAATATTTACACTTGGGGCTTTTCCACCCCCAATAGACACTTAAAGGACTCCAAATAGATCCATGTGATTAAAGTGGCAAAACCAGATTTATGCAAGAATGTGCCACACTAATATTAAGATTTTGTATATATTCCTCATAAAGGACAAGTTACAAATATATACAAAATACAATAACTATAATTAGGGAGGTTGGTTTAACAACTCTTCCCACAAGACTCTCCAACAAATTCTAATATACACGAGTGGTTTAAACAACCAAACTCACTTAACAAATAATTATTATACGAGTTGTCATATAAACAACTCATTATAACATTTACCAATAATAATTACCCTTGTAATTATTAATTACAAAGAAATATATGAGAGCAAAAAATATTAGTTTCCTATTAGGGATATTATGAATGAGCTCATCACCATTCCCACAGGAAATCACAATTGTTCACACAATGCACATGCATCTTCATTCCACCTGCTAGGTTCGATATCTAGTCACAATGAATAATTAGAATTTTCCATCAAGGTACATCAGAGCAAAAGATGTTTGTTTGAAGTGGAATCTCATATTGAGTAAGGTTGATTCAACATAAATCATCATTTTCTTAAATGAAGAAGCATACCCAAAGCAAGTATGTGTTTTTATGCAAAGGATTTTAGGTGTGCGGATCAACAACAACAACAATACACTATATTGGGTCCATTCATTGCAATATTTTAGAGATGAGAGATGGTGTTTGAACTTGCACAACACAATACTGATGTTATTTTAGAAAATCAATAATGAATTGGTCCATGAGATGTCCCTATAACATGAAATAAGAAACAATTTGTACACGTTATGAATACGAGATGGAAGAGATAAAAAAATTTAAATGTCAAAAATACTCTAATGTCGGGCATTGGCTTTTTTCACGGTAGTCAAAATACTACTACTTCTCCAAAAGAGGAAAGTGTTTATATGTGGACGGCCTCTCCATGGTTTACAAAAGGTTACTTATTCCCAACGTAGGTTATGAAACTTTTTAATATTCTAACTTTGATGTGTTAGTTTAGTTTGTTATTATTTTAATTTTTGAGAGGTGACAAATTTGGGAAGATATTTTGAAATATCTCTAGAATTTCCAGTTAAAATAGTTTTCATATCAAGGAGAAAATAAGGAGAGAATATTTCGGGGACAGTACACGGATACATTGAAATAAATATTGAATACTATGAGTCAACTTAATCAAATTGAATATGCATATTGTGATGTGCCAGGAACTACAAAATCATGTTGTTTATCTCGTCATGTGGATGGTTACATGCATATCATACATCGATGCAAATCCAATCCAAATCGTATGATTTATGAAGATACAGTTATGTCAGAGTCATCACCTTCGGTCCCCTATTACTATGACTTCCAATACACCTTTGGCGTAATTAATTACAATGGCAACTATTAATATTATAAGAGTTTATAAGAAGATTTGGACCCTACTTTCTTAGCGGGTAAAATGGTTCATAACTCCATGAGTGTTAAATTCCAATCCTAAATTTCCACTTAGGATGTGGCCCACACAACAGTTGTGGTCTGAAACAAGGAACTACTAATAAATGTGAGTCAGTTTTTTTATTTCTTTGATAAAGGCTTATATGTTTTTCCAAGAAGATCCCCCTGCTTCCACTGACATTCTCGTTGCCTTTCTCAACTCTTATGCCCTTTTGCTTTCTTCCACTTTTGTTGCAAGCATTGTCTTTATTTCTCTTTTCTACTAGGCATTGCATAGCCTTCGCATAATCTAACCCTAAATTTGAGATAATCAATAAACAACAGGGCATTGTTATACTGATCTATCAAGAATTTTTTCGAACAATTCACATGCTTCCGCATTTACAGACATATCTACTAGGTCACTTGCGACCATAGAAAGTCCCTTCCTCATATTTGCTTTCACAGATGTCCAGGCCCTGTCTTGGCCACATCATTTTTGGCACAAGCTATTTGTTAGCAACCGGGAACTAAACAAAATCCACAATTGTTGGCCACATTTGGTGAAACAACATTGATCATGCATGTCGTATTAGTGCTCCATGTCCTTTTGATGCTATGTGTTGTGCAACAATAAACTTGGATGTATAGACCTTGATGTGCCAAGGACTGCAAAATCAAACTTTTTATCTTGCCACGTGGAGGGTTACAGGTATATCATACATTAATGCAAAATCAATCCAAACTATTTGATTTATGACAATACGACTATGTTAAATCCATCGCTTTCGATCCCTTATTACTATGACTTGGAATGCGCCTTTGATGTAAACATATAGTGTAACTAATCAAAAACGCGTTAAAAATATTTTGGCAAGTTTCATGAGCATTGTTATTTTCTATTTAAAAATTTAGTAAAAATATATATGCTACAAGTGTTGAATGAGATAAGTTTAAGTGTCAACTTATCATGTATTTAATATAAAAGATACATATTCCAATTTTGAGAAGATATCTTATATAATAAAATATATTAATGTTGTGTACATTTAATTTTTCTTATGGTATTTGTTAATGAACTTAGTATCTCTCCATCTTTTCAAACCATGTAGAGGTATCGTGAGAACATTGCATGATCAAATGATTATCTTCGAGCTTCAGAAATGGCACGAATTCAACCCTGTTCCATGATGGTACATACTTCTCTCAACCCGTTATAAGGTGTGTGTACATTAATATCCCACCTCAATAAATTTCCCTCTCATGTACTATAATTTCCCTTCCCATTGTGTGTTTCCTTTCAACATTGGTGTGTTTCCTTTCAAGAGTGTGTGTTCTATCTTTTCCCTTTGTGTGTTTGTCATTTGTGTTAGTGGTGAAGAATTGACTCTATTACCCAATCTAACAAATCACTGGTCTATTTCCCATGAGATGTCTGGATTTCTCTATTTCCCCTTATAGTCTAAGGTCCCCAAGCTATATCCAGTTGTTTTCATGCAAAATAAATAGCCTAAAAATTCAAAAATTTAAGCATGACAACTAAGCCACAGTCCAAAATTTTGCTCTCTTATCACACTAAACCCCTCTTTTTTCCCACATGTCTCCAATGGTACCATAAAACTGGCTCTAAGGAAGGAAATAAGGATGATTTTAAGTATGTCTCATTATGCAAGGAAGTGTAATAAATTTTATGGATCAATTTAGTGAAGTTTTATGAAAGACAAGTCTTCTTTGAGGACTAAAAAGGAAAATTTGGTCATTCTAAAGCGAGTATGCATCCTTCGGAAGATTTTATAAAATATATAAAACATTTTAAGGTGATTTTGGGTAGTCTTGAAGGTGTTGGAGGTAATTTAGGAAGATTTAGGAAATAATTTCTCATCTAGGGACAATTTGTTCAAGACCGGATTTTCTAGGTACAAGGAATGAACATCCTAATGGTGAAACGTGACTTCTTTGGATGATTTCAAGATTTATGTAAGGATTCAAGAGGCAAAAAAATAAGAATAGGAAATCTATGGGAATTCTCTACAAGGTGGAAACATCAATTTTTCTCTAAGGCTTAAAGGTTTTCAAAAACATTTCAAAATAATGTAGTTGCCCCTCTTAGTTCCAAAAAAAATGGCCTAAATTTTAAATTTCAAGAAGATTAAAGTCTTTAAAATAGTTCCATTGATCTTATAATGTGTTTTGGAGTCAAAATAATATAATATTTGACCCCAACACATCATCCTAAGCCTCTGAGGTGAAAAAAGCAAGTTTTAGATCTATTTTAAGACATCCTGAAGCAAATTGGATTTCCTTTTTTAGCATGTTGTCATGATAAATGTTTATCATGAAAAATTGAACTTTTTTGTCATGACAACTAAGCCCACACTCAAAAATCCTCGAACCAAGTAATGTAAACTTGCCCTACAACTAATTGTTAACTATGTAAACCCCCGTCATGGCCGAGAGGGATGTGCTAACTAGATTTTTAAAGTGTGTTTCATGTACAGTTAAGTTGGTGGGAAGCAATTCATGGATTCATTTTGATCCAATTTGAAGGAACTGCTCCCAGAGGCCCAAAAAGGCCTATTTTCAGAGTTGTTGCACCTTGTAAGCACCCTTTGGGGATGAACCAAGAAGATCTTATGCATCTAAGTAGTGCGTGACATAGTTATGAGACCATCAGCAGCATTTTAGGAAAAAATTTCAAGGAAAATAAGGTTCAGGAACAAGTCGTGCAACATCGAGCTACTTATAGCACGGTGCAGGGAAATGAAAGTAGTGAAAAAGATAGTCATCTTGTTCTAGATGGTGCAAGAGCCTTGCGAATTTTTTTGAAGTGGACAGATACTAATTTGAAATATAAGAAGGCCTGCTTCACATTGCAAAAGGTTTCGGGAGATTACATCATTTGGATTATGAGATATTGACCCAACAATGCAGATGAAGATCCCCGATCTCGGTGGGGATTCAAATGAGCTTTCTAGGAGTTATATGGATATTTAAGGACTTATTAAAATCCCAATGTGACCTATGTAATTCCCTCTTCACTCACAATGTGTTGGTTGTTCTTTCCATCATCATAATTTTTGGTGGTAGTCCCTTTCTCTAATGCACATGCTTGAGAATAATAAAAAAGGGGATAAATTTAAAATTTAAGGAATAATTGGCTCTTAAAAATTATGTGAATGATATCATTGGACCTTTTAGAGTCAAAATGATATAAGTTTTTCCTAGGTAACTATCAAGGAAGCTCCCAGGGCAAAGAATCACTCTCTGGCGTCTATTTTTGGCAACTGTTGGTGAAGGCAGGGTTTCCAAATATGTCCATGGCGCATTTTCATGCCTTGGATGCACTTTTCACCTTTTAACTTGGTTAAATGGTGCATGTGGTGAAAAAAAATGTTCCACTAAGTTGAGGAGGGCATGGTTTTAAAGTTTCTTCACTTAAGTGACTTGTTTGGTGGTTAGGTGAGTGGTATGCACTCACGGCTCAATTTGGCCCCCTCCCTATGATCAGCATGACACATGGCACACTTGGGAATCCATGATGCAAATTTTCACTCGGTAATAAAGTGCATGAGGTGAAGAAAAGTGTGCCACCAAGGGAGATGAGTTATTTCGTCACTTAAGTGACAACATTGCATGTTACATGAAGGTTTTCAACTCACATCTTTCAAACACCCCCTCTCCATGATAAAGCATACCCATGACACATTTTTTTCTCTCCTATTGCACCTTTGAACCAGGTGCACAATATCATCAGGTGCAAAAAAAAAAATCCACCATATAAGCCTTCTCTCTCCTAACACTCACAACTTCAAAGTAGCTTCATAAGTGTTGTTTTTCACTCATTGTAATCAACAAGCTTTTCCCCTTCTCATGATGACAACCCACCATGGTGAATTTTATCCATGTTGTTGCACCATTGCACATGCACCCTTATTAAATGTAGTAAGGGTCATTGGAGACTCCAAAATCCATTTAGTAAGTCCTAACACACCCTCAACCTGGGTTAATGTAAATGTGCTCAGAGTGAATCAAAGTGATGGGTTTCTCAACCAGGGTTAATGTTTAAATATATAAAACTAACTTATGCATTTTTGGATCCATTTTTAAAATATATCTTCCATCCATTTCTGTTGTCACATGTTCATACTTATATTTCTCCATGAAACCCTGTGTCAAAAACCACTAAAGTGCTCGTATCTCACCCATTTTAAACCTGATTACTCTAAAATTTTACCTGTGCACTCCCATGGTGAATGCCTTTGAGATGATCCAAATGCCATCACCATTGAACCTTTAAAATTTTTTTACAGTTCTTACTTAAATAATTCAGTAAGAAAAATTTTCCTTTTCAGATCTAGAGGATAGAAACACTTGAAAATCAAAGCAAGAAATCACATTGCAATTCCTAATCCAACAAGACAATTTTCACCCCAATCAGACAACCAGAAGGCTTATTGCTATTTTTAGTAAGTTTCCATCCGATCATTACTAATAATAGTAAGTATGAAAATGAAGAATCAAACATCATAAACCCTTTGTGCAATCCTTAGTTTTGGGACTCCAAAATGTAAATTTGTGAAATTGGGGGAAATTGGCTAAATTTAGAAAGTAAAGGTGAGGTATAACTTACTAAAAATAGTAAGTGCTTAGATCACATCTAAATTTTTCACACCCTCATCTCATCATTCCATCAATTTTTCGAGCAACCACGAAGATCAAATACACTGGGCATGAGCCAATTTCAACCCAGTCAATTGAATATCCACTTGTGGGAGACAATGATGTAGCCCACCTAGATCTAGAAGAAATGAGGAATTAGATGACGAATGAAGTTAGAGAACTAGCAAAAGAAAAGATAGTTTTCAGTGGGATTTTCAAAGTAGGAGACCACCCACTTTCATTCTAGAACACCGAATTGGTCATAGTTTGTGCCAACCATTATGACCTTGCCTCTCAAACATTCATTACAGATGACAACTCATTGCTGGCAATCCTAACTCCAAAGGGGATTTCAAGGTGCCTGCAAATTCCAACTCATCACATGATCATAGTTTTCTTAACCTCATTGCATGGATGGATCCATATCATCAGGTTCAATTGTGTTGTCAATGGTCTCAAGTTACATCAAAAACTTGGCATTTTGGGAGGCATTATTGTGTTTCAAGGGTTGAAGGCTTGTTCAAGTGAGAGAAATATTCCCTCATCATCTTCAATGGTATTCACCTTCCCTTTCATTATCCAATCAGTCAAGCCATGAGCTCAAAATTTGCAATGTTGCAAAGTTGAGGCAGTGCTCATCTCTCATATTCTCGGTGTGCTCAAGCAATGTTACAAAATTATATCATTCCAATGAGGTTTTCAAAGGGTGCAGAGTGTTGAAAGGTCTTCATCAAAGATCCTCACCAGTGCATCATAGTGTTGTGGAGGGTCATCTTGGGTCAAATTTTGATATTCATCGCCGTCGGAGCTAATTCTCATCTACATCGAGGGTCAAGGCATCTTCGTCCATGCTTTGGAGCATTTCTTCCTCTCCTCTCTCATTCTTTCTCTTCTTCTTCCCTCCCTATAATTCCTCACTGTACATGATCATGGTGTTTTATTCTATTCATTTAAGTGACAATGAAATATTTGTAAGATGTAAAAGTACTTCCTCAAATTATAAGAGGTGTACTTAATTTGTTCTTTCCCAGGATAATGAAAAGTCACAAGGTGAATAGGAATATAAAAAGTCACTTGGGGGGTAGATGAAGAGAAGAATTGTGAAACTATAAAAGGATATGATCTCCTTGTTGTGAAGAGAGGGTTAGTTATTGTTTACTAGATCTCATTTTCTTTCTAGGAACAAGTGTCTTCATTTCCTCTATTCTCTTAACTAGTGTTATTCTATCTCCATCTCAACTTGTACTCCATGAGCATTGTAAATTGTGAAACATGATGTAATAAAAAAATTTGTTTCTTGTTGATTGTTCCTCTTTTTGTGTGAATGGTTTCTTCTTATTAACGCAAGTGAAATATTCTAGTTTTGAAACAATAAACTATGTTATACTATTTATTGTGTAAAACCCCCTCTTTGTTATTCTCTCCAAACCTCTCCTTTGAGAAATTTCCTCCCTTATAGTTTCTACAAGCACATTGCCACATGTATAGGGAATTACCCTTGTGTGATCCCTAGTTGAAAAACTACCCCCAGTTGATAGAATAATTTTCATAATATTACTTGTTTTCAATAAATGAATTTGCCCCATTCAAGCAGAGGGGCCTAGTCCCAGAGTGTTGGTGAAATCCTACAGTTTTACCACCCGATAAACTATTTCGCCAACATGGTCCAGTCGTAATTTTTCCAACCTTGTCTCCCTTCTTTCCCCTTGGGGACAAGGGGACATGAGGGACACAAAAGTACGACCTCATCCTCCTCCCAGGTTACACTTTTGATACCCAGGTGTCCCAAGTATCCCCACTATCCCTTTTGTCCCCATGGTGCAAGGGGGATAAGAGGGGCATAAAAGTGCGACATCACTCACTAACCCTAGTTGCATGCTTGTGTCCTTGGTGTCTCCATTATCACCTTTTACCCTAGGGGACAAGGGGAACAATAAAGTGTGACCCAGGAAATGATGAAGCTCATGGACCCCCATGCAACCTTACTCAGCTCCACAAGTGTAATTTCACAGCCCCTTATCTCATTCACCCTCTCCTCATGTTTCCACTTATCATGATCTTGATCCAAGTCACCCTCTTATGTTCTTGGTGTTCCTCATTTCCGCATTGTACCAATTTCAAATTCTCTCCAAACTCAATATAAACCCATGTTCAATGAGCAGTTAACAAGGTGAGTTAAAAACATTGTAAAACTCATTTAAACTCCTCACTCACCACATAGTTAGCTATTTTTATGATAGGTTGCTACTAAAACACCATCCAAACTCTGTTTTTACCTAGAGATGTTGTTAAATTTCTTCTAGACATCCATGGCAACCAAAAATGAAGATTGGAACTTAACTTTTCAAATGGGAGTCTGATCAACTTGAAATTTTGAAAGAATCACCCTCTCTAAATTGTCTTTTGGAATATTTTAACAAAAAATCATTGATGCCCAAGCTTTTTCACATTAGAAAACTGAAATATCAAACACTAAAACCTGCTTTTTCAATTTTGCAGAGATCCGACGGGTGAAAAAAGATGAAATTCAGAGCAAAAGACCCTGAACAAAATAGAAGCTTTTAATAGTGGTTTCATTGCAACCCAACACCGATAAGTTCATTTTCTAAAATAGTAAGTGTTCAAAATAATAGCTTGTTAAAAATAGTAAGTTTCCCAAAGTGATGAATTCTCAACATTTGTGATATCATGAAAAAGTAAGAAACATCAAAAAGGATAATTCAGGGAACTTTCTAAAAATAGTAGTATTCAAGAAAAGAGACATCTAAAAATAAAAGGTTTCTGAAAATAGTAAACCTTCATCGATTGCAACGATCCAAATGATCCCAAAACATCAGAAGCCAAGAATAGTGAAAACTTTCCTCAAATAACAGTCTTGGATAGGACCTGCTAAAAATAGTAAGTCTTGGAATTGAGCCCCGAAAGTTGTGGTAGCTCTCGTTCTACTTATCTTCTTACTTTGTCCATCATTTCAAGGTCGGGAAGTTGTTTTGTGGCCCAAATAGGAAAGGAAACCCTCCGAAGGCTCTGAAATCATCGGCTCTAAAGTGATCTCTACAAAGCACAACTTGATGTAAGAAGGAAGAACAATGAGAAAGGACCACCATGAGTGATGTTAGTAATCATCTCAAGCTCCTAAACAATTCATACCTCCTGAGAATGTTTATAAACACTTAATCAGTGCTTGGTGATGATTTTAGTGTAATTTAGAGGTCAAAACATGTAATTCATCCTCAAGTTCCATTTAGAGATCAATCCTTCTATCTAGAGAAGGAAATCCATTTCCACGAGGAAAAAATTGATCAAAGGTATCAAGATGTTATAGGCATGTTTCCACTCAGGTGACGTCTTGGTCAAGGAAGTGAATTGTGAAGTGAAAAAGGGTATCATCATACTCAAAAGTGAAATGTGAAGCTCATGGAATAAATTGAGGGTCATCATATCCCGAATTTGTTGTCATGCCCGAGAAGCAAGTCAAAATGAGCTAATTCAGCTATCAAGGTACTCAAATCCTTCATATGTGAATGATCAAGAAATCATATTTTCTCATGCAAGGTGTATGAGAAAGAAGGTACGTGAGCATCCCAAATATGATTTCATTCAAAAATTACTCTCGAGTCAACAAGGTTAAATGGGTGATCTTCATGTGAAGCACCATGTATGCAAGAATGGGAAACCATCTCGGTTTCACTTATGCCATTCACATAATAGTGTTCTTAAACACTCATTCGACACATGTTAATCCGATCACACCTCAACAAGAAAAACAATTGTATAGCCAGACCTCATTCTGACTAACAACCAAACGTCACTGGGAAAGGATCTACTAAAATAAATATGATTGAGAAAAAGGTGCACGCATAGGTTCTATATTCAAGGAAACTTCATAAGAAGGTCAGAATTCATTGAAGATCATATAGAATCCTATTGAACTCATGTGAGGTATTGATACATCAGTTACCTCATGTTCATTCATCTGGAATTAAACTATGTATTCCTGTCAGTGTACAAAACCTTCATCATAATGAAGAAAAATATGATTCTTTCACAAGGCCCCTTAAAGTACTCCTACGACTAACATCAAGTCTATTTCAACGAGATCCATTCTCATGGATTCAATAGAGTTACTCGTGAATGAACCAAGAACAATGACACAACAAAATAGTAACATATGAATTTAGGAGCCATGACAAATAGCTTGGAGATCAAAATGAGGTATGATGATACACGTAACATCGCGTCTTTTCGAGTAAAACTTCTAGTGAATAATATGTAGAGGTTTCCCAGATGACAGGTTTACAAAACCTAGAGAGGAAATTATTCAAGACGGACTATGATTTGACCACATATTGCTTTGAGTCAAGCTACACATGAATGTTATGATCACATATATTCAAGGAATCCTCTGCCCACACGCTCACTCGAAATGAGGAGTACAAGTGAACAATATAAGAATTTAAAGGATAATGTGAGAACTCTCACTTCCTTATACTGGAAGACTATTTTGGATTTGTGTGCAGTACAGTGCCTCCTCCCGCAGAAGATATTTACTCCTAATTAGTAGCTTTCAACCCCAAGATCAATGAAGAAGAGAACAAGGGCATACTAAAAGAAGGGAAAATCTGGTGAAAAATGGATTGGGAATGATCCTCTAAAGGAAGGAAAGGCATTGTTTCCTAGAGGTTCTCTCTATGTACAAATATGTTTTTACCACCATTTAATAAGTGAAGAAAATAAGAGAAGATATTGAAAAGAGAATATTTATTAGGATCGTTGTGTACCCACTTGTGTCTGAGATGAGTGTACATCGACTTCTACACTCTCCTAAGTAGGATCATGTGTTTCACATCCGTTGCTAAGAACATTTTCCCCAGTACGGATCCACACTATTAATGTTATATATGATATTATAAAAGATGACATATCTGAGCTTGAATCTAATAAATGAATATGCATTTAGATATTTTGAGATGATGTTAGTAAATTTGTATCAGGAAGCTCAGGCTCCCTTTCGCTCACTTGAAAACTCACCATTGGACGTAACTCATCAGTTCTTTCCGAAAGTCTTAGTCTAAAAGGAGGAAAGTGATCCTCTCTACTTGCAACGAGGATAATTCTAGAATCCCTCGCCATACATTAGATGATATATTTCCAATATTGTAAGATAACATAAGGAATGGTTTTAATCAGTGTGAGGATATCATTGATCTTCTCGTGAAATGTATCGACAGTTTTGAGATAAAACCATATTTTAGAAGGAAAAAATAGCCACCGGTGGCAGTCTGGTTCAATAGAGAAATCAACAAGAAAGGATCTAATTCTAAGAATTATCCATCAAGGATCGTGAATGGATATTTTTTTCATCATCTAATGAATTCATATTCATCAGATTAATCAACCATTGACTATCTTTCTCTATATCTCCTTATTCTCGCTGTCCGTATTCTAATTTTCCATTAATGAATGTACTTATTTGTTATTTCATCATATTCACTAAAGCGACCCTCAATTCAATATTGTAAGAGTCATTTGTCATTAAATAATAAAAAGAACTCACTTTGTTTCCTAGGAATATCAAAGGTTACAAGTGATGACGATAGGTAATGAACATTCATGTGGGGGGTAGATGGATAGGGATATTTTTGTATGTTCTAAATTTTAATGGCTTATCCATTCCAAACGGTTAGAAATTGCTGATTGATTGTATGATGTTGAGATTTAGCACTACTACATCAGAACAATAAAAGTCTATAATTATCCTTTAGTCCCTTTCTCTATGTTCCTTTAATCTCCCTCCCTCTTATGTTCCAACTTCGTATAGATGAAAATATTGTAAAACCAAGAAAGGTGTTTTTACGCCTTTGATAATTGAATCAATAGAATTATCATGTCTATGATTTATTAGTCTTATCATTGTTAGAATTGTTGTATGTTATTCTAATCTGAATGTGGAACTTAATCTAGTTGATGTTTATGTTAATTTTTTAGTCCTACTCACAATATTAACCCTCTCTCCTTATTTCCCTAACTCCCCTTTACCTCTTTTCATAGAAAATTCCTTCTGTGTACTTTGTACATGCACTTTGCCACATATCTAGTGGAGTATTCATGTGTGATCCCGACATAATGGCCACCCCAAAACTTTAGGTAGTTTACATTCCATAATCAGAGCCTCCCCGTACAAAAGAAGGAGGGGCTTAGCCCCATGATCATTGGTGGAAACCAATAATTTCTAATGCGACAAATTATTTCACTAGCAAAACCTTACCATACAAATATCATTGCAATTCAAACACACAAATATATTATAGATTGCAAAATATAATTGTACATAACACAAGAATGTATGAACAAGAATATTAATAGATAAAAAATCATTAGAGGAGCTTTTGTCTAGATAAATCCATCGAACAATGATGAAACCATCAGATGGAACTGTCAAACGTCATTGTCATAAACATACAATACTTTCTTAGACAAATTTTTGGCCTCCGATTTAGAATTTTCTAGGATAGAGAATTTTACAAGTTTTTGATATAGATTTAGGATAGATACATAGTTCATAATAGTACAAAATGTGGAGGGCACGAGTACTTCATTCTATTTTGAATTTGCACATTTATAGTCATTATCAATGTTTACAATGCATAGTGTAGGGGAATGAACATGCTTAATTACCCATCAACTTTAAACATTTGGCACATTGGAACCCATATAATGCACAGTGGGGGCATGAGTCTTCATTTCCTTTCAATTATGCATAATTTTTCACATTTGGACCTAGATTCATTTACATCGGTGTGGTTCTGTGGTGAAAGATTTTTTGGGTGGCTAGATTCTTTATGAAACCCTTCGTATAACTCTCTTTCGAAAGAATTTGGGATATTCATATGCTCAACTTACTTCCATAATTATGTGCATCAGGACTTATAATTCCCTTTGTGGTTTTTACTATTTCAAATTGGGACTGATAACCCCTAATCTTCTAGAAGTCTCCAAGTGCTTCAAATAATAATTTTCTCCTTCAAAAGATCAAACATGTGTACTCATTCCATGTTTTGTTCACTTTCAATTTTCATTTTTCAAATTCAATTTCAATACAGGGTCACAATTTAATTATTTTTATATGGAAATTATCTACACTTTGTGTTGTCGTAGACACAAAATCATGCACTTTAGACATTATTTAGTTCGAGTCTCATACTACTATTTAGAAGGTTTTTGAGTGAAGAAAGTACTAATTAACCCCCATCTTTTGGCCATCTTACTTTGTTTCATTTCGTCATTCCCAACCCCTTGCACCCACATGCCCAGTCAAATTTTGTCATTTTGTGTCATTTTATCCTAAACTGGGGTGCCCAGTCTAGTAATGGGGTGCCCCGATCTTTTTTGAACTTTCTCGCCACTTTTGGGGAACTTTCTAACTATTTCAACTTCTTATATTTTTGGTGGTTGGCCATTTTGGGGTTAACTATGAAATTAGATCAAGAGAACCCTATAAATATAAAGTTATGAGACCATAATGAGGGAACAAACACTAGTCACTATTATCATCCACATAGAGTTGCATCCATTTGGAGATCATTTGCATCCATGAGCTCCATCAAAAAGGACAAGGTTGGTTCATATACATCACACAAGCATAGGGGGAGGGATTTTATTCTATTCCATCCACTATTCTACTACATTTTACATCTATTTATTACTCGTTAGTTCACAAAGTGTGACTGGAACAAGAGCACCTAGGGCACATGATGTATACACATACACCAGAACTACATTTGGGTCCAAAATGTAGTGCAACGCTCAATTAGTAAGCCCATTATTGTTTATGTTGAGGTCATCTAGACCCATTCATTTGCATTTTTTTTTTTTTAGGGGTTTGATACTTTTTGTGGTCTCTTGCAAATCTTTCTTTCATCTTGGATTATCAGCGACACCTAGCACAATGCAACAAATATGATGTAATACATGACAAGGGTTTCAGACCACCTACTGAACATGTGAAACTCAATTCTATACATTTTACACAGACCAGGGTGTTCATTTTACATATCAAAGTGCCCATATGCACCCTAGTCCCTCTCCAGGTGCTTTAGTCTAGCTAGATAGCTTGTATCCATCCTTTTTGAGACCTCTGCATAGTCGTTCCTACTTCCTGTTCCTCCAGTCATTTATGTGACACAGTCCAACAAACTCCTCTAATCACCTAAGCTCATTCTAACTCTCTTAGTAATCTAGGGTTTAGCATTTCCCTTTTTATAGTTGTTTGTGTCATTTCCATATTTTTCTACTGTATTTACATGTTGTTCTAGATTAGATTAACTATCATACATCCCCATTTTTAGTTAATCAGTTGTATGTTTTCACATTGGGATCTTACAACCACCTTAAACATCTCAAGTAATCAAACAAATCAAGTAAAAACAAAGTGTGTTTACACAATCGAGTATATTTTCCTTTAAGCAAGTAATTTTCATTTCCTAACATAAATGGGGGCAAATAAAAACACCTAAAACTGGAAATTTATATCTTGATAATTCAATAATGGCTTAGTCCCTAAATCATGACTTGTGCATCTCTTTTGAGTCCAATTGTCATATCCCTAGTCATATTGCAATACCTTCTCTCATTGTCGCACTACTCATTCACTCATACAAAAGCTAAATTCATTCCAAAGTAGTATGATCATATTAATTTTCATGCATAAAACTTTACATCACTACGTTTCTACCTTTGACCAAACTACCAAATGGCTTGGTTCGAAAGTAATGATTTTACCTGGTACCACCTAACAGTTAGTTTCTCAATTTAATCTTTATGGGTTAGTACTTTTCCTATAGGTCGACCTTAATACAAAATTATACCCATTGAACCCTATCAATACACCTCATTGTTTATGTTTGTTAATTGTTTATCTTTTGTAAGGGTTATTGATGCATTTTTCTCATGAACGGGTGCCTCAAGGGGATCAATGGGATTGAGGTGTGATCAGACTTGGTCATATGGGATAGACCATGACATTTGCGATATGTCACCATTATTCCACTAATCCCTTACCCATGCCTTGTTTCTTCCCTTTATTCACACATTAAACCCATTATGTTCATTTGTCTCATTCTATCCACTTGTTTATGCTTATTGTGCATTATTATCCCTACTTTTTGTCATCCTAGACCTTTGTCATTTCCTAAAATTACCTTCTAGCTTCCACTCCACATTATTTTGCAGCATTTGACTTTAGGTTTCCCTTGAGATCAATGTCATCACTTATGGGTGATTGTGTATGGTTTGATTTTCCTTTTTCCAATGTCATCTCCCATGGGTGATGACATTGGGTATATATACCCCACCAATTTTTTTCATTTTCGCCAATTAGCAATCAATTAAAAATTCATAAAGGCACTACATGATATTATTCACCCATTTTTTGCACTATTTCACACATGTTTGTTGAACTTGAGGATTTGGAGCTTACCTTTTTACATTGAGATCATCATGGTGAGTTAGGACTGGGGGTATTTTCGTTGAGCTTTCCCCTTCTTTTCCCATAGTGATTCTTTATCGATGTTATTGTCTATGGGGAGGATTATGTATCAACAATCACACACACCCTATTAATAACTCTGTTAATCTCTTATCTTGCACTTACATTTTATTTATTGGTCATTCATTACTATAGAATAGAGTAGATGTATGCTTGTTTTGATCTATCACTTTGTTTTATTATATTATGCCGCTAGATTTATCCATTCCTTGATCTATTTTTATTATGAATCCTAGTAGGATACCTATATTTATCTTGGGTGTAGGCCTTAGGAACCTATAACTATCTTAAGTTTAGGATCACTATCCTCTAGAAATACAACACTAGAGCTCCTTTAGTACCTTTGGTATTTACATCATGTGTTTTAACTTAAATACTTGATCCCTACACTTGAGAACCTAATTCAGAACCTATATTTTCCCATCATACACTCTGGTGAACCCGATGTGAATCTTATTCATTCTTCCAATTGAGTCATCTTCACATTTCCTTTCTTTCTTTCTCATTAATCTTCACATCAGCTTCATACACTCTAGTGAACCAAATGTGAATCTTACTTTGCCCTAAAGTAGGTCAGATTCACTTTGATTTTTAATGTTTCCAAATTTTCCTATATGATTTCCTAATGTAAAACATTGTTGGTCTGAGCATTATTTTCTTAATCCCAGTGTCATCGGCTATTGTGCAAGATTTTGCATGACCGATGATGTTTGACTATATTTGATTCCTCATAACTACCTTCTTCTTTGGTTTCAATTTTATCAATGGTCTAGGGTTTATATTCATATTCCCATTGATTGCATGTCCCATATTTGGAATTCAAAATCTTCCCTATGGTCTCATGGCCAATCGTCCTCTTTAGGTCTCCTTCTAGGGCTTCCTATTGGCTAATATGCCTTTTGTTGTGTATTTAATAATTAACAACTCTATTTTAAACTCACTTGGAGTTCTTTTATTTATTTTTATAAATTAAACGAAAACCTCTTTTTCTTTAGCATAAATCTTAGAATATTTTTTTGGAAAATTTTAAATGTTATTTTTAATAATAAGGACATAATTAGAAACATATACATTTTTTAACAAATTTGTTGGAGTTTTTTCTACAAACATTAAAGTTATTAAATACCTCGTTTTGTTTCGTTAAATTCACTTTGTAGCTCTACAAATAGTAATTTTAGAAATTTGACGATGGTCTCTTTTTGTTAAACACCACTTTTGGCCTAGCTTCATTAATAATTTTGGAATTACTCTCATTCATCTCCAATAATCATTTTTTTAATTTCTATATTATATGATTCCATCATCTATTGTATGTTGGCCATGCATTAATTATATTTTGCATCAATTATCTTATTTTTGTATTCACTTCCTACGTCATTGGCCACTGTGTAAAACAACTTACATGGATGATCCCGCATACATATCTACTTTTCTAATCTTACGACATTGGCCATGTGTCTCTACACAGCCAATCTTCTTATAATTTGGTGCAAAATACTATGGGGCACACTTTTAATGGCCTTAACTATGTTGATAACATAATCAAATATCTAGATAATAACATGACATACATCATTATTGGAATCAAAGACTTAGAAACAATCACAACCACAACACCCCAAAATTTAATTCCCACTTCTCATCGAATTTCTTCTTCCTCTGCATAGATAGTTCTTTCTTTATTTTCCTCTCATCTCAATATAATTGGACTTTATGTTATAACATGACCGACCCCATCCATATATATAACATTAATTGATTGCAACATGGTAGAAATTAAAAAGAAAATAATCCCAAAAAATCATCAAAAACCCCAAAAATAATAAATATACCACACCCAACAAAGATGGAGAATTAATCAATGTTTCTTAAGATATGGGTCTGATGGAAGAAACAATCTTGAAAGCCCACTCAAAACCCATTTATCATAACAAACATCCTTCAAATGGATCAACCCCCAACCAATATCCAATAAATCCTTTAAAAAAATAATACCAAGGCTTCCTCCTCTAGTAGCCCAAATCCACCACCTAATCCTAATCTTGTTATTATTAAGAAGTGTTGGATCAAATTACACTATGCTATCTTATACTACTTCTAACATGTTTCAAATGTAAAATCAAATTTTTAAAAGGGCTTCTCAATCATCAAAATTCGTTATAGGTCCTAATGAACATTCAATTCCTCCCTTACCATCAAATACTAATTGAAATATGATGTCAGAGGGCTCAAGTTCTCAAACCATCAACCAAGTTAGTACCAATGAGTATCAAGATGGTCCAAAATATTACACTACTCAACAAGCCAAATTTGCATTCAAATACCCAATTACCATTCAAGACTGAAAGAAGGCTATGAACACCTCATACTTGCTCAATATCATCACTCAAACATGATTAACAACTTAAAGAAGAATCAAAACTTCATTTTAATCTATTCACCTAATAGACTTTGTTATCTTGCTTGTAACCCTTCTCAATGTCAAATAATACTATCTAGAGCACACCAAAAGGATTTAAATCTCATTTTCAAACTTTTTAGATACCCATTAAAGGTTCTTATCTCATTTCAAAGTTTCAAGAACCAACTAAACCCCTAAGTCAAGTTATTCTCCTTTTACCGCTTTCTCCATTGGCTTTCATAGTAGCCTTGTTTTGCTACAAACCTTATTGTCCACAATAATTTACAGACTTCCCTGAAGAAAGAATCACTTTTACAAGTACCCTTTATCATGTTTCAGCTTCTTGGTAAGTTTCATTCTTCGTTTTTTATCTGTTTCTCCCAAATCAATCTTTCACCTTCTCATTTAGTTATATTAGGCATATCTAGTCTTTGTTAGGTTTTCAACTCCACTTTTTTGGGTTTGGGATATATACCTATTTTTTATCCTTCTTTCCCCGTGTTATCGCTTTGATTATTTCCTATATAATTCCATCCACCTTGTTAGGTTATTGTATTCATATTTTCACCAAACACAAGCATGCACCCGCTGCTAAAAGTCTTAGTTCTCTCTCCACTATCTAGTTTGTAGTTTATCTTCTTGCCTAACACCTTCTCACCTTTAATCATTTCCTTAATCTCTCTAATCCTTCTCCATACCTATATGGACCTCATATCTACTTTAACACCTTCATAAGATGTTTCTTTACCAAAATCTTGTTCTACCTTAGAAGTTGTAGACACAAAATCACGCACTTTGGGTAATTATCTAGTCCTAATTGCATACTACTATTCATATGATTCCTAAGTAAGAAAACTACTAATTAACCCATGTATTAGGCCATCTTTTCTTACTTTTTGTTTCCACTTTTGTTCCTACACTACTTCTTGCTAAATCTGACCTCCGACCCTTCAGTTTCTCTAAGTTTGGACACCAGCGCCCAGCCAGGACGCCAACGTCAGGCACCCCCATCCCCTCTAGGCGCCCCTGACCTCTTTGTACTTTGTTCACATATTTTGGGTCCTTTCTAGCCGTTTTAGTATCTTATATGTTTGGTAGTCAGCCTTTTTGGGGTTAATTACAAAATTCAAGAAAGGTAATCATTTAAATATAAAGTTATGTGACCATAATAAAATACCAAACACTAAACATTAGCTATAACTACCTAAGGTTGCATCCAAAGGCTATTCAAGAGAATTCAAGCATCCATTCAAGGGTAAGGGACTGCATTCTTCTACATACACTTCATAGGAGGGGAAGTTCATTCTATTCCATGCACACATCTATTTACATATTCTACATCTAACTATTTGTTCACTATCAAGTGCGACACGCACAAGAGCCACCTGGGGCACAATTCTGCACACACACACCTAGTACTATATTGGGTTTGAAATGTAGTACAAATCTCAGTTGTAAGTTCACTTATTTGATATCAAAGGATAATTTGACCCCTCATTTGCATTCTTTTCTTTTTGGGATTTGATGCATTCTTGAGGGTTTTGCAGGTCAATATTTCATTGCAACTTATCAACGACATTGATGATCATTGTGTGACATACTAGCAATAAAAAGTGAAGGACAAAAAACATCTTGCGACCCTACAAAGGAGGTTTAATGAGGGCTTAAGCAGTCATAGGCACCTAAAGCAGGTCTATGGCACTCGTAGGCACCCTATACTCATTCCAGGCTCCCCAGTCTAGGTAGATCTTTAGCTCACACATTTTCTTGAGGTTACATGTGACATTTCTCCCTTTCTATTCATCAGGTTAGCACTTCGACATAGTCCAAATTTGGTTGTGAATCAACTAAGTCTTCTTATCCCTTATTTGTAACTAGGGTTTCATATTCTCTAGCTTAATTTGCTTGAATCAAATTTATTCTTATTACATATACATTTTACTACTACATTGTAATTAGAATTAGGCATCTATTTATTCAATATTTTGCTTAATCATTTTGGTGAACCCCACTCGTGATCAATCATTTAGATCCTTCTTTGGCACATCATTTTTTCTATCATGGCTCCTCAAATTCCTCAAATTTCTTTGTATGAGTTACTTCAAATGCATCCCAATTGCAAGGTTGTTCTAAAAAGGCCCCAGAACCATGTATCTCCCTAGAGGGAAATGTAATAATAGTTAATCTAATCTAGGAGGACATAAACATTGTAAATAAATGCACTAAAGTAATATGAAGTGACTAAAATTATTAAAATGATTGAACTAGTAGAAATAAAACCCTAATATGTAAGAGGAAGGTAAGGAATAAACTTAGACTGATTATGGATGACTGTCGTAGGGTGTCCTAGGTCTGACAAGAAAATATAGAAGCTGGAACGACTGCACAGAGGTCTTGAAAAGAGTGAATTTGGAAGATCTAAGTAGACTGGAGTGCCCAGGAGGGTACTGGGGCACCCCAAGGTGACCTTGGTATGGAAGAATAGGTGCCCTATTCTCTGAAAAATCTCAAATCTGGTTCCTTTCTAGGTTAGAAGATGCTTTATAACGTTCACTGTCCTATCGCACTTGATTCGTTGAACTATGCTGAATGTGCCGAATATAACAAGATGAAGTTGAAGACCTTCAAGAGACAAGAGAAGTATTAAAACCCTAAAAATAAAAGATACAAATGAATGGGTCAGACTGACCTCAGCTGCCACAACATTGGGCTTACTAAACTAAGTGTTACACTACATTTCAGACCCAAATGTAGTTCTATTGTGTGTGTGTGCATGTCGTGCCCTAGGTGCTCTTGTGTTAGTCACACTTTTTGAAGTAGCAAGCAATAACTAAATGTAGAAAATGTAATAGTATGTGTGCATGGAATAGAATAGAATCCCTCCCCCTATGAAGTGTGTGTTGATGCAGATATCCTAGCCTTGATGCATGGAACTATGTGGATGCAAGTGATGTAATGGATGCAACTCTAGATGGAGTGATAGTAGTAAGTGATGCTAAGACCCTCATTATGGTCTCATAACTTTATATTTATAAGGTTCTCTTGCTCTAATTTTGTAACTAATCCCGACATGGCCAACTAGGAAAACTATAGGGATGAAAAATGTCTACAAAGAGACCAAAAAGAGGTAGGAAAGTAAAACAAGGACCTGGGTACCCCTTGTAGGACCGGGGTGCCCTGTACAGGCCTGGGCACCCCGGTTTAGGCTAAAATGATGGGAAAGTGCCAAAATAGCTAGGCATGTATATAAAAATGTGCAGGAATGATGAAACAAAAGATAAAACAAGATGACCAAAAGGTGGGATTAATTAGTAATTTCTTCACTTAAGAACCTTCTAAATAGTAGTATGAGATTGGGATAAATAATGCCTAAAGTGCATGATTTTGTGACTACATTTTTCCCCCACTTTATGTTGGTGAGTGGAAATATCATGTAACATAAAGTAGATAGAGATACATGATATCTATGTAGAGTGTAGTAGAAAATGTGCCAAAGGACTAGACAAAAGTGTGGAATGATAAAAAGATGGAGGAGCATGGAAACTATAGATGAAAAATGTGCATAGAAAAAGTGATGAGAGTGAACCTAGGCTGAAACGCATGTGTAGTTGATTGCATGGTGTGTAATGTACCTGCATGGTTAGTAAGGCATGTGTCCATCATGGAATGCTGTTATTTTTTCAGTCATTATGTTGTTGCCCACAATTTGACTGCTTATTTCTCATATGGCTGGACCTGCAAGGAGAAAATGATCAAGTATTCAAATATGTATGTGTGTAAAAATGCTATGTAAAATATGCACACGTATAGAAATGTGTAAAATATGCAAATGTAAAATACACAAAAAGGAAAGTGTAAATGGAACATGTGCACCTGATCCATGTCGAGAGAAAGGGTGTAGAAGGATATCATGTACTGCTATGAGTTTTTTGGGTGATCTCACGCCACCCTGTCTGAAGAAGTGTAGGGAGGAAATGCTCTGTGTCCTCCAACCTTTGACCACTTCTACTAAAATGTGTATGAAGAGATCTTTGTATTGTCCAGGTTTTTTGGGTGATTCGACGCCACTGGCCAAAGTAGTGTAGAGAGGCACACCCATTGTAACCTCTAAGCCTATAACTACTTCCTAGAAATGCTAAGGACACCATGTCTTATAAACCCCACTATGTATGGGGTTCATAGACTGATTTGAACCCACTCATTATATGTAAAACCACAATGCCAAGGGTGGAAAAGTGCACTGTATTAAACCAGTGTAAATAAGTTGTGTTAGTATGTAAACCCTCAATGATTCCCCCCCTCTTTGGGGGCATGCATGTGACATCATTGATAGGAGAATGGGGCCTCAAAAGAGGACCTACCGCACTCTGAATTTGTAACTCACCCTGCAAGGGGAAAGGGGATTGCTTGGTAGAAACCAATGCGCACACAAATAAGGATGGCTAGCCAAAACAAGTGTTAGTATGAAAACACATGCATGCAATAAGACAAGTGTAAAATACACAGACAATGTAAGAACTACCAAACAGTAGTGTAAACATGCAAGAAAACAAGTAAGCCACACAAATCGGGTTACAAACATGGGACATCACTCATGATGTCGCAAGACATGCAAGGCCATCATGGCTGCAAACAATGAACAAGTGTGTACAAAAACATAGGCAAAATCCCACATACAATGGAAAATAATGGAAGACAAGTAGAAACAAACAAGCAAGGAGTCATGGATGCATATAATCCTGCAAAACAAGTGTTGCACATGGAACACTTGTTAGCATGTTAGAGCAATAACCAATATGTCAAAGCATGTATGATCAAGTAATATAAGATGCTAAGTATAAAATGAAACAATAACACCTAGATGAGATGAATGTGGATGCCCCCAGCGACTAGTATAGGAAGGGTAGAAGGCAAGCATCCATGCCGCATGTAAGAGTCATGTATCTACGATCACACTAAACAAAGGCATGAACACGCATGTGTGTATGATATAGATAATGACATATAAGAAATAAATCTAACATGTGTAGTAAAGTGATCATGTAAAATAGTAATAAGAAAGAGTAAATGTCACCAAGACAATGCAACATGTTATGGATGGATGGAATGGAATGATAGATGGAATGATAGGAGAAATGCCCCCTCGAGTGTATGGAAGTGTATGTCAATGAGGTTCATTTTTTTTCCCCCTCATACAGTCTAAGAATGAACCGTAAATGAGAGTGTGTCATGAGGAAATGGTCGAGTAATGTTTTGTGTGTCTAGTGCACTGTGATGAATGTGTATATGTAATGGTGATGAGATGTGACATGTGGAGAGGATGTGTGTGAACCCTATAACCGAAGCTATATCACAACTTGTTGAATGACTGATGATTTATCCCTGAATGGTTGACTATAAGATGAAAGGATGATGATTTAGCACTAAGCGTATATCATTATATGATGAATTGATATTTATCCCTAAGCTATATCACTTAAGAGATGATGAAAGGATGGTGATGATTTAGCCCTAAAGCGTATATCACTACATAAGATGAAAGCATAATGAATGATGATTTATCACTAAAGCATATATCACTATGATGTGAAAGGATGAGTGATGATTTAGCACTAAGATTATACAAATAAATTATGAGAGAGATAGGTGATGATTTATCCTAAATCGTATGTCACTACAAGATGAAAGGAGGGCGTGGCGATGTAACCTAAGGTGTATAACACTACAATATGATAGAATAGGTGATGATTTAGTCAAAAGCATATGTCACTAGGTTGGAAATGTGCACATGGTGAGTGTAGGGTCCATTTTATTGGTAAACCTCGGCTTTCGAGTATGGACTGAGGAACTAAAGTGTGTCATAGGGTGGTGAGTGCATCGCATAGAAAAAAATATAGTATATGTATGTTGAGACTAGACTACCATGTGATGAGTAAGATTTGTAAATGTGCAGTGTGGGAAATGTAATGTAGGATGTGTAGGGTGTGTAAGATGTATATTATATAATTTGTAAAGTGAAATAATAGGTGTAGATAGAAATGGAATATGTAATGATAACATGTAAATCTAGACTCATATGTAATGTAACCTAACGTAAGATGTAGAATATGTGTAGAAATGCACAGTGTATGATTTGACTAAGTGCGTAGATACCCTAATGGATGTAATGTTTAGATGAGGAATATTATAATATAGAATAAGTGTAGAATGAATGGTGTATGACGAAAAATGTATGATGAAATGTAATGTGTAATTCCTAAGGTGTAGTGTGTGGGGTTCATTGTAATGGTAATCCCTCAATAGTAAAGTGTGAACTAAAGCACAAGAGTGAGTCATTGAGTAGTGACGGTGCTATGACATGTGATATGATATGCAAATACTAAAGGATGATAGATAATAAGTAAGAAAGGTGTGATGTGATACTATATGAATAAGATAAAACATTAGGGGGGAGTGTGTAATGTGTTATTACCCCCCCAGCGGGGGAGTGTACCAAGGGACTATGTAAACTCATCAAGGATATCGTCATCCTCATGATCAAAATTCAAATGGATATGTATTAATTACTCGGTAACCTATAGTATTAGGTTGATCATGTAATGATCCATTGAGATGTAAATGATGTATGCCCATAACATACTCCTCATCAGTGAATGGAGGATGTGGGCAGCTGATGACCCTAGTCTTTGTGATCCTCTATCCAATCAACCCATGTTGGATTCAATTCAAGCTTTGCATTCTTTATTTCAAGACAAATTTCAGGCTATGGAATCCATGATTATATCTCTTAAATATGAAATCCAACATCTTAAGGACGCTTCTCAAGCTCTTGTTTGTTCTCCTTCTACATCTCATCTTCATTCAATGTCTTCTACATGTGCTCATATTAGTTAACCTCAAATATTTTCGCTCCCTACACCTCTTAACTTTGCAATCAATTCTAAGTGTTTTCATGCAAATGTGTAACAAGAAAATTGGCACTTTTCAAGCATGACAATGATACCCCTGTGCCAAAATTTTCAAGTTTCACCCTTCTGAAGCACCCCAGGTCTACTCTGTTATTCCAATGACCTCCCAGATGATGTTAAGTAAGTCCCCTAGGTGATTTAGGAAAGTCAATTCAACCCCCTAAGGTGATTTTAGGAGTTTTTGAAAACTACTATTTATGGACAGAGTTGGGAAGGGCTACCACTGGCCTTCCAAAGATCGATCCACCCCCTGGGGAAAAATGGAGGAGAAAAATCCAATAAAGAGGTGGATTTAAGGTCTATAAACATCATGTAAGTGATTTTGGAAGATTCGGGAAGGATTTGGAGAAGTTGGGGCAGTTTCACCAAAACCAGGGTTCACAGGCCTAGGCAGTGCACATAATCAAAAGAACAGCTAAGCTTCGAGAAGTGATTTTGGGAGCTTTGGATGGATTTTGGAGCCAAAATAAAATCTTCAAAAAGGTAATTCCAATCCCTACAATATGGTGAAATCATATTTTTCACAACACTTGGGCGCAATAGGTATATAAGGTTTTTTCTAGGCACAAATAAGGGATAAAATCAAAAATCTGATTTTAAGGGATTAAACGGAGGAATAAAAATTTTATATCCCCGCCATTGGATTCAAAAGGAAATTTTCAGTTGATTTCATATAAAATTTAATGAAAAAATCCCATCGGGAGCTCAAGATATCACCGTTTCAAGTTGTCCTCTAAGTGATTTCCAGTTAGTCAAAATTGGATGAGGACATGTGTCAGCTCTAGGATCCTGACACAATTTCATGTCCCTTTTTTCCCTCGAGATAAGGGACATGAGGGAGATAAAAATTCTCCCAGACCCAATAAGCCCTCTGGTCAAACATACGACCTCTCGGATCACCAGTTTGGCTCCCAGGTGCTTGACGGAGCTCATTCCCTCAATCATCCAAATCGTGACAAGTGGCAGCTTCTGGCATGCTGTGAAATATGATTACCCTCATATCCATTTGTTTTGAGAGTCATGAGGGACATAAAAAATGTTCTCATCCCTAAAAAGTCTCTAGGTCATACATGTGACCCCCTCCAGTGCATTTTCTTAGCCCCCAGGAGCTAGTTGAGCCAAATGGATAGCCGTCAGATCTCCGCCAAGTGTCGTTGCGAGGCATGCCGTGAAAATTGATGACCCTCATGTCCCTTAATTTTTTAGGTACATAAGGGACATGAAAATATACCCAGCCTAAGGAATGCCTCCTGGTTCCTCATGCGACCATTTTCCAACACCTAGGTGCTTCCAACAAGCTTTTTGGCTAAAGTGCTTGACCATCCGATTTTCGCCAAGTGTCATCGCAACACGCATCATGTAAATTGGTGTCCCTTTCATCCCTTAATTATTAATGGAAATCAGGGACATAAAATTTCACCCCACCCCTGGCATGCAGTTTTAAAGCATTTTGAATTTTGTTTTAAAGCTAACTTTCCCGCTTCTTACTTTCCACAGCTTCATCATTGCCATTGCTCTGCTCTTACCTACATTGTTCACCATTGCTGCTCCAAACCAGCTCCGCCACATCAACTGAACCTCCAAATCCATGAGATCATACAAGTTTTAGAGGAAATCTTGATTGAAAGACTCGAAATATTGAAGAACAGAAGGAAGAACGGAAAAATTCTTTAGAAGACTCCATTACCATGAGACGAAGATCTAAACATATCTTACTAACTGGTGCACGAAATGAAGAACAATTTGCTATTGTGTTCTTCAATCTTAAAATACATTAAAAACCACCTTCAAATCCTCCTTGAATAACACAAACCACTTGCAGTGAAGAAATCTTCCTTTTGGCCCAATGAAGGAAAAAAATTGATTTCCCGTCAAACTGGTAGTCGGTTCAAAGAGAAATTTTACTGGTGGAATAAGAAGAAAAAACCCACAACGAAAAAATGTGATTTTTTGTCATTAACAGAGAAGAAAACCAAACCTGTAACTTTCAAGGCCCATTAATGGTTGTCATGTTCAGAGGTGCCGCCAGGTCAAAATTTTGAAACTTTAAAATCTCCCAAACCACTGATCAGGTAAGTCCAAGATTTCAGAGGGGCGATATTGGGATAAAACCCATATCAAAAAACATTGTTCGACATCAATCCAACCACCAAAATCTCACTCTCTAAAAATAGTAGCTCTTTCTACATAGGGGACTGTTATTTCAAGAAATTCGTCAACTGAAGAACCTGCAATGGAGACAATGAACACGGAAGAAAACTAGACCTGCAACTTTGAAGGCCTGTTAAGGGTTTTCATGTTCAGAGGTGCCATCATGTAAAATTTTTGAAACTTTAAAATCTCCCAAACCACTGATAAGGTAAGTCCAAGATTTCAGAGGGCGATATTGGGATAAAACCCATATCGAAAAACTTCGTTCCACAATAATCCGACCACCAGAAGCTCACTTTCTAAAAATAGTAGGTCTTTCTACATAGGGTACTGGTATTTTAGAAAAATCATCAAGTGAAGAACCTATGAAGGAGATGGTGAACACAGAAGAGGTATTGCAGTTGAAAATTCATCGAAATGTCATCTTAATCCAAAATTGACACTTACTAAATATAGTAAGTTGTCTCATAAGAACTTGCTTAAAATATAAATTTGATCCAAAAGGTTAGATAAATGTAGGGAGAAAGGGGGATTTGAGTTGCCACATTCAATTGAGGTTTGAAGGAGATGATTTTGCATACTTACTAAATATAGTAAGTTATTTTTTCTAAAGAAATCATGAAGTACAAATGGACATGACAGAAGCCGACACAACCTTTCACTTCTGAGTACGAGATAGAAGACAATGATGTCTCGTATATGGACCTAAATTACCTAAGGGCTCACATGACAGCCAAGGAATGAGGGAATATTGAGGATCAGGTATTCACAAGTGGGTTATTTGCAGTTACAGGACACCCCGTGTCTGTACAAAGCCTTGAGTTAGTCTTGGCTTGCTCACACTACTATGAGCCCGAAACATGAATGATTTATGCCAACAATGGAATGAAAATGGTGATCATTAGTCCCAGAACCATCTCACTCACTTTACAAATCCCGACATCAACTAACAAGTTTGTCATCTCGAAGGACAAGGCCTTACATGACCGGGAAATGATGGATGCATATGTAAAGGGGGTTACACTCATATCGTGGATGAAGATATGGGGAAAACCCTCAAGGATGCCCAAGACCTTGTAATGTCCCAACTTCAGGATCAATGAGGATTTAATTAAATCAATAACCCTTCAAAAACACCAATCCAATGAATATAACAAACTCAATTAAAGACTACTTGCACTAATCAAATATATGACTCAATAAACCCAATGATAGGGGTTTAATGGCCTCTATCGAGCAGCGCACACAATATTAAATCTCAACTGAACTTAAAGAGACTTAGAAAATCAGTTTGTTTTCCAATAAACATGAAGATTAATCACAACTACAAGAGATATTCAAAACTGAACTAAATCCAACCATACAACCCTCTAAATAAATATGTATAAATCTATTCATCCAAAGATCACTCTAAAAGAGGAACTTGCACTACCACAACAAACAATACATTTTGTATTAAATTCATAACTCAAATACACTTAGGAATTCATACGAAGTGTGCAACCCAACAGTGTCATAACTTGATCCAATTTCACCAATACAAATTGCTACCAATATATGCATTTAATGAAATATAACCCTTCACAGAAGCCATCATTAATCTGTAATATCAATCATATAATGTCGTTGCAATGGAAGACTTCAAATAATATGCAAACATGGTCATCACAAGAGGTTATCAACTGACCACATCTAGTTTACTAGTAGTTTGTTGATCCTGAAGGAGCCCAAACATGCATTCCAATATTCAATATTTACTCAAACTCAATCGCTGATTTGAAGGAGAGAACAATAGATTATTATTTACTAAAAACTAGTCCCAACACATCATATATACTGAAGGAGATCGCTGCAACAAAGGTATATAATCATGGATAAAATGATCGATCCACCTTAAACAGACCACAAACTAGTTACCAAGACACTTAGGCAATTGTTGGACATTTTTGGCACCCCAAAATGCATTCTAAAATATCCAGAACAAGTCATTAATACCCAAGAAATGATAACAGGTTTAATTAGATGAAAATCAGATCATATTTATGTGAAATTATTACCTAGCTTGTTCTATTCAGGTCGTTGTTACAAGGGATTGCCAAACATCCTACAACCAAGAAAATACTAAGTCGAGCCACCTTGAAAATACTTCAAACATGTATCAAACTAATAAGTAGATTTTCACTGTGCATTCAACATACCAAGCGTATAATAAAATATTCACAAACTTATCCCAAAGAGGTCGTTGCACATTAGAGCAATTAAATCATGCATTTAAGCACCCAAACGGTTACACAATGAAATCGTTGGCCAAGGATGAATAACAATCTTAATTTATATTAAAATCAAATCCTTATCACACCAATAATTAGCATCGATATGCCCTAAAGGAATCTCTGTAGCCAAGAGCTCTAGATCATGACACTAGCTCAGTCAATCCACACAAACAATGCACTAAATTTGATCACAACATCATAAAAGTAAATCGCTGCAATATTAGGATATGAAAACATACAAAAGGATGATCACACCACCCTCATAAATACATATAAACAACTCATAGATATTATGAAAGGAATCACTGAAATTGAAAACCAGTACACCAAAGTCAATTTGCCAAAAGTACTCCCAAGAACTCTTATTTTTTATCACAAACCGGTTGCTACAGTGAATCGCTACAATAAAAAAACATGCAGATTTCAATGGTAACCTTCATCTAAAACTTCACTAAAGCCAAAGACATGGATCTCACTTGAGATTGCACAAATAACTTCTTCAAATTGCTTCTCAATAACCAGCTACAAAGATCTCCCAAGCATGAGAGAGAGAAAGAAAACATCAATGGGCATGCATCCCAACTCCAAGCATGGAGTATCAAAATAATCTCATCATAACATAAGTCTCATAATGATCCTAGCACTCCTTTTATAACCAAGGAGGCACAAAATTCGAAATCCCTAGGAGAGGGAAATTATTAAATAAAAGTAGTTTATCTTTCCTAGGTGTGGCGTCCCCTTTTCTAAGGGTGATTTTATCAATAAAAGCCACCTAAATATTTATTTAATTAATTCCCCATTTAATTTTGTATTTTGGGAATTAAATTAAATAATCTTCATAATTAAATAATTATTGCTTTCTAATGTCAAATGATAAAAATCACTCCTCAAGCAATAATATTTAATTATTTACTAAAAAAATTCCCCTTGCAACATCCCAAAGCCCACGAGGAAAGATATGTTACGAGTCTTCAAAAATGGGGACATTACAGACCCTTCTAAGGTGTGAGTTTTGCAAGGGATATTCAGATGCAATCACCCTCCTCAAAAGCGTGATGGGAGAAGAGAACACAAGAGACTTACAGGAGTGGATGGGCCTTTTCCTTTTGATGGTAATTGAAGGAAAACAAAGAATTGACTGGGGGCAAATCATCAGTGACAATCTACATTTGCAACTGCTCCAAGTTCCCATGACGAAGAAGTTCCACATGACTTCTTAGTTGGTCTATATTCTCGCTAGTTCAAGATCATTCAAAGAATTATCTCTCATTCAAAACATTATTTCCAAGGTGACTGCATTTGAGAAACTTCCACAACTGGTGATGGAAGAAAGCCATAGGCACTTCGCTGGCATGAATGATGCATTAACGATTTACATGGTCTGAACCTTGGAGGGTGATTTGGAGGCAAGGATGTCTTCAGAAGCGACATCCTTAATCAAGAAATATGGCTCTTACCTCATTCAATTCTCAACCTTCTCCTAACTGGGAGTTGTTGGCTTCGACCAAACTCCACTAAGGTTGCCCAAGTACCTTGGCGATCAAATTGTAATTTTTGAGCTTTGCAAGCAAATCATACAGCTAAACAATAGGCTCAGGAGTAGGAAGAAGAAGTTGATCTCATTTTCCATCTTTCTCGGGGTATTCACATGTAAGCTCAGGAGTAGGAAGAAGAAGTTGATCTCATTTTCCATCTTTCTCGGGGTATTCACATGTAAGAATGCAAATGATGTATCCCATCTTGAGGCTGTCTTTGCTCATTTGACTTTGCATTCCTACACTACCATGCGTAATTTTGACATCTGAAATGATTTTAATTCTTTCCACATTCCAGACTTGCACTATGATCTACAAATTGAGAACTATTGGGCCAATTGTGTTGATGAATTTGAAGTACGAGAAAAGGATCATATGAGGTTGAAAGTAAATGAAATGAATAAATTCAAGTTCTATTTGTATGAAGATATTTTGCAAGATGATGGGATAGAGATGTATGACCCTGAGTACATGACAGTCAAGGTTTCTCTATTACGTCAGGTCAACTGGTACATTTGTGAATCAGGGGATATAAATGAGTGAATTAATGATATTTTAGTCTACAATAGGACTTAAGAGGACCATATCAGGCACATCGGTGAGATATTGGGGATATTACAAGTTATTTTGTTATATGTGAAAGCTTCTAAGTGTGAGTTTGGCATGACCGAACTTCTATACTTGGGATATATCATTGGTGGGGGTAAAGTGAAGGTGGATAGAGAGAAGATACGGGGAATTCTGGATTGGCCGCCACCTAGGACATTGACACATTTGAGAGGATTCATGGGGTAATGCACATACTACAAGAGGTTCATGGAGAATTTCTCTCGGTTGACTACTCCATTGACTGATTTGACCAAGAAGGGGGCTTTTACTTGGTCAGAGGAAACACAACAGGTTTTTGATCACCTGAAGGAGGAGATGAGTTCATGTCTCATTCTCACATTATCATATTTCTCCCGCCCATTCATTCTAGAGTGTGATGCATCATGAGAGGGTATTGGGGCATTTCTCATGCAGGATAGGCATCCCATTTCCTATGAGAGTCAGAAATTGAAACCTGCGGAGAGAGGGTATTCAATTTACGACAAGGAGATGTTGGCCATTATGCATGCTTTGGCCAAATTCAGACAGTACCTTGTGGGCAGAAAATTCATGGTTCGTACAGATCACAACAGTTTGAGGCTCTTCTTGGGACAAAAGGAGCTCAATGATCACTAAAAAAGATGGGTGAACAAGGTACAAACATATGACTTTGACATAGAGTACACTATAGGTAAGAACAATATTGTTGCTAACGCTTTATCTAGGAGGCCTTACCTCACTTCTATGCTTAGTTTTATGTCTAAGACTTCAACGGATTGGAATGTTCATATACTTGTTGAGTATTCCAAGAATCGGTTTGCATGTGAGATCATGGATGGTATTATATAGGATGACCGATACATAATAGTGGATGATCTCATATTCTACAAGGACAGAAATTTCCTTGTACCAGGATCCAAAATGAAGGAGAAGATCCTTTGAGCAGTACATGATACACCACTAGTAGGGCATCCTGGGTATTTCAAAACATACAGGTTTATCAAGGAGAGATTTGCATGGAATGGGATGAAGGATGATGTCCTTAAATATGTCAGAGAGTGTATGGTTTACTAGCGAACCAAATCCGAGCAGTCTTTTCCAGCAAGATTACTTCAACCTCTCCCCATTCCCGAACAGAAATGGGAAAACATATCTATGGACTTTATCATGGGGATTCCCTTGGTGCATGGGCATAGTTGCATTTATGTTATAGTTGATCGGTTAACTAAGTATGCTCATTTCTTTTCCCTGCCCAAGGGGCATGAGGCAGTGGATGTGGCCTGGATCTTCTATACATGTATTTTTAGGCTACATGGGTTGCCTAAAAATATTGTTAGTGACAGGGAAAAGATCTTCATGAGTACCTTTTGGCAGAAGATCTTCATACGAGCAGGTACAAAGTTGACTCCTAGCACTAGCTACCACCCACAGACACATGGGGTACATGGAGATAGTTAATCAGTGGATAGAGGGCTACTTGTGGAGTTACGTGTCAGGACATCAGTGAGCATGGATTAGATGGTTACACATGGGTGAGTATTGTTACAATACCACCTATCAGATGAGCATAGGTTTGACCTCCATTCCAGAGCCTTGTATGGGTACGAAGGTATGACATTTGTGGATCTGGTATTACCAGAAATCCGAGCTTCCGAAGCTCAAGATTGGTTACAAGAGAGCAAGGATATTCTGAAGGATCTCAGAGAGATCATTTAGAAGGCATGAAATCAATAGAAGGTATATGCATATCGGCATAGGATAGAGAGGTTTTTTGAGGTTGGGGATCTAGTATTCCTGTGTTTGTAGCCATATAGGCAATCCTCAGTAAAGTAGAAGGGTGCAGAGAAATTGAAAGCACGGTTTTTATGGTCTGTACCAGGTAGTTCATTGAGTTAGGGCAGTTGCATATGAGCTAGAGCTATCGAAGCATAGTAAGATACATAATGGCTTCCATGTTTCATGCCTTAAGAAGGCACTCATACAACATATTATACCATCTACATAGTTACAACCATTAGATGAGGAGGGGAAGTTTGTGTTAGAACCAGAATCCATAAATTGAAGAGAGATAGAGGGGGATTAGGAGCAAAGTGATCACCGAGTATTTGGTGTGATGGAAGGGATTGTCACTTGAGGATGCTACTTGGGAGGGAGAGTAGATTTTACAGCATCCTAATTTACATTTGCTTGAGGAGAAGCAAAATTTGGGAAGGAAGGACTGTAATGTCCCCTTTCCTATGCTAAAGGCCTAAGGGCCAATTTGAGTCCAAGCCTTGGTCATACCCAAGGGGCTTTGGATGCTGGGAGCTATTGGGTATGAATATCTAATCCATTTTGTTATAATTCTTCATTTACATATGCAAAACGGTGTTTTGGAAGGACTAGATGTTACGTTTTGTCGTTAGGGAGGGGCCACATGGTACTAATGTTCTAATTTTGCGTTTGGGGGTAACTTTTGGACCATGGCGACTTAAAAAGGGAAAAGTAACTTAAGTTACTTTTATTTTATTAGCCCTTCCAAGGAAAAAATGTGACTAGGGTTTTATCAGGGCTCTTTTTCCTTGGAGAAGTTATATAAGGAGTTGGGGGGAGAAAGGAAAGGCATCTTTGCATACCTAATCATCTCCTTTCATGTGTAACTGTTGTTTGCAAATCTATAGCTTGTGGAGTGGAATCCCGTAGAAACCCTAGCGAGCAGGGCATTCTTTGGTAGTGAAATATCTACCCTAGCTTGTCATTTTGGAGTTGTTTTCAAGGCTGATTCAAAGAGATATTTTCAAAGGTTTTAGAGATAGGGTTTTGAGATAATTTGTGAAGATAATCAATGGGTTTTTAGATCAAACTTACGACGGCAATAAAGAAAAGGTTTGGCATCATTTCCAAAGGATTTGAAAGGGCTTTGACCATCTACCAAAAAGGGTGACTTGTTTTAGAGATTGCCACCTTTATTTAAAGAGTTTCCAGTTGGCCATTTTCAGATCTGAGGGTTGGAATATCATCTTCTATATTTGTAAATGTTATTTCCAAAGTTTCATAGTTTTTGTACTTGTATTCAAGAAGATACGAATTTTAGAAGTTTTCCAGCTGTTTAGGGCACACTGTAATTTTATGGCAGCATTATATTGTCTGAAAATTTCCAAAAATGGTTTCCTTATGTTCTTTATAATATTAGCAAGCTCTCTTTAAATTTTCAAGTGATTTGATTGGATATTTTGGGAGTTATTAATTTTCTTCAGTTCGTTGCCCTAATTGGTAAAAATCTGCAAAAATCAGTATTTTATTTGGCTGCAAATTTTCAATATTTTTTATCACCCCACAAGGGATATCTCATTTTTGGAAATCATATTTGAAGTAGTCAATCGGTCCATCATTGAACTAGAGGAAAAAAAGGGACAAGTTTATAAGTTGTAGGATAGTATAAATTGTCAAATTCAAAAACTTGGAGTACCTGCAATGGGAAAAGACAACTGTAGATGAGCTAATTGGTCCATTCAAGGAATATGTCAAGAAATAGGTAGGAAATTCATTTTCCTTCACCAAGAATACCCTGGAATTCCTCTCAGAGATTGGGGTCGCCATTGCACTTATCAAAGAGAAACATCCATCATGGTTCACAAAATGCAAAGACATCTACAATGTGTCTGATGTATGGACATAGATCCTGAGAAATGTTCGTATTCGTCATGTTGACAAAGTGGAACCTGTAGCAGCTCATTTCAGTAAGGAATTTGTAGGGACAAATATCTTCTCAGGAGTACGAGATGGAAACCGTTTAGGGAGTGAGATCAAATCCACCGCAGTGGCTCGTTCTTCTGCATAATTCTTCTTCCCCCTTTCTTCTTCTTCTTCTCTTCTCACCCAACACTCTCTCTCTTCAATGTTATAATTTTGCGTGTGGGTTTGTACTTTTTGATATCTCTTTAAGTGACTTTGGAAACATAATGTAAACTTTAAGTCGCCTCGTTTTTATAAAAAAGACTTAAATATTTAATTTGAATATGAACAGTCTAAAGCCAAAATATGGAATTTGAAAAGTCATCGGGAAGATGAAGAGTTTCCTTCTCTTCTATAAATTGTAGTAACCTCCTCATTTGAGGGTCTTCTTAGATCTTCTTAGACTTATGAGCTATTTTTGTGAATTCATGATAGAGATATCCTTGTGAAGAGAACAAAGAGATAGCAAAAATTTCTTCCATTTTTCCCTATTCTAAAATGTCTTCCATTCTTATGCTATGTACAATTTTTGCTTGAGCATTAATACAAGATGAAGGAATTTTATCCTTTTTTGACTAAGCAGTTTAGTGATACTTTGTGCTCATTAAATGTTATTTGGTCTTGTTGTTATGCAATTTTTTTTCTTCTTAATTTTAGTGAATGTGATGTAATTTCTAACTGGTGTATACAAGTCTCTGATTTTCTACTTGCAGCATTAGTTTCCCTTGTCTAACATTCTCACTCCCTTTCCCATTCTCATAATGAATTCTTCCCTTACAGATATCTGTACGCTTTTTCCGTAGGGTTAGTGGAGTTCCCCTATTGGATCCCTAGCCAAAAGGCCAACAGTAAAATCCACCTTTTTACTCACACATGTATATACGACAACTGAACCGGTTAAGTAGAGGGACTTAGATTCCTAGAGCGTTGGCAGTAAATCCACCAATTTGTCCCCGACAATTTTTCTCGCCAACACTAAGAAATAATATTTTCTTATGAAACTCATAACTCATCAATTAATCAGCTTACCATCTACTCATTAATATCCTCCTTAACGGCTTGCACAATATCAAGGTCTTCCAAATTGCCATTATCATCGCATCAATGGACATAGTGAAAATGATTACTATGTTTTACGATGAAGAATAAATCATATCGAGCATCAAGGTTTTATCTCATTCGTTCCAAAGCATTTTGTTACATGGTCCTCTCCACTTATTACATCTCAATGGGTTCCTAAATATGATTCGTCTACGTCTAATGAGCATTATGCTATCACTTCTAAGGTGTCTTCTTCGGCCAGTAAAGTGTCACCTATTCAATCCACTAAACCTCCTCTTAAGAATCGTTCCATTCCTCCACTCAAGTTATTTGCAACATTACCAAGTCCAACTAAGCAATCACCTCTCAAGGTTCGTTCTCCATCACCTCCTCCTGCTAAATCATCTATAATATTACCAAGTCAATCTAAGCAACCAACTCTAGAGCTCAGTTCAACCTGACCTCCACTCAATTCTTCCATAATATCATCAAATGAGCCACCATTGTGCAAGGTCCCTCGCTAATCTCCACTTCCGCATCCAATTACTTTTGTCAAGGAAATTACTCCTTACATTGATCCACTCAACTTCATCAACTATATCTCAATCACTTACATACTTGGGGGGGCATCATGCTTATCTTCCCCCCTCCATAAACCATTAGGTTTCTATCAATTATATTGCCACACTTCAAGCTTCCTACTTCACATCTCTAAACATTCATCTTGCACACTTTGATGCACTATTTATATCATCATTACCCGATGACGCACTCTCATGTTACGGTTCGGACTTGACTATTGAGGGAATCCTATACGTATGAACCTCACACACTACACACTACACTACACGTTACATACTACACATTACACACTACACACTCCACATTTTGTGCACTAATCTCTTTCTACGCAGCATATACTTCTACATGACGCGCTCACTAACCTATGATGCACTCTCATTCAATGGTCCATACTCAATTGTTGAGGGTCTACATCTCAAATGGACCTCACCACACTCATGCATTCAATCATTCACTCATATGCTTACACTCTACACTTTGTACTTTGATGATCACATCTTTCTAGCACACACCATTCAAACCATTTCCTGATGACGTCATCTTGTTCTACGGTTCATTCTTGACTCTTGAGGGGGCATGCATGAATGAACCTCGTCTCATACATACACATCCACACTCTCTTGGGGGGGTGGCTCCTATCACACTCATACTACATTCCATTCCATCTCATCCACAACATACTGCATATCGTGGTTGCACTTAGTCTTGCTTACATTTACTTGTTACATATACACTTTATTACACATGATCGATAGATATCTTGTATGTCATTATCTTTCTATACACACATGCACATTCACTTGCTTTCTAGTTGTGCTCACATATTCTACAAATTGATGCACGCAGCAGGGATGTTTAGCACAGTACCTATTACCAGTCCCACACCAACTCTTGGGGGCATCCACTTTCGTACACTATGTGTATTTGTTTCATTTTTCATAACAAATTACTTTATCAAATTATAAATGACTTGACATACTTTTTATCTTTCTAACATGATAATGGGTGCTTCAAGTGTAACATTTGTATTATAGGTTTATTTGCTTCCATGGTTGTCTTTTACATTGTTTACATTGTTTGTTAATGTTTTCCACTATTTTCAAGCTTTTCCCTTTGTCTTGTGTGCACACATGTATTCTTTTGGCCTAGTTGGTCTTTATTATCTTTCGACATCATGAGTGATGTCCAATGTTTGAAACCTGTTATTCGTAGTCTACATTGTCTTCTTGCATCTTAGATTACAATTATTTGTTTGTTTATTAGTTTACATTTTACATGCATGTTTGTTTTTCTTGTACTAACATTTTTCTCCTAGACACTTTTTTTTGCGTGTTCCTTGGTTTCTACCACGCACACTCCCTCCCCTATAGGGCATCAGTTTCAACACAACAGTCGGTCCTCCATTGGGCCACATACTCCTTAGCAACATCGTATGAACCCCAAATGAGGGGGAATCATTTGGGTGATTCATTCACCCCATAAAACAGTCTATAGTTACAATTCAACACAATTCAGTACCAATACAACATAGTCATTAGTCTTAGACAAGGCTCAGAATCTAACTTGGGTCCTTAGCACAACACAGACACTAGCACCCAGACCAAGACAATAGTGCCTGGGTGCCCTTGACCCTTCTTGGACACCTATGACCAGGGGGTCGTTACACAACATCTTTCAGTGTAGCACAGTCTACAACACTTCACACAACAGATTTTACAGGGCATAAAATCAGTAACACTCAACATACACACCATACAACATTTTTTTCTTTCGCATTGGATCGAAATTGGTCGAATCGGATCAGATTTTTTACACACCATCTGCATTGGTGGTCCATACTTCAAGAATTAGTTAAAGGTTAGAGGATGACATTAGATTTTTATCCATACACTTCTTCCAATTCTTAGCATGAGATCGCCCAAAAAACTTGCATTTTGCGTAGTTGGCCTGAGATCACCTAAAAAAATCATTCTTCTACATCATCTACAAGATCCTTTCTAATTTTTTTTACTCATCACGGATTAGGTGCACATGATCCTTTTTCACAATTTCACATTTTACATACCTTCTTACATAATTTTTACACATTTTGATCATATACATGCGTATTTGACTACTTGTTCGTTCTTCTCTTTTGCATGTCCGTTCTCATGGGAAGCGGTAGTCACATCATCATACATCAACAAAAAATTAATCACAACAACACATCGACAACAATTGACATCAACAAAAGGTACAATGGGGACATCTATACATGCATTTCCGCCCTAGGGTCATCATCATCATCGCTTTTTGCACTTTCTCCTCTCTAGTTTCCACGCTCCATATTTTTATCACTCCACACTTTTCCTTGTCTCTCAGCACACTTTTTCCATCAATCTACATGGTTATCGGGTACACATCTCTTATCTACTTTATTTTATTGAGCATTTGCTCAAAAACATAAAGCGGGGGCAAATGTAGACACAAAATCACACACTTTGGGTAATTATCTAGTTCTAATTGCATACTACTATTCATATGATTCCTAAGTAATAAAAAGTACTAATTAACCCATGTCTTTGGCCATAATTTCTTGCTTTTTGTTGCCACTTTTGGTCTTACACACCTTATTACTCAATCTGACTTCTAACCCTTTAGATTCTCTTAGTCTGGAAACTATCACCTAACTAGGACGCCAACTTCAGGTGCCCCTGTCCCCTCTAAGAGCCCCTGACCTCTTTGTACTTAGTTCACATCTTTTGGATCCTGTATATCCATTTGAACATATTATCTTTTTGGTAGTCATCTTTTTCAGGGTTAATTACAAAATTCAAGCAAGGGAATCATATAAATATACATTTATGTGACCATAGTAAAGGAGTAAGAACTAAGCATTAGCTATCACTACATAAGGTTGCATCCAAAGTCTATTCAAGAGCATTCGAGCATACATTCAAGGGTAAGGGACTGCATTCTTCTACATACACTTCATAGGAGGGGAAGTTCATTCTATTCCATGCACACATCTATATACATCTTATACATCTAGCTATTTGGTCGCTATCAAGTGTGATACACACAAGAGCCACCTAGGGCAAAATTTTGCGCACACACACACACACCTAGAACTACATTGGGTCTTAAATGTAGTACAATGCTCGATCGTAAGTTCACTCATTCGAAAAATGAGGATAGTTTGAACCCTTATTTGCATTCTTTCCTTTTTGGGATTTGATGCACTCTTGAGATTTTTTACAGGGCAATCATTCATTGTAGATTATCAAAGACATCTGTGATAATTGTACAATATACTAGCTATAAGAAGAAAATGACGAAAAACATCTCACGACCCTGTGAAGGAGGTTTCATGAGGGTTTGAGTAGTCATAGGTTCCCAAACTAGGTCTGCAGCACCCGCAGGTGCCCCTAACCCATTCTAGGTACCCCAATCCAGGAAGATCTTTAGCTCAAATGTTTTCTTGAAGTTCCATGTGATACTTCTCCCTCTTTGTTCATTGGGTCATCACTTCGGCATGGTCCAGATTTGGTTGTGAAACAACTAAGTCTTCTATCCCTTCTTTGTAACTAGGGTTTCATATTATCTAGCTTAATTTTCTTGGGTTAAATTTATTCTTATTGCATATTCATTTTACTTCTATTGCAATTAGAATTAGGCATCTATTTATTCAATATTTTGCTTTATTATAAGTGACTGTATTAAACAAGGAATAAGCTATATTGATTAGTGTTCCCTCTTAGGCCACACTAAGTCTCCTCCTCAATCAATGTTTCACTCAAATTTTGAGCCTCTTATACCCACAATATAAGTCTAAATGAATAACAAGGGGAATTACCGTCATTCTGTGAATTGTCTTAGCCTTGAGATTTCAAAACAAGGAACGAACTGTCAAGACAATGTTTTTGTTATCTACCCTATGAAAACTTTCTTAATCACTTTGTGCCTTCACACACTATTTTCTTATCCTTTTGTACTCTCTTCCTTCAAAATACATGAGTTACTACTAATAGAAGTAACATTCTTTGAGCTTTTCCCTTACCAGGTATTCTTGAATTGTTATAAACAGGGTTCAAGGACTATGACTTACCAATTTTCACCTCTAAATCCTTGCATGACTCTCACCAATCAAAATTTCCCCTTCACTAGGTATTCATAAATTTACTCTATAGGTTATAACAGGATGTACAAAAGGAATCTTGTAATTTCACCAAACTTCAATTTAGAACCTTCAAAATTGGGATATATGCTCGCAGTCGTACTGTTATTTACAAATCTGGACTAGTAAACTTCCTTCAATCACTTGGATACTCCATGTTCACCCATATCACCACTAAGACCATATTATCACTGCTTTATAGCAAGATTCAAAGGTTTCTTATACAGTTATACAAATTCCTTTGCTTTCAAACCCTAGTATAAGGTATCTTAGGCTAAGAGGAGTTTTTTGAGTTTGTTTTCACCTTTTTGGACTTTTTGAAGCTTCTCGATGACATAAAACTCACCTATAATCCCTTGAGAAACTCTACCAATCTCCATTTATCATGACAATACTCTATGATATAAATATGACTCAAGTCAATCTTTCAAAGTGTCTGTGTAATAGTATAGTCCAGTTTTCCTTCATATAATCAGGCGGGTTACCTTGTATAATGACTTAGTACTATTTCAAACACTTATTAATCATTAAAAAAATTCTTATTACATTCTCCAAATCTTTAAAACTTCGTATCCAATAAAATAGTTAACTAAATGCCATACTAGTCCTTACCTCTTGTCAGGTTTACCTTTATTTCTCACATACCATCAACCTTATTTAATGCTCTATGAGTTATCCTTGCTTCCTTTACAATTTCTTAAACTTATATAACCTTCTAAGACCCTGAAAAATCATTCATTGAGCCAAGCACGACCAATAATCATCCATTAATGCACAATCATTCATAGTTACACAATTTTATATTCAAGTAAGCCTCTTTATTGTATAATCAACAACATATACATGACTTATTGAGCCCTTAGCTCTATAGAAAACTCTCTCTTCCCTTAAAAACATTCTCTCTATCATATATATTCTCTTACATTTGAATACTCCTCACAATAATGAGTTGAAAGAAGGTAGTTAGGGTTCACATTCACCCAACTTAAGTATGGTATGGATAACCATAGTGAACCAAATCCAAGTGAGGAACATATAAACTCATGTTTAGGTGTATTGATACTCCACGACCCTCAGTTTAACATTTATTCCACTTATTCTAACTCTTATACCTCAAAACACACTATAAACTAATTCAAATATTTGAATTGTGGTTTTGGAGGGAAATTCCAAATACCACTTATTACAAAGAAATAAGAGTCCAAATGGACTTGCGACATGCCAAGACTCCTAAAAGGACCTCCAAAATCTACAAAAACTATGAAATCAAAAATTATGCTTGTTTACATGAAATGATGCTCCTGCATCATACTCCCCAAGTGGGAAGATTTGAGATATTGCTCAAGCATTTTGTTTTCTTTCTTCTTTTCCAATTTCTTTGTTTCTTTGATTTGATTTTCTTCTTCTTATGTTGAGCTCCATATATCTTGAATCTTTCATTCTTTTGTTTTGACTTCTTTTTTAAGCTCAAAATTACACCCTACCTTGAATCACGTGGATCCATTATTTTGAGGCAACATGGGATGATCTCTACAATGTGGATCTTGCAAAAGTGAGATCAACCTAAAGAAAATTTGGACTTCCTTGTTACAAAGGTTTGAGAAAACCTGCATAACACAACCTACTTTTAATGCTAGAACCACTTCTACAACTAATCCTACACCAACAATTTCAAGGGACCATTGAGGGAAAGATGAAAGAAAGGTAAATCATAGGCAAAGGGGTGGTAATAGCGGCAAAATAAGGTGGAACGTTTCCTAAATCTAGATGAAGTAGATGCAAGAAACACGAGTCTGGGGTCATAAAAAATGCACTCAAATCATATACAAAGAGATAAAAGAACATGAAATATGAAAAAGGGTGAATTTTTTACACCAAAGACATTGTATTCAAGGGAAATAAGTAAACCACAGTTGCATTAACCATTCTTCAAGATCTTACATACAGAGTCGAGGCAAGAAAAAACCATTCGTGAATTACAAAGGTCGATAGTATGAAGTTTTGAGCTTCACAAAGAAGATCTTGAAAATATGCTAATGAAGAAAATATGGAGAAGAATTGTTTTAAAGTGCATAAGTACCTTCATTCATATAACTTGTGGCATGAAGAAAGAGAAAAGAGAGGGAAAAGGACAACATAGCTAAAACTTACTACGTTTGAAAAATGCATTGAATGAGTGTGGGTGCCATGAAATCCAGAAGAGGTTACTTATATTAAAAGCATGGATGCCTCTAAATATGGCCAATAATCATATCCTGATCCCTAGATTCTATCATATGCAATAAAACTGGTCAGAATGGTGCCATAATTCATTAAATTCTAGTGGTTGGGGTGGTTGGTTCTTTTGTTCTAGTTTGGCGCAACTTTAAGACCTTCTATGGTCTCAATTGCGTTTCGTGGTTTCTATGTCGCCCTTTCACATTTTCTTGTCCCTCGTACCCTCATACTTTCCCCATTACTTTGATGAGAGGAAATCCTTCGTGCCACATGTGAGGATCTAATTTCAATCCGCAACTATTTCCCTTCATTCCGTGGGTTTGAGAAAACCTACAGGACGTTATAACTTAATGAGCCAACTGAACACCAAACTAGTGCTTCACGAATTTTGAACTTAATTGATTTCTTCAGTTTCTCCGCATGTAAAAAACTACGCCCTACCTTGTTCAAATTTTCCTGCCAAAGGGGGTTACTCTTTTAGTGTCGTATAAATGTTGAAAGATATCGTGCAACACTAAACTTCATCAATTTCTACCTTATTCCCTGCACTGCTCTGTTCTTTGTTCTGCAGGTTTGGATAATCCGTAGAACACAAAGTTTTTGCATTCCATGGTAAATTGAATTAGTATCATGTGGCTTTTCTAAAGTGTTAAAATGGTTAAGTCCTTTAGATGGGTTGTTAAAAATTACATGGGGTGTAATTTTGGACAACAATTTGGTGAATTTAAAGTGACATCTGCATGTTAGATGATGAAGACCAACTACCTTGAAGCATCCATTGCACATGGAGTCAAGCTTAATCCTTGATGAAACTGATCTTATTTGAAAACATGTTTCTTGAATCCATACGAACTTAACACGGGACTGGAGTACATTTATGGAGTCTTGAAGGATGTTCACTTAAAATGAATCCAATTATATGGTTTATGCCATGGAATTGGCTCTGACATGATGCACATATGAATGCAAGTTGTTGAAAGCTTATGTACAAAAGAGAAAATCATACATGTATCAAATGAAACATGTATAGATTACAAAGCATTTATTACAAACAAAAGACGATAACAAGGATTAAAGAAAAATGCACTCAACCGGTGATCACAACAACAAGAGGAGAATGTCTCCAACAACACAAAACACAAGTATTTAGAAGGTGCAATATGATAACTTAATGGGAGTGTTTGAGATAAATCCCATTGACTGGGATTTACAATACCTCTCCATCAAGATTAGATAACTCAAAAGAGTTAGCCTCTTTAGGAGCAATGATGATGTATGACCCACACATAAGTGCATCAAACTTGGAATGCCACCCTAGTTTATCTCTATCCACGTCCCACTCGAGGACCAAATATCCTACTTTGAAAATCTATGGCTTAGCCTTCTTGAAAAATCACCACTTCATTGATCTCTGGTGCTTTTCAAATACTTCTAATATGAAAATAAAAAGAATTAGGACTAATAATGGAGGCAAGTATGTTAGCAAAAAAATTTATGAGTTTTGTGTGTCATGTGGGATTCAGAGAGAGTTGACTACTCCATATTCCCCACAACAAAATGGCATTGTAGAAAGAAAAAATATGACTATTTTAGAGATGGCTAGGACTATGATTCATGTAAAAAACGTGCCTAAATTTCTATGGGTGGAAGTGATGAATACTACAGTCTATATCCTAAATAGAGTTCCTACAAAAGATATTCATAAAACTACTCCTCATGAAATATGGAAAAAGCAAAAACTAAATATCTCTCACTTAATAATATTCGGTAGTCTTTATTTTATCTTCATTCCAAAAGTTAAAAGGAAGAAGCTTGACCCACCTCCTATTCTTGTATCTTTGTTGGTTATGGTTGTCAAACAAAAGGTTTAAGATACTATGACCCTTTCAAGCATGATATAGTTGAAAATAGGAATGTTCAAGTCTTATAAAAAACTTTCTGTGACACTTCTTATGAACCCTCCTATGTTTCTCCTAAAATAGAGTCTGATAATCCTTCTCCTAACAATATGGAAATAGAAGTTCAAGAGGAAGATTATCTTGATCTAGATATGATGGAGATTGAGGGGGTGTCATCTCAAAATGTATAGCATCCCAAGATTATTAAATGGGATCTAAATCTTGTTAAGCATTCTAATATTTTTAATCTAGGAAAGGTAACTCATAGTCAACATTCTTATCATGCCTTGATGACCCTATATGATGTTGAACCACAATCTTTTAAAGAAGCATGTCAAGATGATAGATGGACTCAGGCTATGAAAGTTGAATACAATGTTTTGATTAAAAATAACACTTGGGAGCTAGTCCCTCCTGCTTCTAAGTGAAGCATTATAGGATCCAGGTAGTTGTATAAAATTAAGTATAAATTTGTAGGAGAAATAGATAAATTCAAGGTAAGGCTAGTAGCTCGATGCTTCACTCAGAAACCTAGTCTTGACTATGTTGAAACTTTTTCTCCTGTAGCTAAAATGAGCATTGTTAGGACTCTTCTAGCTTTAGCTACTCAAAATGGCTGGGAGATTCACCAAATGGATGTTAAAAATGCATTCCAAAATGGTAACTTGAAAGAATAAATCTACATACGTTAACCTAAAGGTTTTGAAGAACTTGGTAAGGAACTATATGTTTGTAAACTGAAAAAATCTTCATATGGTCTTAAGCAAGTTCTTAGAGCTTGATATGCTAAAATTAATAATTTATTTCAGGATATTGGATTCACAAACTATTGTTCTGATAATGATTTATTTGTTAAATTTGAAAATAATCATATTATCATTATTGTTATGTATGTTGATGGTCTTTTAATTACTAGCAGTGATAAAAATTTAATTGCTAGAATCAAAGAAAGATTAAAACAACATTTTGAAATGACTGATTTAGGTCTACTAGATCATTTTTTAGGCATGGTTATATTTTAGGATCATAAATCTATTGTTGCATCTCAATCTCAGTATGCTACTAATTTACTTAGAATATTTAACATGATTGACTGTAAACCGGTTGCCATTCCTATTGAAGTTGGTGTGAAATTGGATCCTAAACCTGTATGTGCTAAATTTGATCCTACTCTGTATATATAGCTAGTTGGTAGCTTAATTTATTTAACTATTACTAGGCCTGATATTTCTTATGTAATAGGAGTTGTTTCTCAATTCATGCAGGATCTTTATGAGGATCATTCAAAAATGGAAAAAAGAATTCTGAAATATATTAAAGGAACAATTAATTATGGTTTGTTTTTTTCTTCTTGTGATGATGCAAAATTATTTGGATATTGTGATTCTAGCTATGTTGGTGATGCTACAGATAGAAAATCTACTTGTGGATATGTTTTCAAGTTGGGTGTAGTGCCATCACTTGGATTAGCAAGAAGAAATTGATGGTTTTTATCTTTTCTACCGAAGTAGAGTATATAAGTGCTATGGAAGCAACAAAGGAAGTTATACGACTGAAAATATTGTTGGATGAAATATATATGGGTGTCAAAGGAAGTACTAATCTTCTATGTGACAGCCAGAGTTGCATTTTTATTGCAAACAATCTAGTTCAACCTCAAAGAATAAAGCATATCAAAGTTCATATGCACTTTATTTGAGAGAAAGTCCCAATTGGTGATGTTGATCTTAAGTTTTGTTCGATTCAAGATCAAGCTACAAATATCTTAACCAAGCCACTGTGTGATGTGAAGTTTTACAAGTTTCATGCCTTATTGGGCCTATCATAGTTGTCAATAAAGGGGAGTATGTATGACAATGCCACCTCTTAACAGTTGTTGTAAACTTCTAATACTTCCTCCATTTTGTAAAAGTTGCTAAAATTGTACTAATTATCCTCTTTCCTATCATTTCTGTTATAATTAGTGATTTTCCACTAATTAACTAATGTTTCCCTCTATTTTGGTCAATTAATGACACTTTGTTAATTAACTAGCCTTTATCACATTCTGGATGCCAATTAACGACACTTTGTTAGTTATAATCCTCTTCCAATCAATTAATTAACTATCATTAGTTAATTAAGCCTTTTTAACAATGTATTTAATCAATAAACCCTTTTATTGGCTAAATCCCTCTTTCAAATGCTTCAAATCATATCAAATTCCTCCTAAATCACTTCCAAATAGCCTAAAAAGCTTATTCTAGCCTATTAATTAATCCTAGTTGATTAATTAAATCATCTCCAACTCCCATGAGTTGCTAATCACTTGTTAATTCTTCTAATCAAGCTTAACAAGTCTAAATCTACTTTATCCTTTATCCCACATTCATTGGGATTCAAGCTTCTCCCAAATGGAAAGCTATATAAAGGACCAAGCTCCTTCCTTCACACCTTACACCATACTTTTGCTAGTATTTCATATAAACATATCATAAGAGCTTTCTCCATTATTTTGGAATAGCTTGATCATTTTTTCATCCATTTCTTCATGCTTGATTAGTAAAGGAAGATCTAAACATGGCCTTGTAGCCATTTTAGTGAGATTCTTTCATCATCTTGAAGCAACAACACAAATTTGATTGCTTATGATCTTCATAGGTTCATAGTTTTAAAGGCAATCATACATTTTAGTAGGAATGACTTGTAGTTAGATGATTTATTTCATGTTATTGCATATTATCTTTCCATTAAGCTCTAATCATGATGGTTCTATAGTAAATTTAGCTTTGCTTTGAGACTACTAGGTGTTAGCCTCTTTTAATTAGCATAGTAAATTTAATATGAACACATTTGGCACACCCGGTGGGACATACTCCATTGTCCTTTGCATTCATTTTCAAGCTTTTTAGATTAGTTTCAAATTTTGGTTACTAACCCTCATTTTAGCATATTTTAGATAAATATGGTGTTTCTTAACTAGATTAGTTGAGTTTTCCTTGTTTTGTTTCTCTTTGCAGCTATAAAGGAGGTGAGGTGCTGCCAAATTTGGATCAAATTGACAAATTTTTGAGATTTTTTGACATTTTTAATTGTCAAATCATGTGTTTTTGTGCTTACATAGGTGCCTTGCGCTAGCAGAAAGAACCCTTGTGCTACTACTTTAAAGCTTGCGCTAGTGAGAAAACTCGTGCGCTACCGTTGTCAAGCTTGCGCTAATGCTTGACAGGCTTGCGCTAATGCCTCTCGGCCTACATTTTTTATCAACTAGATTTTTGCTACTCTATGTATGGCATGTGCTACTGCACTATAGGCTTATGCTACCACTTACCTGGCTTGCGCTACCACTCCTCTGCGCTAGCACTATCGAAACACTTTCTGTGTTTTTGTCTCAGACCTGCATCTGTGAGTTTACCCTTGCGCTAGTGAAGAGCTTCCTTGCTAGCGGGCTTATCCTTGCACTACTACTTCAATCCATGTGCTACTACTACACAGGCTTGTGCTAGCACTCTGTGTTAATTTTGGCTCTAGTTTTTGAGGTTTTCAAATTCTGATTTTTTATGTTTACTGTTGTTTGATAGGTTTTCCTAACTCTGTTTTGCAGGTTTTAACATTTTTAATCAGATTTCTAACATGTTGTTAAGCTTTAATGAGAATCATGTTTCCATGCTTTACTTAAGTTAGACTAAAGTTTGTGTATGCTCTTCTCTTGCACCTTAGGGTGATCTTGAGAATCAAAAGCAGCTTTAGTTTTCATTTTTCTAACATTTGGTTAATTGGAAACTTAATCTTTCATTTTTGTTTAAGGGAATGAACAATTTATCAAGCTTTGTTTAAAGTTCATTTGATTTAAAGTTTTCCTTTGCATTTATCTAGTTGAATCAAATTATTGTGTATGCTCTTCTCTTGCATCCTTGGATGATCTTGAGAATCAAAACAACTTTGGTTCACTTTCTATTGGAAACTACTAATATTTTATGTGCAGGACCTAATGCTTGTCAAAGACTTGGGATCTAAACAAACTCTAACTACATGTGTGTTGCAGGTTGTCAATGGTGTACTAAACCTCATTAAGATCAAAAGATAAAAAAAATACACCACTTTATTCAACACATTGTATTTGCAGGTTTCGGTTAAGAGCTATGGCTCGTCCACTTTAAACTGGGGGAAGTATCTTGGCATAAGCCATAAAACTCATTATGAGGATTACCCCAGGAACCCCAAAGTAGTCCACACCTTGAGAGAACTGGTGGATGAAATGGGAAGTGCCCCTCTACCCACTTGACTAGTTGGAAAACCTTTGTGAGAAAAGCTTCATGTTTCCCGTATGGGGCCCCGTTCATTAATTTGATTGTGGGGTAATGGTCTATTATCTAGAAGCAATTCTAGAAATACGTACCTCCTTTAGGAAATAATTGGTGAGTTTGTGAACAAAATCCTAGGTGAACCATTTGGCATTGGGGCCAACTTGACTTTATCCATCGTGTTCCAAAGAGCTCTCACAAAGAAACAACTTTTTTGGAGTCAAAACCTTGTTATTCAAACAAGGGGAGAGTCCATTAAAGTTGAAGCCACGTGTTATTCATCACAAAACTTACAAGGCATCACTTTTTCCTAGTTTCTACCTTGTCCTAAGACAAGGTGAAACTCTGCCAAAGTTAGGCTAAGTATTTTTCATCACCACTTGGTCTACTCCTTTGTTTTCTTGTTTCCCTTTTTGGGAAAAAAGAAAGCAACATACGTGGATACTGTTAGAAATAATCATGTCCACCACTTTTGTATTCTACTCACATGACTATGTTGCAATACCAGAATGTGAGTGTTGAAAGTGTGAATGGTACATCTTCATGTTCTAGTAGGCCCTTTGTCTCACACCCATATTGAGACTCATTATCATTATAGTTAGGTTGTCTTATCATTGACTTCCTTTGAGTTGTTACGTTTCCCACATTATATCAATACAGTTGTGATACTTACATCTTGTTTCCTTTGTGAAACTTGATCTAAGTCTCTAAGTTGTATTGTTACGTTGCTCGCATAAATAACAACTTCTTGATATACTTAGACTTAGTTTTTATCCCAACATTGCCTTGAGTTTTGGAAAGTGTCATCGTTACGTTTCTCACATTGTGGTAACATCATTTTGATACTAAAATCTTGCTTTTTCTACAAAGCTTGATTAACGTGTCCAAATAGTGTTGTTGCGCTGCTCACATTTGTAGCCTCCATTTTCAAAGACTTGGACTTTGTTTGTATCTAAACTTGTTTTAGTATACCTTGTTTGGAGATCACATCAACACCTTCTTAGTATTTAGGTCTTGTTTATTCTAAACTTGACCTAAGTGTTGATATTGTGTTGTCATTATTTACACCAAACCTATCTTTGAGAATGTAGGGAGTAGTTATTCTTGTGATTGGATCATAGTCTTGTACTTGATTGTTTTGTCCTAGATACTTCTTGCTATATGGTACCTTATCAGTGTGTCATTCTTTATTCTTTGGTATCCTTGGTTCATATTGCCTTGATCCTTTGGATTGGTTACCATTCATTATTTGACATTCTTTGTGATGATTTGATGTCGTTACGCTACTTGGTTTTACCTAGGGTCCATTTTAAATCAACCTTAGTAAAACCTTTCTTATTATGCCTCCTATCACAAGGATGGGGCATCAAAAATTAGGGTCAAATCCCTTTGTAAATGACAAGATAAACCCACTTTTTGAAGACAACACCATGGTTGATCATAGTGGTGGTGAGGAGAATTCTCCTCGGGAGGACTTTGAATTTAGTCCCGCCCAAATAGACAACTTCTTGTTTCAAAATAGACATGAGGTTCTTGTGCATGTTGTAGAGTTAGGGGCCAAGTTTCCACCTATGTTTGATCCCTCTCTCCTTGTTGGCATGGTTCAAGAAGAGGAAGAAGTAGAGCATCCTCCACGTAACATTGATGAAATCCTAAACCCAGGACATGCTTCTACTTCTGGCCAATGGAATGAGGAAGAAGTGCCTTCTCAAAATGATGGAGGATATCACATCCCCATTGTCAAAATTCATTGCGAGGATCATGAAAAACATGTTAATCATGAACAACCTCCTTGTGAGAATCATGAAGAAATACCAACCCAAGAGGTTACCTTAGAACAATAAATACAAGCTCTTTCTCACCAATTGGAAAGCTTGGATTCACATGTTAATAAGGAAAAAACGAAGACTCCTAGAAAAGAAAAACCTAAGAGCTTTGTATCAAGAGTTTTATACCAAGACTCCTCGCATCAGGAGTTTTAAAAGACTCCTCGTAAAGTAAAGAATGTATGAGGAGTTATACACATAAAATCAAGGTGGTGAAACAAATAGAATTAACCGCTTGTATAGGCCAACACCACCTACACAAGGGAAACTCTTCAACCAAGAGTGGTTATCCATGAAGAATGACCTTACTACTTTACAAGAAGGCAATGTAGGCAATAGTAAAAAGTATCAGTTTGAGGAGCTATGCCCATATCCCTTTGACAGGGCTATGTTGCAAGTACCTTTCCCTTGTCACTTTGATTGTCCCAAGTTTGAAAAATACAAGGGAAAAGGTGATCCAAGAGACCACATTAAACACTTTTACATGGTGTGTCAATAGGTCATGTTTAGTGATAAGTATCTCATTCACTTTTTCCCATGGAGTCTAAGGGGTCAAGCACTCAAGTGGTTTTTACATATACCTAAAGGGTCCATTTCTACATGGCCTAAATTAGGAGAACACTTTATGTGTCACTTCTCCTTTAACATGGAAAATGGCGTTACCATGATAGATTTGTGCAATGTAAAACAACAAAACAATGAAAGCTTCACTAGTTTCTTACAAAGATGGTGAGGGCTCGCTAGTCGCTTCCCTTGCTCCATACCAGAGAAACAGTTGGTTAGCATATTTGTACCTAACTTACACCCCTGAGATTACTTTCCACTTGTAGATGCATTGTGGAAACACATTTGAAGAGGTCATAAAAAAAGGTAGTCAAATTGAAAAGGCATTGTTAGCAAAAGGGACTTTAAAACCCTTCTCACGTGATAATCATGATTCAAAGCCTAACAAAAAATCAAATTTCATTCCAAACAAGAACAAGAACATCATAGGTGATGGTATAATGGACTCTAAATGAGTACAGGTTGTTCAAAACCATGCTCCTTTGAAACTTGCTAAGGGACCTCGACCCCTGAGTACAAATGTCACACTTTCACCCCTCTATCTGACTCTATGTCATCGATATTAAAATAGTTAGAGGTGGTCAACATGGTTAAATACCTAGAAACTATACCCTATGGAGATGATGCACCTAAGCCATCATGGTTTAGAGAAAATGAATATTGTGGGTTTCATCGTGTCAAGGGTCACAAAACTGATAAGTGTTTGAAGTTGAAACACTTCATCCAGGACTTAATTGATAGTGGTGATGTGGAAATGGATTCCTCTTCCCCTAGTAAATCTGCCAATGCAAACTTGGGAATTTACAAAGAACCTTTCCCCAAGCATAACAAAGGAAAGGAAAAGTTAGATCAAGGACAGTCATCCCAAACCAAAAATGCCAACTATGTTGCAAAAATGAATAATCCTTTTGATGCCCTAATTGGTTGTGTTAACCCACCTTTTGAGCATATCAACACCATTAAGATTAAAACAAAGGAGTGCGTCGTGGCAATGTGACGTGCTCACCTTGTTATCTCAGAACCTCCTCCGTCTACCCCTCAGGACAATCATTATGATGTTTTAGAGAAACTTGAGAAAACTACTGCTAAGATTTCAATCTTAGATCTTCTCAAAATCTCTAATGTTCACAAGGACATCCTTTGTAAAACATTACAGGGGTCAGGAGTGTCAGTTGATATTGACCCTACATGCTTCCAAGCCATGGTCGCATAGATTGCTCCAATGGAGCACATAACCTTTAGTCATGAAGAGATTCCTGAAGAGGATCCTACCCATAACTTACCCTTACACATTGAGGTCATTATCAATCGTAAGAAGATAAAAAGGGTGCTTGTGGATGGCAGATCAGGTTTGAATATTTGTACTTTGAAACTAGTTTGACAACTAGGTCACACTGAAACTGATCTAGAAACTAAGGTCATTACCATCAAGGCATATGATAATGAAGAATGGAAATCAGTCGGCATGATCACTTTCTTGCTAGGAGTAGGGCCTACTACTCATGATACTAAGTTCCATGTTTTAGACTTGGAGCTTCCTTACAACATACTGCTTGGCAGCCCATGGATTCATGCCATGTAGGTCATACCTTCTATGTATCATCAGTGTTTGAAGTTATATCATGAAGGAAAAACCATCACTATTCAGGGGGATTCTCAACCCTTTTCTCATTGCAGAGCATTTTCGGGTTATTTTCCCACCACTTATGAATGCCCTTCTACAGAGATGGTTGTTCCAATTCAATCAAAGGTGCTCACCTCATGAGTTGATCTAGATACCTTATCTGTTAATGATAATGGTGCTTCTACATTAGATTCTCCTTTTGCTTCATGGGAGATGAAAGTTGTTGCAAATGGCTATGGAGAATATGATCTCCAATAGGACCTTTTAGTTTCCAATCTCCCCCTATCACCCAAAGCGTGTGGTAGGCCTTGCCAAAAATATCAACAATCCAGAGAAAATTGCAGCATAGACACTTTTACTCCTGGTGGTTTATTAGCAGATGAAAATTTGCTTAACAATATTGTATCCCAACCTTTGGATGATGAGATGGCTCCATGCTATCAATCACCCAAGTATGTTATCCCCAATAAAATGATGTATGTTATGGGATACAAAGGATATGGTTGTGGCATAAATGAACAAGGTATGCGGGAAGCTCTTCTGATACCACATTGCAAGGTTTGTAAATATGGTATTGGCATTCATCGTATGGGTCTCATCCCCTAGAGGTCGAGGCTTCCTCTTCTGAACGTGAAGATAGTTTGTCTAAATATGAAAGTGAAACAGATTCCCGGTGTAGTCTTTACGAAGACCTTGCCTCCACGAACCTATTTTCTGACACGACTATCTTAACTATAACCCCTGTCATATCCCCTACCATTCCAACATTAGACCTTGTCTACCCATCACTTGTTAATTGGGACCAACAACAACATGTACCAATCGACATCTTTGAAAATGATGAAGCTATTGGTGAGTTTATGGGTCTTTGTGACGACATTCCAGTTAGTGATCATAAGAAGGGATTCTCCATCAACCTTGACGCATGCATGTATTTTGGGGAGGAGGATGAGTTTTGTGGTCATCAAAGTAAAAACAATAAGAAAGGGAAATATTTCCATAGAGAAGCCTTGCAAAAATAATAGGTCCAAGTCCTACAGTGAAAACCTTTTTGAGGCACTTGCAGACAAACAAAAAGAAAAATCAGTGGACAAAGAAGTTGACCAGCCTAAGGGTGAAAATATCATTGAGACACCCTTAGAAGAAGAAGATCTCAATCTCCCCCTGATCCTATGCACATGGAGGAAGAATCCAAGTTACTTGTGGAGGAGACCATAGATGTAAACATTGGTACAAAGGAAATGCCTAGAATGGTCAAGTTGGGAGCTTTGCTCTCAGCCCAAGAACAAAAAACCTTTGTGTTGCTTTTGTGTGAATTTTCAGATATCTTTGCTTGGTCCTACCCAGACATGTCAGGGTTAGATCTGGAATTAGTAGTGCATAACCTAGTTGTGCATGAAGAGGAAAAGCCTATAAAACAAAAGCTCAGAAATATGCATCCTCGTGTCGCCTTATTGGTAAAAGAAGAGCTGGAGAAATTATTGGCAGTAGGCTTCATCAGGCCTATTGATTATTCAGAGTGGATTTCAAACATAGTCCCTGTATAGAAGAAACCCATTGGTATTAGAATCTGTACAGATTTCAAAGATATAAATAAAGCTTGTCCTAAGGATGACTTCCCTCTTCCTAACATCGACATGATTGTTGACTCAACAACTGGTTATGAAATGTTATCACTCATGGATGGATTTTTAGGGTATAATCAGATTAAAATTGTTGAGGAAGATCAACATAAGACATATTTTACAACCCCATGGGGGACATTCTGCTATCAATTCATGCCCTTTGGCCTCAAGAATGCAGGTGCAACATATCAACGGGATATGACTGTCATCTTTCATGATATGCTCAATGACATAATGGAAGACTATGTGGATGACATCTTGGGTAAATCCAGGACTAGAGAAGATCACCCAACTATCTTATGGTGCATCTTTCAGCATCTTAGAGATTATAAGGTCAGACTCAACCCGAAGAAATGTGTCTTTGGTGTGCTATCAGGAAAATTATTAGGATTCATTGTTTCAAGGAGAGGAATTGAAGTAGATCCTGCAAAGGTTACTGTCATAACAGAAATGCCTCCTCCTAAAAACATCAAGCAACTACGCAACTTACAAGGGAAGATTCAAGCAATCAGAAGATTCATCTCCCAGCTCACAGACAAGTGCCACTCATTCACACATATTTTGAAGAAAGATGTTGATTTTCATTGGGGTCTAGAACAACAACAAGTGTTTTCTTTGCTTAAGGAATATCTGTCTAAACCCCCTGTTCTAATGCCACCTACGATAGGTGAACCACTACTACTATACATTTCTATTACTCAATTTGCAATTGGTGCACTATTGGCCCAATATGATATAGAGTAGAAAGAAAAATTTGTTTACTACCTTAGTCATACGTTGATTGCTTACGAGCTCAACTACCCACAGATTGAGAAGGCTTGTTTGGCCGTCATTTTTGCTTTTCAAAAACTTTGTCATTATTTTTTGAATAATAAGACCAAGTTCATATCAAAAGTGGACCCATTGAAATACTTGTTATCAAAGTCTGCACTTACAAGAAGGATGGCCAATTGGATCATCCTACTTAGTGAATTTGATATTGAGTACATCCATCAAAAATCAATTAAAGGGCAGGTGCTGACACATCAACTAGTTGAAGCCCCTTTGTCAGGTACTGAACCATTGAGTCTGGAACTTTTAGATGCTTCTACAATGTACCTTGAGGAGTTCGTTACGTGGCAACTATACTTTGAGGTATCCTTTACCTTCCATCGTTCAGGTGCAAGAGTTGTGGTGATCACCCCTTCAGGATATTTGATCCCTTGATCATTCTAACTTGGGTTCCCATGTACAAATAATATAGCAGAATATGAAGCCCTTATTATAGGGATGAAACTAGCTATCAAGTGGGACATTAGACAAGTGAATGTAATAGGTGATTCCATGTTGATCATCAAACAGGTAACTGATGAGTACAAATTTAAGGATGAAAAACTTCTTCCTTACAAAAAAATGGTTGACACTCTGAAGGAGTTCTTTGAGAAAATTACATTTGAGCAGATCCCTAGAGGACAAAATCAAGCAGTGGATGTTATGGATATAGTTGGGTCTATGTTACGCATCCCACCTAGAAACAACAACATGTCATTCTTTGTTGAACATCTACGAATACCAACATATGACATGCCAGAGTCTTGTTTGGTATGTGAAGTTGTTGGTCCCTTTTCCCCTTGGTACCTTGACATATTCAACTACCTTCATGATGGAACCTTCCCTCTAGACATTTCCCATTCTAACAAAAGAAACCTTATCCAATGCATAGCCCACTACACCTTACTTGGGGGTACTCTCTACCATAGAGGCTATGACAGGAATATGTTGAGTTGTCTGAACTCAGATGAATCTATCTTAGTGGTTAAGGAGGTGCACGAAGGCATCTGTGGAGCCCATACAAGTGGGATAGTCCTGGCTAAAAAGATATTGAGAGTAGGCTATTATTGGCCTACCATGGAGACTGATTTTTGCAAGTAAGGAAATGTTTTCTATGTCAGAAATATGGTAACTTGATACATGCATCAATGCAATCATTGCAACCTATCACTACACCATGTCATTTTTCAAAGTGGAGACTCGATCTCATTGGTAAGCTTACCCCTACATCTTTTGATGGCCATATGTTCATTATTACTGCCACTGAGTACTTCACAAAGTAGGTAGAGGTTGTTCCTCTCACCTATGTCATTGGTGCACAGATATTCAAGTTTATAATGAATCATATCATTTACCAGTATGACATCCCCTCTGCCATTGTAGCTGAAAATGGTAAGTCATTTAAGAACAAAAGTGTGAAGGTGTTATGTCAATGCTTTCAAATCTAACTCAAGTATTCAACCCCCTATTACCCTCAAGGTAATGGGCAGGTTGAAGCCTCAAATAAAACCCTTGTTCATATTATAGAGAAGATGGTGAATAAAACTGGTCATAATTGGTATTTGTATATTCATCCCACTCTCTGGGTTTACAAAACATCCATCTACACCCCTACTAGTGCTACTCCATATTCCCTAGTTTTCGGCACAGAAGTTTTATTACCCCTTGAGATCAAGCTCTCCTTTTTATGCATAGAGCTAAGAGATTACCTAGATAAAGAGGAGGACTACATAGTGGCTAGCTAGCAGAGCTAGAGCTATTAGATGAGAAGTGCTTTCACGCCCTCAATCACCTCAAAGTATATCAAAATCGAGTGCATCAAAGTTACAACATAAGAATGATACCTCACTAATTTGAGGTAGGAGACCTTATTCTAAAGGAAAATCAGTTCAATACCACCAAGGACTGTGAAAATAAAGGAAAGTTTGAGCCGAACTGGTTAGGGCCATATGTTGTGGTTGCTAAATTTGGTTCAGGTGCATACAAGTTTGATGACTCTAATGGTGATGAACTTAGGGAACCCATGAACACCATGCATCTCAAGTTTTTCTATGCTTAAGTATGGGGTCCCTCAAAAATTAGAAAAAAACAAACAAAAATATATAAAATTAGAAAAAGTAAAGAGAAATCAATGCATCAAAGTGTGAAAACCATGCAATTGTGGCACTTTGGACAAGTCCTTTAGTGAAAACCAGTTTTCGGCGCCATGGGAGGGTTCATTGTTCACAAACATCTCATAAATAGGAATATGATGGCTTTATCCTAAGCTAGGTTTTTCCTGTGTCTAAGATACTTTTGAGCCTATCCTTCTTGGCCTTGATCCAGATGATCCTACTTGTGTGTGCAAAGATTTTTCCTTTGTACATTCCCATATAACGTTGGGGGAAACTTTGCATCATCACTTCTTACATACACGTGACATTCTTCCCTTGTACATCCCATCTATTGTTGATGGCATCCATATTTCTTCGTTTTCTTGCACATAGCATCAAAAAACTCTTGGAAAATCACAAAAATATTCATATAACTTTTGAAAATCCCCAAAACATTCAAATATGTTTAGTTGAAAAAATCAAAACATTGAAATATGTCTCATAGAAAACTCAAAAACAATATAACATTATCTCTAGATAATTCCAAAAATAAAACATTTCAAAATTGTACCACAAAAACAAAGTAGTAGTTTGCTTACTTTAGTTGTTTGATTATACATAGTTTTGTTAGTTTACTTTTTCATATTTGTGTGCTTTAAATTGGATTCATTTTCTTTCTTAGATTAAGTGTTACTTTAATTTTTTGTGGAGTTTATTAGGTTCTTTTTTATCTTGCATGTTTGTATATAGTTGTGTTGCTTTGATTATATTTGATTAGCTTGTGCTTGTCTTGTTTGTTTGTACAAATTTTTATCATATCATCATCAGTATCATCTATCATCACATATCAATAAATGTTAAGCTACATCATCATACAAATGAAAATTACACATGTATGATAAGCTAACATAATATCATATCATCAAAAGAGGTGCAAGAGGGATTATCTTTATCCCCCCCCTCATCATAGACCATAAAAAAAAGTTGGACTAAACATGTTATCTCATATAACACAAAAATGCGATAAATAAACACAATCCATCATCATTATATATCCATGTCATAACTCCATGATTTTGGTTGCCCATATGGCTCTCTTTTCACTGATTTCTGCCCACATAATGAAATCTCTCACACTAGGATGTGAGACTAGAACTTTAATGTGGTTAGAGGATAAGAGAGGCTTGAATTTCTTGAGAGCTCGTAAAATGGTAAACACCTATTTTTCTAAATGATTGTACCTGATCTCGAAGTATTTTAATGTTTGGTTAAAGAAAACCACATGTTGCTCCATATCTTTATTGTTCTTTTGAGTGAGAACCGCAACTATGCTAAGATCCGCACTATAAGCATAAAGGATGAAATCCTTTGTGAAATATGAGTTAATGAGTGTTAGTGCTTGAGATATTGAATCTTTGATCTTGTCAAAGATTTTTCTTCCTTCCGTGGTCCACTTGAATTTTGTGTCTTTCCTTAGTATTAAAGTGATGGGTCAGACTAGTCCTGTAAAGGTAGGAATGAAGTTCCTAAGGAAATTGATCTTGCCAATGAAATATTGGAAAGCCTTCATGTGAGTTGAAAAATAAAGGGAGAGGATGGCAGAAACTCTTTTTGGGTCGATTAAGACAACGTGACCTAATAGTTTACCTAATGGAACTATAAAATAAAATTTCTTGGGGTTCAATGATACTCCAAACTCTTAGCATCCCTTAAACACTTGTTTCAAATGCTCTATGTGTTGTTTTCCTTGTTTAGAGAAAACCATGATATCATCTAGATATACAAGGAAAAACTAATTGATGAGTCCACATAAAGCAATGTCCATTGCTTTTTGAAATGTGGCACCCGCATTCGATAAACCAAAAGACATTTTTTGATATGCATATGTTCCCAATTTGGTTGTGAACGCATTCTTAAATTGATCTTCTTCTCTGATCTTGATCTGATTAAATCCTGAATAGCCATAAATCATGGAGAAACTTTCAAATCCTACCACTATTTGAAGAATTTGTTCCATGTATGGTAGAGGATGATGATATTTCAATGAGGATTTGTCCAGGTTCCTGAAATCCACACATAGCCTTATCTCTCCATTCTTTTCCCTATTCGAGACAAAATTTACTACCCAAGATGAATATTTGATAAGAAATATTATTTTTTATTCAATAAGTTTAGATAACTCATTCCTCATGAGGGGCTCAATCATGGGGTTCATGGGCCTTTACTTTTGTCTTCTCATGAGCCATATTCATTTGTACTTCCTCCATTCACATGCACTCTCTTCATGAATAATGCTTACTGGCAGCACATTACATTTGATCCCACTTACTCAGACACTATTTACACACATGATGGCTTGACTCAGCTAAGGTTCATGTTGGATGATCTCATCCCTACATCACATGCTCCTCATTTATATCATGGATACGTTTGTATTACTGATGCTTATGGCCTCCGAGTATTTCATTTATCAGTCTTTGTTGCACACACTCCGTGTATTTCACCACTTACTCTTGGACAATCATGGGTTAACTACATTGGTGGCACTTTAGATCCTAATCATAGCGAATTTTCATTCCCCATGTCCTTCGGCCATGTTTTCATTTGCAATGATTCATTTCTTGACTATTCAAAAAATCTTACTCATTGGTATGCACACGGATGTCAGTTACCACCTTTCACTGATGAAGAATACACAACATGCATGTACAATTTGCACCGCAGTAGCTCCTTACTTGATCAACCACGTACTATTGCTTACCAAGTCTCAAATGCATCTCTATATGGTTTTGACCATGACAATGACGATATCTTAGATGATGTTACTTGATCATTCTTCTCTTCATACACTTGAGGGGCATCAGGCTTATCCATCCCCCTTCTAGCATCATTAGATGTCTCGCACTTCTACCATTTCACTTCTTGCATCGCACATACTCTTTCACACGTGTCTTGCACATTTTGATACATTTATATCGTCATTACCTACTGATGCACTCTCTTGTTATGGTTCACGCTTGATTGTCGAGGGAATACTAGATTCATGAACCTCACATCACATGACACATATCACACTTGGTGCATTCATGACACATCTTTCTCACATCACATTCTCACACATCGTCACTACCCAATGATGCACTCTAGTTCCACGGTTCCTACTCGACTGCTGAGGGTCTAAATCTGAAATGAATCTCACCACACTCAATCACTCTCCATGCTCTATGCTTTGTTAATAATATTTTTCTAGCACACAATTCAAACCATTTCCCAATGACGCACTCTTGTTCTATGGTTCATTCTCGACTACCGAGGGGGCATTTATAAATGAAACTCATCACACTCATTCACTCTCTACACTATACGCTTTATCGATCATATTTTTCTAGCGCATAATTCAAACCATTTACTGATGATGCACTCATGTTTTATGTTTCATTCATGACTGCTGAGGGGGCATTTATAAATGAACCTAATCTCATGCATACTCATTCACACTCGCTCAAGGGGCACACTGCTCCTATCTCTCACTTTGCATTCCTTCCCATTTACACTCACAACATATCGCATATCTTGGTTGCATTTACTCTTGCTTACTTATGCTTACATGTACATGTTGTTTCACATGCTAGACAAATGTTTTGTATGTCATTATCTTTATCATATACACATGCGTGTTCACTTTCCTTCTAGTTGTGAATGCAGCCTTTACATAGATCGTTACACGTAACATGGATGTTTGGCACTGTACCTCTTAACAGTCCCATGGCGGCTCCTAGGGGCATCTACTTTTGCACACATCGTAGGTGCTAATTTTTCATTATATATTACTTCTTATTCTTGCTAGCACACTACTCTATATTGGATTATACACGATTTGACATACTTTTTATCTTGCTAACATGTGCCTCATGTGTAACATTTGCTTTGCAGGAACTATTTGCTACCATGGTTGTTTGTTACTATTTGTCATTATTTGCCATTGTTTGTGGGCTTTTTCCTTTGTCTTGTGTGCACATTGTATGCTTGTGGCCACCTCAACCCTGATTGTCTTGCAACATTGTGAGTGATGTGCCATGTTTGTAACCCACTTTTCACAATCTACATTGTTTTCTTACATGCTGGCTTACATATTGTCTTATATATGAGTATTTGTCTTATTTGCACTAACAATTATTTTCAGCCACTTTGTTTGTGTGTGCCTTGGTTTCTATCAAGCACATTCCCTTCCCCTACAGGGCATCAGTTTCAGATCAGCGTCTGGTCCTCCTTTGGGCCACATACTCCTAGCAACATCACATACACCCCAAATGAGGGGGGCATCATTGGGCTAATCAGTCACTCCATTCAACACAATTCAATACAAAATCAACACAACACATAGTCTCGGAAATGACCCTAAATCTGACTTGGTTCTTCAGGAAAGTATAGAAACCAATGCCTAGACATAGACATGAGTGCTTGAGCACTCCCGACCCTTCTTGGGTTCCTATGACTAGGGGCTGCTACAACATTTTTCTCATATCAGCACAATTCTCAACTATCTACACAACAGTTTTATCAGTACAGGCACAATCCTCTAGCAATCAGCAGACATGATTTCTCCTTTTTTCTATTCACGTTGGATCAAAATGAATCGAATTTGAAAAAAGTGGGATCACACCATCTATAGTGATGTATAAAGTGTTAGGAAACATTTAAAGGATGGAGAATAACACTAGACCTTTCTCCCTACATTGTTCTACTGTGGCGTGAGATCGCCCAAAAAACTTGCACTTGGCGTGAGATCACCCGAAAAACTCATTCTTAGTGTGAGATCACCCAAAAAACTCATTCTTCTACAACATTTTCAGGATCCTTTCTACACTCTTCACTCATCATGGATCAGGTGCACATGTTCCTTTTTCACATTTTTGCATGCTTTTTACACGTTTGGATCAAATTTTTCATATACACATATTTGACTACTTGTTTGCTCTTCTCTTTTGCAAGTCCATCCTTATGGGAAGCAACAATCACATCATCAAGCATCAAACAACATCGATAATAGATAATACACATCATATACACATATACTTTTTCACCCCTAGGTTCATTTCCTCTTCTCTAGCTTCCACGTTGCATATTATTCACTCCAAGTTTTTTCTTGTCTCCTCGGCACGCTTTTCGCCATCGATCTATATGGTTATTAGGTACGCATCTCTTATCTACGTTATGTTATCAAGCATTCACTCAACAACATAAAACATGGGCAAATGTAGACACTAAATCACATGCTTTAGGTATATTTCTAGGTCCTAGTCACATACCACTATTCATATGATTCATTAACGAGAAAAATACTAATTGATCACTGTCTTTGGCCTCTTTGCTTTCTTTTTTTTTTCCTTCTTGGCCTTACACACCCTATTGCCCAGTCTAAATTTTGATACTTTAGTTTTTTTGAGTCTGGACACCAACACCCAACCAGGACACTGACGCTCAGGTGCCCTCGTCCCCTCTAGGCGCTCAGACCTCTTTGTATCTTGCTTGCATATTTTGGATCTTTTCTAGCTTTTGGGCATCTTGTTTTCTTATGGGTTAGCCTTTTAGTGGTTAAATATGAAATTGAAACAAGGGAATCATATAAATACAAAGTTATGTGACCATAATAAAGGACCCAAGCACTAAGCATCCATTACTATCTCCTAAGGTTGCATCCACAGGCATCTCAAGAACATCAAAACATCCATCTAGCTATCATTCAAGGGACATGGGACTGCATTTCTTCTGCATACACTTCATAGGAGGGGAAGTTCATTTTTCCATGCACGTGTTTATCTACATCTTATACATTTAGGTATTTCTCGTTATTCAAGTGCGTCTAGCACAAGAACCACCTAGGGCATGATTCTACACACACACACAGAACTACATGGAGTCTAAAATGTAGTGCAATGCCCAGATTGTAAGTTCACTCAATCAGGTGACTGTCGGGGTCAGTCTGACTCCTCATTTGCATATTTTTTATTTTTAGGATTTGATGTGTTTTGGGGTTTTGCAGGTGCTCTTTCTATTTGATGGTTACCAGTGAATCTTGCGGGCTTATTACGACATACAAGGGATCAATAATGAAGGGCAGCGCAACAAGAGCGACACTGTAAAAATCATTTTCTGAGTTTCTGAGCAATCATAGGAACCCATTACTGTTTTATAGATCACACACGCCTCTGACCTAGTCCAGATGCCCCAGTCCCAACATTTATGACCCTCGTATAATTTTCTGGGTCAGTTGCGACAGTCTGCATTCCTGTTCCATCAGTTTTCCATCTTGACACAGCTTTAGGATCATTACAAAATCAACTAAGTATCTCATCCCTTATCTGGCACTTAGGATATCAAATTTAATTACTTATTTCTTATGTCAGATATGTACTTTATTGCATATCTATTACACTGTAACTCTGAAATTATAATTTAGCATTTATTTTCAATATTTGTTAAATCATTATGACACACTCTTGAGCTAAGGTTCACACTTGACTATTGAGGGCATACTACATTCATGAACCTCGAACACTACACATTTCATGCTTCTTGCTTCACGATATATCTTTTTAACATTAAATTCTCACACATCATACTACCCTATTCTACATTTTATGCTATACGCTTCATGTTACATCTTTCTTACATCTCTTTCAAACCATTTCCCAATGACACGCTCTTGTTCTATGGTTCATTCTTGATTGTTGAGGGTTATTTTATAAATAACCTCATCTCACACTCATACACATCCATTGGGGGGCATGTTGCTCCTATCACATTCACATTGCATACCATTTCATACCATTCACACTCATAACATATTGCATATCTTGGTTGCATTTACTCTTGTGTGCTCATACTTACATGTACACTTTGTTTCCCATGTTAGATGGATATCTAATATGTCATTATCTTTTCCATATACACATTATGTTCACTTGGTCTTTAGTTATGGATGCAATCTTCTTATAGATCCTTACACATAACAATGATGCTTGGTAATGTACCTCTTACCAATCCCACCGAGGCTCCTGGGGGCATCTACATTTACTACTCTTACACATCACAAGTGTTATTGTTTCATTATTTACTACTTATTCTTACTAACACATTACTTTCCATGGATCTATACATGCTTTGACATACTCTTTATCTTTCTAACATGCTAACGGGTGTTCCACGTATAAAATTTTCCTTGCAGGAACTATTTTCCACCATGGTTATCTATTACATATTACTTGCCACTATTTTCTACTTATATGCTATTGTTTGCGGGTTATGCCCTATGTCTTCCTTGATCACTGCTTGTATGCTTTTGGTCGCTTCGGCCCTAATTGTCTTGTGACATTATGAGCGATGTCCGATGTTTGAAACCCACTTTTTATGGTCTATCTTGTATGCACCTTTGCCTATTACATCATTTTTCTATGACATGTTTGCTAAATTTTTCTACTAGTACATGTATTTAGCCACCTTGTTTGAATGTGTTTTGGTCTCTACCATGCATGTTCCCTCCCCATGCAGGGTATCCACTTCATATCAGTTTTAGGTCCTCTCTTTGGGCCGCATTCTCCTAGCGATGTTGCATGCACCCCAAATGAGGGGGGAATGTATTGGGTGAATCAGTCACCCAATACAATAGCTCAGAGCTACACCACAATACAATTCAACATAGGAACAAAACAAGCTACAGTTACAAAAATGGCCCAAAATTTGACTTGGGTCCTCAGTTCAACATAGACTCTAGTGCCCAGATACAGATACTAGCACCTAGGTGCTCGTGACTTCTCCTAGGCGCCTATGTCCTGGGGGAATATACAACTACTTTATCATATTAACACAGTTTTTAGTAGTTCACAGACGATTTTTCACTGTATAAGCACAATCCTCCAACAAGCAGAATGCATTCTTTCTCCATATTACTAATCAGTACAAATCATGGAACTAAATACGGTATAACTCGAGACAAATCGAGACAAAACAGGATCAAACCATTTGTAGTAGTGTATAATTGGGAAGCATTCATGGAAGGAGAGTAACACTAGACCTCTCTCCCCAACACTTTTATGTCGTGGTGTGAGATCGCCCAAAAAAATCACATTTGGCATGAGATCGCCCAAAATACTTGTTCTCGGTGTGAGATCACCCAAAAAACTCACTCTTGGCGTGAGATCACCCAAAAAAATTGCTCTGCACAACATTTTCAAGACATCTTTCTATCATTTTACACTCATGATCATCAGTTGCACACTTTCCTTTTACTACTTTTACACACATTTACATACATTTACAAAGTTTTTACAATACATGACTTTGATTACTCTTTCACTCTTCTTTTGCAGGTCTGACCTTAATACGCAACAAGAAGCAACCCTACATCAAGAAAAACAATAGGTACAACATGATACAACACAATATGGTTCACCGCTTAGGGTCACTTCCTCTTTCTTAGCTTCCACGCTTCATTTTTATCACTCCACGCTTTCACTTATCTCTTCAACACACTATCATCATCACACTCTACATGAACATTAAGGTACACATTTTCTAGCTACTTTATGTTATCAAGTATTCATTCGACAACATAAAGTGGGGGTAAATGGAGACACAAAGTCACACACTTGGGTACATTTCTAGGTTCCTAAACAGCATACTAGTATTCAAAGGGTTCCTAAGTGAGAGATACTAGTAATTGACAACTAATTTTTTACCTTTTTGCTTTGTTTCTTGTTTTCTTTCTTGTGTTTTATACCCTACAACCTAGTTGGTACTTCACTTACTTATCTTTTATGGCTTTAGACACCAGAACCCAGCTAGGACGTTAGCGCATAGGCACCCTCGTCCCCTCTAGGTGCCCTGACCTCTTTCCACCTTACTCGCTCTTTTTGGGCCTCTTTTATCTTTTGGGGATCTTATTTTCTTATGGGTCAACCTTCTAGTTGTCAATTACAAAATTCAACCAAGGGAATCATATAAATATAAAGTTGTGTGACTAAAATAAAATACCAAGCTCTAAGCATCTATTATCATCACCTAAGCTTGCATCCAAAGGAATTCTAAGAGCATCAAAGACATCCATCTAGCATCCATTCAAGGGACAAGGGAGTGCATTTTCTACATACATTGCATAGGAAGGGGAAGTTCCTTTTGACATCCACACATCTATTTACATTGTTACATCTAGTTACTGCCCGCTATCAAGTACACTTGCACAAGGGCATCCTAGGGCATGATTCTATCACACACTCAAAAGAACTACATGGAGTCTGAGATGTAGTGCAACACTCGGTCCTAAGTTCAGTCATTCGGGTGACTATGGGGGTCATTCCAACTCCCCATATTGCATCTTTCTTTTTTGGATTTGATGTGGTTTTGTGGGTTTTGCAGGTGAATCATTTGTTTTGTAGGTTACATGTACATTTGGAAATGATCAAGGTGCAACATATAGAGTGACCAACAAGTGATTATTAGCGACACTTGTGTGACACCAAAAAAATCATATTCCGACTACTTGCGCAGTCATGGGCACCCAATAGCAGGCTCTAACGCTTAGGTGCCCTTGACCCAATCCAGGTGCCCTAGTCCGACCTTATCTGATAATCACATAATTTAATATGTGTGCATTGGCGACAGTCTTCTCCTTCTTGTTCATTAGTTTTCTAGTCCAGACCAGTTCCCGAGATCAATGCACAAATCAGCTAAGTCCCTTCTATTTCCTCTCTTGTACTTAGGGTTTCATATTTCTACTTAGCTTATTGCTTGTGTCAAATATGTACTTTAGTCATCTATTTATCATATGTGACTCTGCAATTAGGGTAATTTAGCATTACATTTCTATATTTGTTAAATCACTATCATGTTGAGTAAGCAAAAACGTATGTTAGAGGATGGAGGTACGACTGAGGAAGGAGGTCTAATAATGACCTATCCTCTAGCAGACAGGTTCACCTAGTGATGTAGTGGCATATAGATTTTCAGGTTTTTTTTCCATTGAAAATTGTAACTGTGCTCTGTGAAATTTCATGTTTTGACATGAATTTTCTGCAATACAATCACCATTATGACTAATATTTGGGGAAAGAGGCATCTTCAAAATTGGATGCTCTAAATAGATAGGGCAGTGAGAAGAATGGTCTATGGAAAATTTAAAACATGGATTTACAGGTGTAACCAAATAGTTTTGAGCTCTATGAATCTAGAGAATTCAATAATGTTGAGGCTCGACAAACTCAAGTGAGATTTGAGATTGGTTGTTTGACTTCCTATAAAAGGAGATCTCTCTGGGAATACGAAGAGAGATATACCCAATTCGAGTGCCTAAGAACACTCAGATGGAGTATTAGTCGTCAGCTTTACTATACCCTTTTTGAGGGTAAAGAAGCCAAACTTGACTGAGCTTTACCTGGTCTAACTGGTAGTGTTTTCAAGGAGTAAAGTAGTCAAGTAGGATGGGTGTTCTCATTTCGTTGGCCATGTTCGCCCTCAAGGGGGGGAACTACTTATGGGGATCATGTAGTACTCATCATAACGAGTAATTATATAGGCTTATTGCTTAAATACTTGGTGAGAGTAATGCATAAGGTGTAATTTATTGTTATCATGGAGTAACAATCACATGTAGTAGTTAATTCCTAATTCATTCCCTGTAATCGAATATAAATGTGAGTTGTTGAGGTTTTTACAGAAACAAACTTACAACAGAGTGGAAACAGTTGTGACTACCCTGCGACTAGATGTTTTATAGGGATTGAGAGTGGTTATACGAGACAGACCTGCAGAAATCCTAGATGTTAGATCTATAGGAGAGATGTTAGAATCCATATATGTGTAAAATCAAATCTGCAAATGAAGCCCTAATATAAAGGTTTGTGAGAGTGTGTTAGTGTGAAGTTTGAACCAAATTTTATACCCACATACCAAATTGTGTCATGTAATCCATATTGTACTTTGACTCTAGTAAAACAGTGAAGGTTAGAAATGGACTCACTTGTAACTTTGATTAGTTAGGTAAGTGAAAACTCTTATTCATTTGGTGTAAACATAAAAAAAACATGTAGCTTGTACTCTATCCCACTATGAATGAGAAGGACAATTGTAAAGTTTCTGGAAATGATGTAAAAAGGGTTAAACTCTTCCAAATGTAGATGATCTAGACCTACATGTGAACATGATTGAATCATCCTTGGATTCACTTATTTAATATTTGTCAGATGACCTATTATAATGTATTGAATCCCTAAACCATCATATTTAATTAGATAAATATATTTTATTGATTAAAAATGACAAAATAATAAATGAAAATGACAAATATACCTGACTAAGATTGTAGGACAATCATAGTTGTTATTCACCAAAAATTACATGAAGATCTCAAGCCAATCGTGTTGCGATTTCCGTCTGTGTTGGAATTTTGTTGAAAAAGTGCTACAACAAGTTGTATATATCCTTTATGGTTCGCTTTCACTTCTTCAAGACCTGCAAAATTGAGATATGCGAACAAGAGAACAAGAAAATTCAAGTATAACCTTAATGCACCAAGAGTCAAGGGTTGGAATGATGGGGGTGAGTGGTAATTTATAGCTTTTGAGGGCACATGTGAGTGGTACTTATATGGATGACATGTTCATAGGCGGGTGAGAGGATAAGGGTCCATAGTGCATTGGGCATGCACGTGGGTAGGTGGGATGGACATAATTAAATGTGAGTGAATAAGGGTTAGTAAATGAGTGGTGAACATCTTTTATCCCCATTTTTGTGGTATTTTATATTTTTATTTGCTTTTGTGGGATTTTTTTTTGGGGTTTATTGTGCTTTATAATTTTTTTGGGTATTTTTGAATAAGAGACCTTATGCATAAGGTGCATTTTCTAGTGTCTACACATATATTCAAACTCGCTAACTCCATGACATCACGTCACAGTTAACGTCTTTTTATTGCACTTTATCATCCTTATAACACCTACCCAGTAATTCTTTTTATGCTCAACAACATTACTATTTGCCATCAAGTTATCATCCTTCATATGATCTCCTAGCTTTGTGATTTATGACTTATTTTACTGTTTTTCTTCTAGTGTTTCTTTTTCATTGTTGCTTATTTAGGGTTCCAAAAAACTATTGTGCCTAACATAGGCATGCTAAGTGACACCAATATGTAAGTATGAGGTATATTTCATTTGAAGAAGTTCCTTTATTTCTTTCCAACACTTTCATTATTGCTTTATTTTCAACATTTACTTTCGGTTTCAGGCATTACATCAATATTTTTTCGAAGACCATCTCATGTTTCACTATTGTGTTACGCTTCAATCTTCGGTTAGGGCATACATATACACCTCATTTTTTATGCTTGCTAACTATTTCTCTTATGTAGGGGTGATTGATTCATTTTCCTCTTGAGTGGGTTCTTTAAGGGGCCTGACGAGATTGGGGTGTGATCAAAGTTGATCACGTGGGCTAGACCACAACATTTGAGAGATGTTGCTCTTATGTCATAGTTCCCTTACCCTTGCATCATTTCTTCCCTTTGTTCATACATTACATCCATCATGTCCACTTGTCTCATATAAATATTTGTTTGCTTATGCTTATTGTGTGTTATTATCCTTACTTTCGGTCATTATGGACCTTCGTCATTTCCTCCATTTACCTTTTGGCTTCTACTCCACATTATCTTGCGCCCTTTGACTCTAGTGTTCCCTCAAAGCTGATACAATCGCTAATGGGTGATGGTGTTGGACTTGAATATCCTCCAACCGACACCATCACCCACGAGTGATGGCATCAGGTACATATACCCCACCTCCTTTTTTTCATTTTCACTTATTAACAATCAATTAAACATTCATAAAAGACATACGTAATATTACTCACACATTTTTACACTATTTTACACCTACTTGTTGGAATCGAGGATTTAGAGCTTTTTTTTTGTATTCAGGTCACCATAGTGAGTTAGGAGTGAAGGTCTTCTTATTAAACTTTCCCCTTTTCCACCCATAGTAATTCTCTCTCAGCATTGTTGTCTCTGGTAAGGATTATGCATCAACGGTCACACATATACTATAGGTAAGTATTTATAAATTTTCTTAGTTTCTTATCTTGCACTTGTATGTTACTGATTGGTCATTCATTTCTATAGAATACAATAGATGTATGCTTACTTTGATATATTACTTTATCTTATTATATTACACCCATTGGCTTTATCCATCCCTTGATCTATCTCTATTATAAATCTTAGTAGGATATCTATCTTTATCTTAGGTACATGCCTTGTAAACCTATGTCTATTTTAGGGTTACGATCACCATCCTTTATAATTACGAAACTAACTCTCTTTAAGCACCTTTGGTATCTACATCGCTTGTATAGACTTAGATTTGATCCTTGCATTTGAGAACTCAACTGAGAACCTATCTTCGCCTGTCATACACCCTATACAAGCAAGTGAAATGCACTCACTTACTTATCTAGAAATTACCTAGCACTCTTAAGAAAATATCACTCAAAAGACATACAAATCTCTCTTAAAACTTCCTAAAGCAACGACAAACATTAGGAACATCCCCCCACACAACTATCTCTTAAGCACTCAAAACCACATTTTAGAGGATTTTGAAAGAAGTAAAAAGGAAGAATATAGTTAAAAATGAAGACAAAGTGACCTACAACAAAATAGAAGTGTAATATAGAGACAAACACCAGTGCCAAATAGGATAGAAGTGCCACACACTAGTGTCTCGATGTGAAATTAGTGTATGGAGAGTTTTCAGCGCTCCGTTTTAGAGACAACACATTCTGCCTTGCCACTGCCTATTTGCCCTGATTCTAGATCTAAAGCACTTTACAAAACATAAAAAACCAAGTGAACTTATGCTCCTATAATTTACTATATTTAACATGTGCCCTAATTGAATGCAACTTGTTTACATCATTTTATATGTACCTTTAAATACAAATGTTTGAGCACTATTTATTAGTTTCATTACACATTTTTTATTCAAGATTTAATATTAATTAGAGTAATTCCAACATAATTTAGGGTACATCATTTTACCCTAAACTAGTTGCCTTAAGATTTTGGCTCTTATCTATCAGTGTTTTTCGCTCATCGTGTATTGGGTTACATGTCAATAAGGTCTTGATTTGAGTTGAAGAAGTCTACAAATACAAAGGTACATAGTGCATTAAAAACACACAAATACACAAAGAGAGAATCATGTTAAAGTTGTAAGAAAATAATCTTTATACTCGAGAAACATTCCCATGCCAAAATCATAGTTCAAACATGTAGAGAAACACATAGTACTTACTAGATGTTTGCATCAACAAAAAAGATAAGGGTTAGGACTCACACACTACACATGACTACTCGTTGAATGTTTTATACTTGTACGCTTATTGATATTTTATCCCTTATTTAGGGACCTAATAAATATAAGGAAGCTCATGTTTCCCTAGTTTAATAAAGGCCCTACAACATATTGTTTTATTTATGCATTCTACAAATTTAAAGGCCAAATTTAGGTTTTGAAGGATGAGATGGCTTTCTTAGTGGCTGGTAGAGAAATTGGGAAAAACGTGTTAAATTTTTTCAAAGCTCAAATGTCGAAGAACGCATTCATAAGTTTTATTTCACAGTCATAAACAATTACCATTTTCATACTTATACCAAATTCACTATATCATTTTTTAAATATTTGTATAAATCTAATCAATTAAATTGTATGGTTTGATTTTTTAAAATTGAATTCATATTAAAATGTTATAAATCTATATAATTCTTCCCCTTGCTCTTCTGGGCCAGGATGGAGCCTTCCCCCATGGGGGAAAGGGGTTGCCAACACTCCATGATGGGGATCTCTGCCGCTTTCCATGCAGACTCTTGCTGGATCTCCGCCCCCAGGGTGTAGAATTATGGTGACTCTTTAAATGCAGTATCTTGATCATGATAGATGACAGGTGGATCCTCCATCTACAGAGCCTAACAATATAGCCTTTATCCCTCCTCAGGATGATCCTCCCCCTCCTCCTAGTGCGACGACAATGTGTGCTTGATTTTTGTGCTTGTTTTCTACTCTTTGGTTACCCTTGGGGCATTTTAATGTAAAATTTTGTGGTGTATTTTGCTGATTTGGTACCCTCGTGGCATTTTGTGAGACCGTGTGTTATCCAGTCACCCCTTACTATGTAACTCAAAGGACAGTTCCAATAGTAAAATTGAATTCATATTAATGAAGGGATTTGTTTCCAACTACCTACTATTTTTACACCAAAGGCGTTACCCCTATGGGAAAAGGCTTTGCGGACATTCATAGGACTGTGTCAAATTTGACGGCTTAAATGACGGTTTTGCTATTTTTAACAATTTTACTTTTGTTATTTTTAACAATTTTGTCTTTCCAATTTTACATGTTGTAGTGGGTTTACTATTTTAAAGTTTTGTTTTTTAACTTTTGCATGCAATAGCCTTTAAATACATGCATTCTTCAACATTATTGGAAGTAAGATCAAAGTCTCCAAAAATTTGTTTCGCTTCATCTCGAACAAGTTCAGAAGCAGAGTTTCAAATATTTTTAACAATTTTGTTTTTCCAATTTTACATGTTGTAGCGGGCTTACTATTTTAAAATTTTGTTTTTTAACTTTTGCATGCAATAGCCTTTAAATACATACATTCTTTAGCACTGTTAGAAATAAGATAAAAGTCTCCACAAATTTATTTCGCTTCATCTTGAACAAGTTCAAAAACAGAGTTTAAAAATACGGCTCAGTTTTCTGTTTACATCTCGTAATCTTTATTTGTCAAGAATTATATTCATTCCTTCTTACCTTTAACTACTTTTTGTTTGCATCTTGTGACGACTTTCTACAATTAGAATGGATCAATCCACTTTTAACTGCAAACAAATCCATGTACTGTTCTAACAAAAAAATACCAGTTATTTGATCGGGGATTTGAACAGTAGATTCGACACACAACAGGAAATGGTGAGAATGAATCGAGGAGGCCTCAGGCTATGCAGGAGTCACGGGGAAATGAGATTGAGGTGCAAGATACATGAGTCTTGCCACCAGGCTTTTTGTTTTCTGTGTTTGGGAGAAAAATGAAGAAGGCGATTAACTGTCTGTTGGCTTCTGCGGTTTCCACCAGGAAAACTACGATCGAGTCATTGTTGGGTTGTAATGGATAAAATCCTTCTGTGTCTGCGGCGAGGCCTTTCTATGGGAGATCAAATTATTTCTAAGCAGAGGCCATTGCAGACTGTATTGAATTTATAAAGTGGTCTTCTTTGCCCATGGATTTCACACCCATTAATTTCTAATGAAATGTAGATTGATTAATAGCTTATTTCGTATTATGAAGATGTTTATATGATCACAGAAGTTATATATTAGCTTAACAGAATTACCTATAGATTATCCGAACCATTATGTTTGTCTCGGTGTGGAAGTCGGGTTTTCTTCAATGATATTTAAACGAAGAGCCAGGCTTTAAACTATTGTTCATTTGGGTGTGAAAATGCTCTCTTTGAACCACTAAACTCCCATGGGGTTCCATTAAAAGACCTGTTCTTATATTTTTGTGAAGTTTAATATGATTGCTATATTAAAACATTTTTAGCATGGAGTGGAAATGACTTTGAAGGAGGAGGGGTGTATCATTTTATCCTATTGCAAGTGGCAAATAAAATATATTATTGGAAGTTGTGAGTGGGAGAAAAAGAGCTTACAATTTTATCAAATAAAGTGTATCTTGCATATGTTTTAAGTGGGCCGAGGGTTATAAAAAGTTTAAACCCTCCAATTGATTAGAAAGAAAGACATCAATATTTATAAGTTTATTGTTTTAGATTTATATAAATTTTTATAATAAATATATTTCTTTTTCTACATTTATATTTTGTTTAATTAAAAAAATTATAACTCCAACAAAATTATAATGCATGTCTCTTCTCTCCCTCTTTCTCATGTCTATTAAGAGTTCAAATTCACAATTTATTGTGTCGAAGGTGTTCCCCCTATGGGAAACGCCCTTCTGGTCGTTTAAGTGACTATATTAAAATTGACAGTTGTTTGGACATTTTTTCAATGCAATTAATTTTGACATCATCCTTCTATTTGGCGGATTCCAAATCTTGCTATGTCGTTTCATCTTGGGTTGGAACACTTTCATGCGCAAATAATGAGAACTCCTTCGTGTTTATAAAACTGTGCAACAAGGATTTAGTCGTCGCGAATTGTAAATCTCATCAGAAAAAGGCGGCCATTTGGGTTGCATTAACTGTGTTTGTTGTTGCTGTGAGTTTAGTTTGTTCTTATTCTTTCAAAAGTGGCTTCTTTGATAATAAAAATGATCCAAACCCACAGGTGTAGAATTACCCAGATAGTTCAGATAACCATTTGATGTCAAGTTTGTCAGATTTGACTGCCAAGAATTTCTCACTCAACAGAAATCAAGACAATGACCAAGAGTTTTAGTAAAGGTTTTCAGGCTCGGGTGGATTCACAATGGTATAATGAGGACCTTCTGGTGGATGAGACAAAGGTGGTCGTTAATAGATTAGAGATTACGCATGACAGGGAAAACAAATAATTATTTTCAGAGGTGGAAATTATGGGGTTCATCCACCACTGGAATCCAGTTCAATTACTTGGATTCTGCTTGTAGAAATGCCAAAATATATTCGTGTACTAACATGTGGGCAATGGATATGTGCATCAGTGGATTTTCAACAAAGAAAGGGAAAAACAACTGAAGAGGCCCATCAGATTCAACATCATATTGGGCATTACATGGGGTCTGGTGTATCTCCATGAGGAATGCAGGTCTTTGATTTCAGAATGGCAACTCTGATGAGTAGAAAAGACAGTCGTGTGATGACCACCATGAGAGTCACGTCGAAATACCTTGCTCCTGAGTGGGTCTTTGAATGTGCAATTATTGAAAAGAGTGACGTTTACAACTTTGGGATGGTGCTTTTTTTCCTGCTTTTGTAAATCTCATCAGAAAAAGGTGGCCATTTGGGTTGCATTAACTATGTTTGGCAGCTGCTATGATTTTAATTTGTTCTTATTATTTCAAAATTGACTTCTTTGATAATAAAAATCATCCAAACTCACAGGTGTAGAATTACCCAAATAGTTCATATAACCTTTTGATGTCAAGTTTTTTAGATTTGACCGCCAAGAATTTATCACTCAAAGAAATTGAGACAATGACCAAGATTTTTAGTAAGGTATTGGGGTTGGGTGGATTTAGGAACAGTATACGACGACCTTCTGGTGGACAAGATGAAGGTGGCCGTCAAGAAATTAGAGATCGTGTGCAATAAGGAAAAAAAGAATTATTTTCGGAGGTGACAACTATGGGGTTAATCCACCACTGGAATCTAGTTCAATTGCTCGGATTCTGCTTGTAGAAATGCCAAAATATCTTCGTGTACAAACATGTGGCCAATGGATCTGTGCATCAGTGGCTTTTCAATGAAGAAAGGGAAAAAAAAATGACGAGGCCCATCAAATTCAACATCATATTGGGCATTGCATGGGGTATGGTGTATCTCCACGAGGAATGCAGCTCTTTGATTTTGGAATGACGACTCTGATGAGATAGAAAATATAGTCATGTGATGACCACCATGAGTGTCACGTAGAAATACCTTGCTCGTGAGTGGCTCTTCAAATGTGCAATTACTGAAAAGAGTGACGATTACAACTTTGGGATGGTGCTTTTTTTCCTTCTTTTGTAAATCTCATCAGAAAAAGGTGGCCATTTGAGTTGCATTAACTATGTTTGCAGCTATGCTATGATTTTAATTTGTTCTTATTCTTTCAAAAGTAGACTTCTTTGATAATAAAAATGATCCAAACCCATAGGTGTAGAATTACCTAGATAGTTTAGATAACCTTTTGGTGTTAATTTTATCAGATTTGACCACCAAGAATTTCTCATTCAAAGAAATCGAGACAATGACCAAGAGTTTTAGTAAGGTATTGGGGCTCAGGTGGATTCAGAAAATCATATACAAGGAACTTCTGGTGGACGGGATGAAGTTGGCTGTCAAGAGATTGAAGATTGTGCAACAAGGAAAAAAAGAATTATTTTCGGAGGTGGCAATTTTGGGGTTAATCCACCACTGGAATCTAGTTCAATTGCTTGGATTCTACTCAAGAGAAATGTCCACAATATCTTCATGTACAAACATGTGGCCAATGGATTTGTGCATTAATGGTTTTTCAACGAATGAAAGGGAAAAACAATTTGATGAGGCCCATCAGATTCAACATCATATTGGGCATTGCATGGGGTCTAGCATATCTCTGCATGAGGAATATAGGTCTTTGATTTCAGAATAGCGAATCTAATGAGTAGAAAAGACAGTCGTGTGATGACCACCATGAGAGTCACATCAAAATACCTTACTCCTGAGTGGCTCTTCGAATGTACGATTACTGAAAAGAGTAACGTTTACAACTTTGGGATGGTGCTTTTTTCCTACTTGGGCACTCTCCAGGGTGTGCAGTGGGTAGGAGAGTAAATTCATTCACATCATCTTTGATGTGAAAATTAATATATGGATGATATCCAAGGAGGATTGGTCTTCTGTTTTTCCATAACAACAGTTACATGTTATAATTTCCAATTTTTAAATTAGGGTCTCGTAATTAAGAGGTATTTATATGGTCAGGGTTTTTCGTTGTGGGAGAATAAACCATGTTAATAAGATAATTTGAGCGGTTTTTTTGGGTTTTCTTTTCCTTTAAATGCATTGTCTCAGGGTGATTCCTCTAGAAACCTTCAGATCTGTTAGTATCGTTGTGATTCATTAAACAAGTATACATATGTGGCATGAAGGTTTCTATGTGGGATTCGAACCCTCTTCCCCATCTATTTTTCACTTTTAGGTCTAGAAGTTTTCGATCTATAATACGTTACCTACAAATCCACCTGTTTAAGTCAACACGGATGAGAGCGGTGGAGAATCAAACTCGGGATGCACTATCTGTACTTTTCATGTGTGTCCTCTTTAATTTTAGTCTTGAATTTCTGAATTTCATTTTTTATTTCGATTAGGATAATATTTTTTCCTATTCAAGCTTAAGGATTTTAAATCAGTTGAGTGGATGTAAACTTCTTTGTGAAAAATATTCTTGTGCTATGCTTTTCCAATGGAAATCACATTTAAATATCTTTAAAATGTGTGGATGTTATACCTTCAAGGAATTGGGTCTACAAGGAAGAGTTATTTGACATTCTAATCTTTTCATCTTTCCTTGTTGCAGATAGCAGGGTTTTGTTGTTCTATTTTTTTTAATAGTTAAGGGCTTATATTTGTTCTATTCTTTGCATTTATGACATCGATTTTGAAGAACAACCTTGGTGTTTCAAAATATTTGAAACAACTTTAACTCTGTCTCCAGTGTGCGTGTTCATGTTCATTTAATATAGGCATTCTTGTAGGACTATTTATACGGTTCTTGTAAAATCTTAAGCAAGAGAGATGAATTTAGTGTTCCAATTTTTTTGAATGTGTATATTTTTTTAGTAATTATCAGCATTGTTGTCCCAGACTTACTCCTTCAATCAAAATAGAATATCTCTATCTACACCTTGGCCTTGATTGCTATAAATTTTTTCCTAAGTTATTTCCTTAATGGAAAGTAGAATATATGTATGTATATATTGACATTGATTACCACAACACGTATACCTAATATTGTGTTAGAGTTGTCCTCTTCTTTACATTTATGAATTTTCTTTTTAGTAAGAACCTTGTATTTTTTGTCCTGGTTGTATACTCTTTCCTGAAAACTTTAGAGAGGAATTTAGTGCCTACAAAAAATGTTTGAATGTGTTACATGTTTGGTAACTGTAGAATTTTTGCACTGGAGTTTTCCCCGAGACTCAAACAAATATTAAAATGAACGTATGCTAATTCTACGAGATTTTAAATATTTTTGTTCTACTTTGCAATGGTTTATTGTTTTACTACTATGCACTCAAAACTGTTGAAATTTACATAGAATAATAAGACATGTTCTTTACTGCTCATGATATAAGATTTGCAAATGCATATGTACGAATTTGTAGCAAATTTGAAATGAAGAGAATAAAACCTTTAAATGTAATGCTTCATCTATATTCCTAAACTTACAAAATCAATCACACCTATTATCAATATCAACTACAAAAGTAATAACTTCCCTCTAAATCAAATAACATATACCATTTGATGTTCACATTGCATTGTGCACAAGCGATTGCTAGTGAATATTTTATTACAAACCCTAATTACCTCTTTTTACACATAAACATTATTTCCTATTCTTTTATCATGGCCTAGACACTGAGAAAATATTATTTTCTCCCAAACCAAAAGCATCCATCCGAACGGCATAATTTGCACAAAGATCTAAACATACCTTCTTAACAAATTTTCGATTTAAAAGATACGAGCAATATTCATTTTTCCCCGAGTAGACGGAAAGGAAGGGTTTTTGGTCGACCTCTATATAACACTGAATATATTACCTGCAAGCCTGTGGTGCCATTGTTATATTACATACATTTACATTTGCGCTTGCGTTGATTAAAAACAATTTCTGTGGAAAAATGCGGTTGCTTCTACTGCAGCTCAGAAAAAATGGACTTGAAACTTCTCGGTTTCATGGACCCAAATCCACTCTAGATGCCTTTCGGCAGGTTCGTAGTACAAACTAATTCCATTTATTTTAAATTTGTTTGAAACATGGAAAATAAATTTGTCTTTAATGTTTTGAGAACCTGTCATTGGGATTTTATGGATTATTTAAATAATACCCGGATCATCTTATTGTAAGCCTTTGTCCTTTGATAGGGTTTTAGTGGCTTCATCCAGACTTATTAGACCTAATCGCCTTTTATATATAGGTAAATGCCTTCGAGAAAACAAATTAAAAATCCAGAGAGAGAGAGTTATGAGACCCGGTCTATTTCTGTTTTTTTTTTTGGATTTTTTGTGCGTCAAATTATTAAATCCAGATAAATTCTCTGTGCTGGCTGGGTTTGAACCTGGTTCATACGCATTCCGTTGCCTCATCTCAACCACTAGACCACCTGGTGGACAAATTGTAAAATAGTCTTTAGCCTGGCGGACGAATTGTTTGAGGGCTACCAGCCGGGGTTTAAGTCCGGGTCTTTCGTAAGGCAACATATTGTCTCAACCATTAAACCACAGCCACCTGGACATCTGTGCACCGGACTTCAACCTGGTGGACGAATTGCATTAAATTAAAAATTAGTAAGGAAATTGATTAGCCTTGCGCGCTTTTTGTGAAAATTACTATCGGAGCCTCATACTTATATTGTCGCCCAGAGCAGAAGGTGCATTGTAATGCTAATGATGCCCTAGGGTTGAGGAATTCCTGAGGTACATTGGACACTGGAGAATCTCTTTTTTATAGCCATCAAGTAATTAGAGGGATTGCACTATTAAGCTGAGATCACTGTTTGGCTTAGATGCCATATCCGAGGGTTTCTTGTCTGTATGACTATGACCTGCTTTATCATGACTGCATTAACATGGAAAGCATGCCAACCGAGGCTTGGACACAGAGAGCCGTTATCATCGTGACTGTCCCTCTGCTTCCCCTTTCCATTAGACCTGGACTTTTCTGAGGCATCATGGAACCTTTATGCAAAAATAACCCTAATATATTCTATAAAGCTTGGCATGTGCCCAAATGGTGAAGTATTCAAATATCCACAATAATCCAATGTTCCATGGGGATGTGTCCTCCACAAAACTGATGTTTGGAGACTCAGGACATCTCCACAAAACTGATGTTTGGAGACTCAGGACATCTCCGAGACTTGGGAACGGCTGGGAAATGTCTCCCTACCATCCTACCACCGCCACCAGCTATACAGGGATGTCCCTGAAACGTTTTCCTCAAAGAGGGGACGTTTCTAAGTCCCCCAATTTTGGGAACTTGGAGACTTCCCCGGGATGCCCTTGAGACTTCCAAAAGTCTCTTGACCTGTCCTGGAGACTCCTAGCTATCCCTAGAGGCATAAGGCTGTCAAAAACTCCTTTTTTTAAAAAAGTTATTTTATTTTATAGTTTTTGGCCCTCAATCCTAACCTTAATACTCAATGGGCTCCACCCACCCCCTAAGTACACCAAAGAAAACTATAAATAAGAGTTACACCCTCAATCCAAATCACAATGAAAAATTCAAAGTAAGAGTGAAACCATTAGCGAGCAAGAGTGAGAGAATGAGAGCATTAGAAAGCAAGAGTGAGAGCAATAACATTAGCAAGCAAGAGTGAGAGCAAGCAAGATTTAGAGCAAGTGCCAAGTCTTCATTGCATTTAGCCATCGGCCAATTGTATTTGAATTTTGAATGTAATCATCATTTTGAATGTCAATATTAATCTATTGATATTTGACATTTTCATTGTTCAATGCAATGTGTTTAATATTTCAAAGTTTATTTTGTTGTTGCTTATACATTTTTTACAACTATTTTTTCAAATAGCATATATATTTGCACCCCCATCCCACCACCCCGCTGCCGTCACCTGTCGTCCCCAAACCAGGCTCTTGGTCCCCGCATCCCCCCGTCCCCCCGTTCCGAGACTCCGTGGAACACTGCAATAATTTGGTAAATAATTATTTATTAATCATGGTTTACTTGGGTAAATGCAAAAATAATGTAGGCAACTGCTGAAGAAAGCAATATTAGGATCTAAAGCATTTGGGGAAACTTTTGAAAAAGACATAGTTTTGCACCATATGCTCAGGTTCCATTCTTATGAGTTCTTTGGTAATGATTGTGAGAAGATTTGGTTTTAGGATGTGAACATATGCCAATACATGGACCTAAATCTTCTTATATCCTAAGTCACAAGGTTCGAGTTCGTGTTTATGTTCAACGAAGATAAAGTTTGGTTCAAGCTCGCTAAGGTATAAAGTTCTAGGAAAAAAATGTCTTTCAGTTTGAACAATTTTGATTTCTATCATTTTTTATTTTTTGAAAAAAATTGATAGACATGTCAGAGGGACAGAGTGGAGAGAGCTTTTTGTCAGTTACTTTCAGTCATTATACACACACACACACACACATTGGCAAAATAATGCAAATTCGTGTCAAAAAATTCCCATACAAAAATAATGGATAAAGTTTGTGTTCATAGAGCAAAGCTCAGCAAAATTTGAACTTATTGAATAAAATTTGGAGAACCTTGTGACATAGCTAATATCTGTGTAGTGTCTACTTTTATCTGTGTTGCCATGGGGTGCCTGGAGATAGGGGGTTATATGTAATCATTTCAGTCTCAATCTCTCCATGTTCTCTACAAGCTCTGCCCTAATGTGGCTAACATGTTAGTGAACTTATCTCCCATACTGGATTTATTTGCTATTCATTCTTTTGCGAGTGTTAGTAATTTCTAAATCCAAATAATAAAGAACTTGAATGGTGGAATTTCCGAATTAAAAAAAAAAGAGAAATTCCAAATTTATGAGTGTAGAAAAATGAGAGATCTTCCAAATTTCTAATTTTGCAAAGAACCACTAAGAAATCTGCAAACACCAATTGCCAAGGCCATTGATGAAATTTTATCCTCTCAGGCTGTTTCCTGGACCGACAATAAATTAACTACGAGATGTGTGGTCGATGAAGCAAAGGATTTTTATGAGTTGCAGTGCCCATGTTGTGGTGTACATATTTTGTTTTCTGCACGAATATCCACAACTAAATCCTAAGGGTAATGATCTCAATCATTGCAAATCTCACCGACTGAATACATTGTGAACATTGAAAATATTCTATAGACAAAGTGAGGGTGTTGCATTGGACACATGGTATCTAAATTAGGTACTATTTTATTCCTTAAGCTTTATTTGAGATTCAGGGATTGCATGCTAACTGGAGCGTGTACAAGCTTTTTCTTTGATAGAGACAGTAATATGATTAGCTGCAAATAATGTGTCAGATCCATTATCTGGATTCTGTAGTAATGACACAGTAATCTGCATAGTTCAATGGAGCAGCAAAACCTCCACAAAAACATGTCGCCTAATACATCAAATATTATAATATCATATTCATTAAAGGCATTTAATTATTTTAACAATTTCACAGTCTCTCTGATATGAAATTATTATATAGTCTATTATCTCCTGGTGCATGCAATTGCATAAAAGTTCTACACGTGTCCATTTTTTGGCTACCATTTTCGAGTGCTTCACATCATGTATTATCAGTATGCAAGTGATGTCAATTGTTTGTCAATTATAGCCATTATTTGGAAAGCACGGGAAAATGTGTACTTCCATGCCCCATCAATGTCTAAATCATTGATACTTAGTGTGGGTTTAGTTTTAAAAAGGAAATACTTTTTTTTCCCCATAAAAATTTAAATTTGAGTAATCAAACATATTACAGAAATGGCATTTCAATCTTGCGTGGCAGATTCAGATACAGTAAGAAATCCAAAGCCTATTGCAAACTAGAGATTCAAAAAAAATAAAACTAGAAGGGTAAATTGGAGTGTTTTATCATACATTTTCCCTGATCTAAATATCATCTCCTCTTTTGAAAGGGAGAAAGCATTGTCAACCCACTGTGTATCTTCCTCAAGTTTTTAACCCTTTCCCTTTATCATGTGTTGTGTTGTCAAAATGATTTTTCAGGAGTGTTTCTTCCCTTTTAGGACTGAAAACATGCACACTTTGTTTGAATCCTTCATTTTCTTCTGCAATGTGTGATTCATGTTCTTTGTTTATAAGTTTATTTTCTCTAGGTAGGATGGGAGCTTTGTCCCTTTAATCAAAGATGAAACCCATAGAGGGTCTTCTCTATATGCAATGTCCCTTAAATAAACATACAAGCTATTTATATAGTGGCATATCCCTATAATGGGATTTTGTTTTACTTAATAATCTACGTGCTTCCTTGTCTATCTCTTTGTGCAACAATGTCTTTATATATATGTGTATTTGATAAAATAAATAATTTATTATTAAAAAAGTGAACAAGTCCCACAATTAGATCAAGACACATACCATTTATCTACCATACTTACTAATTAAGTAATAGACTTTCCCAACCAAAAAGCACTTGAAAGTGATCTTAAAGGAGAAACATGTATGCAAGTTTTACTTTTATTTTTGCATTACGTGCCACATACAGAAGGACATTCGAGTTTTTTTTTAGTTTTCTGCAAAAAAGACCTTTTACAAACACCAAATTCCAATTATTTTGCTATAAGCAACCAAGAGAGCCACTATGGGAAAAGTATATGTGATTAGAAACTAAGTTATGATCAGATATTGGAAAACACCTTTTACAAACACCAAATTCCAATTATATTGCTATAAGCAACCAAGAGAGCCAATACTTAAAAATAACATACTTAGAAACTCTCTCTATAAGCAACCAAGAGAGCCAATACGGAAAAAGTATATGTGATTAGAAACTAACTTATGATCAGAAATTGCATAACTGAATTTGACGATGTGTAAGAAATGACAATATATCAGTGAATGACTAAAACTTATTATAAATGACCAAAAGTCTGAGATTTACTCACGCCGCAACTCTTTGATTTTGTTCTTAACACGGAAAATAAATAAATTACTTTTTTGTTTTCTCTGCACCTTTTCATATTTAATGTTCAGAATCCTCTATATATTTTGTGACTAGTGATCATGTGCCTGATAAAAGATGAAATCCTTATCAAAAGACCAGTCATTTAATAGCAACGGATTTCGACATTATGCTTTCTCAAAACTTGAAGACGTATCCAAGAATCTAAGACCACTTCTACCCTGTTTCCTTTTGTATTTTTCCTGATTGTTGTTTTTTCTCCTATAGTTCTTCTTTGAGTTTCTCTTCCCAATCTTGGGCTGGGATTTACTTTCCTTAGACTCAAAAACCAGACCGTGGAGTTCTGACAGATTGTGTTGCTTTTTTTGCAATCAGTGGCATCCACTCTTTTTTACCATTAATGGCATCCACCACGGTGTTTGGAGTTCTTCTTTCATCAACTTGGATGCGATCGTTCTCCACATCTTTCTACTGATCCAGTGCTTACTCTTTTATCTCAGTATCCTTAGGATTTGCTTTATTATCTGATTCTTCTTGAATTTCAGTGATAAGATTCTCCTCTAGAGCTGCAGTGGCATTTCCTCCTTGACTTCCTTGCATTCTATTCTTTTCTTTGCTCTGTACATTCTTTTTCTTGTCCTGCCTTTTAATCTTAGGCTTAGCAGTAAATTTCTTCTTTGGATTCTGAAAGACTTTGGTCTCCTCCGGTTTCTTTGAATCCAAATATGGGGCTACTAGATGGTGCACAGCTAAAGGACATTATCTTACCAGGTGCCTATGCACATGGCACAATTTACAACAAAATGGGATACACTCCTTATAAACTTGTGCTCAAATCATTCGTTCTGCATGAACCATGATGCCTTCTGGGAGAGTGCACTCTAAATCAAGCATCACATGGATCCTTTCATGGGTGGTAAGGTGAGAATTCACAATTATTTCTTACTTGCAGATACATTCCCCATTGAGGTTTCCAACTTGCTCGAAGACATGCTTGTTTCAAAAATTGCAAGGATGAACATACAAATTGTAGACTGGAGCTCTAATAGGCATATTCTTGGTAGGATTGACACCTACAGGCGAAATTTTCTTGAAAAGTCTAGCATTTCTCCCATGGGCTTCTTGGAAAGCCCTTTTCTTGATCTACTTCATAATTAAAAACTGCTATGAAATAATCCCAAGGACACAAGAAAATCTCATATTTGCTTTGTATGTTCTATTTTTAAAATTTTTCTCTGCTGAAGCATACAATTCATCCAAAGACAATTGTATCTCAAAAATTCTATGTATTAACCCATAAGTGCCAAAAATGCTATTTTGCCTTGCAATCTTTCTAGATCTAGATCTAAAAAAAGATTCGTCCCATACTTTAAGAAAACCAGCAGATACTTTGACCCATAGTGGTTGGTTTTTTCCATCATCTGCCGCTCCGACGGCTAACCTCAAGCTTTTCCGTTTATGAAGAATTTATCCCAGTAAGAGCGTAATGAAAAGAAGAAAGACCCGGTCAGACAAAATGTCCGCGCTTACCCTGTTCCATTCCCTAAAACAAGAAGAGTACCCTAATCCACAAGTATAGATATATAACCATGTCCTTTTATTGTGTCAACTGTTTTTTTTTCTTTTTTTGCATGTTGAAGTTCATCTGAAGAAATTTACAACACTTAGAAAATTCATTTTTTCAGCAACCTATATGTAGCAGAGAACTGTTTTAATTTCAGAAGACTTGAACGCGATGCCAAAACTTCTCTTGGATTTCTGACTGAATCTCTCAAGTAAGTGATGCAGGGGATCCACGTCTAATTGTAACTTAGGATAAATTTAGACAATTCTTGTGATGAGGATTTCATGTTCTTATGTTAAAGAAATAGAGTTAGGATAAAAGAAAGAATGGATAAACGCTTGAGCTACTTTTGGAATAGAATCATTTATCCCCTTTTAGAATTTTGTTTGAAGCAAATAAAGCAACTCTATTTAAAAACTCAGAAAATGAGTTCTGTATGGTAAAAGATAGTTTAATTTTTAAGCTAGGGCTAATTGGTTTCATAATAATGAAAAAATAGGAAATTTTTGGGTGTATGATTATTCTACTTTGATAATAATTGTGAGACAAGGACGTCTTGTAAGGCATTACATGCACTAACAGCTTTGCCACCCCGGAAGCAGGCTGTGGGGTGAAAGTGCTCAGGTTGATGTGTTAGCATCCTACTCTCCGATGCTAACTCGCGTAGAGGTGTTTGTATGCGTTGTGAGTTCCCTTCCTTTGTGATTATTACTAATGTACATGAGAGCAAAGCCAAAGAAGAAATGGCAATTCATAGGGAATGGGACATTGAAGGATGACTCGAGTATTAAAATACAACATTCACTTAAAATTCCACAAAAGTAAAATATTTAAAGGTCATGTTGATTAATATTCTCAAAACTGCATTTTTGTTAATGGTTTCAAATTTCTATATTTTCAATGTTGCTTGCACTTTGATGCCAGATTAAGTAAATTTCAGACAATCCTTTCTGTACGAGGCAAATAGCTTTTTTTATGTATAGATGATAAAACAATTAAACATGATGTCGAAGCAATATATATTAACTTGACTTAGTTGAGTTCCGATACATTAGAAGATAGTGCTGTCAAGTATAAAATATGAATGTCTTTGAGAATACTCGGATATCTTCCAGATTTTTTTTTGATTGAATCCAGAATTGCAGGGATTAGCTGCACATAATTCTTAGGCTTAGCTGCCAAGGACTGAGGGGTTTCCATTCTGCCAAATTGGTCCGGGCACAATCCCGACCTCATCCCTTATTTATTGGTATTTCCTGGGAGTGGAACCTTGGTGGATGGCTAGGCAACACCTTTTACACCATCATATGCACTGTTGGACCACAACCCATTCGATATATCTTCCAGAATTTGAAAAATATGCCCTCTAAAATTAAGCAAATCCCTAATTGGAATATTTGTGTAAACCATTGAATGCCTGACTCCTGAGCGCTTTCCATTTATATGATTGATTGCCAGTGTTCATTTTTAGGCTTAAGCTTTTTATAATTAGTTTATATATTTGAATGTTTACATGTTCCAAAAACATCCATAAATTGTAAGTTTTTTTTTTCAATGTAATTGCTTTCCAAAACATCAGGTGGAATGTCAGTTGCTTAGAATTCAGACTTCCCTTGTGAAGACCGAATCTTATCTGTTCAATCAGCATTTAATTTAATTTTTTTTTTATCAACAAACAGCCACATCTTATTGCAGTTGGTTCAAGAGATTACCACTGTTGTTACTATTACTTGTTCTTTCAGGTATCAAAATGGGAGATAAATGTTACATTTTTTTTGGCTGAATAAATCAAGAATTTTTGAACTGTTATTTAATGTTTTTGCCCAAGGGCCAAAAGACTTATAAGAATATGAGAAATGCACCGAAGAAATGTTAATGGCATGTCTGCTATACAATAAACAGAATACCTTACCTCAACTTCATTGAGAACGTTGTTCTTACTGATATGTTGAGTCTTTAGAAGAAAAATTGTTTGTAAGCATATGGAAATTAAGTGTGGCCTGGTTTCAAATGCATTTTGAAAGTGTTTGCATACTGCAAATGGTGAAGACATACATTTTACGAGGCATTCCTTACAAACTGTGTAACCGCATTCGCCGAATCTGAAGGCAGAAATTTGAAATTCGGTGGATTTAACAGGGCTCGAACAAATTCGTCTGAAATTGCGAATTAAATTGTACAGAACACAGATATGATTTTTTAAAAATTGCATTTGGAATTCGTTGAAATTCATTCCAAAAAGTTTGTAATTCGTTTTAGGGTTTTCGCTCTTCAGATTTTAGGGTTTTTCACTTTAAATGCAACCCTATACTGTGCATACTCCTGTCTAAGCGTGTGATGCTTGAAACATGAATAAGATTGTGCTGTGTGACTGTCTAATCACGTGAAGGTTGAAGGAGCTCGAACTGTGTTGTGTCTAAGCTCGAAGAAGATTGAAGGAGCTCAAACTGTGCCTGCACACCCATTGAAAGTTGCGACTCACTGTTTGGAGTCTTGGACGACTGGTTAAAGGTTGCTGCCTTGTTTGCCAAAGCGTCGAGGCTTGAGCCCAAGTCGCCGTCGAAGGAATAGGCAGCAATGCATTATGCCTTCAAGCTTTGCATTTTATATTTTATATTTGTTATGTAATTTTTAAAATTATTTTATTAAGTTTATAATTACTGTTTTAACTTTAAAGTGTTTATTTTATATTTTATATATATATATATATTAAACTTGCTAAAGTTTAATAAAATCATTTAGTTATAAAATTTTAAGTTTTAACAAATATAAAATAAAATCTTAATGACATGTTTTTTTAAGTATTTCATTTCAATCACAATATTAGGATAGCTATTCAATGAAATGTGATATTATTTTTCATTTTTAAATATTTAATCTAACCATATATTTCTTATAGTCAAATTTAATCACGAATTTTATCCTTGTTTTTTTTTGCAACGAATTTTTCATGAATTTATCCTCAGCGAATTCGAACACAAATTCGAATGCGGCAACTAAGCTTACAAATGCTCAAATAACAAACACAGAAAGACTGATACTGCTGTAATGATAACATACATTTAAATGAAAATCTAACAAACTAATACAACTTAGTGGACATTCCAGTATTTGAACTGCACACCACTAAGGATCCTATGGTATTGCACCCTGAGAGTTTTCATCCTCACGATGATTAATATCCATGCTTGAAGAATTTATTCTCCAATGCACAGCTGCTGAAATACCATGTCCAGCCTAGAAAAGAAACTGGTTTGTTCGCAATATCAAAAAATGATATCCTTTCTTTTTTCCCAGCACTACTTTATAATCTTCAAACTTTGGAGGTACCACATTAATGGGAGTCAGTTTCACAATTGGCGATTTCTAATTGAGAATCACCTCCCCATAATTCGCCTGCAGCTAACTGACAAATCAGTCTCTCAAATTAAAGCAGTCAACTTGTAGGGTAACTAGGTAGTTAATTGACTAGTGTGAGACCAAGTCAGAACCTTGTTCCACTATTCAAGTATCCTAACCGAATCCTGTCTGAGAGTCCTAGCTGATGCTCAACTGGAAGACTTAAAGACACAACTGCCTTATTTAAAATACAAACATTCCTAATTGAAAATTGACCTCTGACAAACTCAGTGTTGCAGATTAAATAAAAAAGGGGACTTTACATTTTGGGCGTTTGGGTGTACCCATTTTAATATGTGGATATCAATGTTGCAGGAAACTCTCCCTTTTCTGTTTTGCACATAAAACCAGATTTTAGCCCCCGGTGCTCATTCCCAGCCCCTGAATCTCATCCACGAGGAACCAGAAGCTGCCACTTGTCACCATCTGGTGCAAGTCACACTTTTGTGTCCCTTAAAGGATTTCAAGCCGGGAAATGGCTTGAAAATTTTTCTCGTAACATCTTTGCTGGAAACATTCCCAGCTTATTTCTAGCAATGCTGATTATTTTCCCTCTAGTGGGCCCATCTTTGAAACCATTGCACTTTCTAATTTTAGGGTGAATATCTGAAAGTCAATGCATTTACTCGTGAGTTTTTTTGCAATCATGTTCCAATAGTTGATTTCTTGTTTATTAACATCTCGTGTACATTTTATGGCGTCTTCATGTTGGCGTGTGTGCCTGGATTGTTCTCACATTGTTTTTTGAGTGAGCTGTCAAGATACCATGATGGTATGGTTGTACATAATATTAGTGCTGCTTGACTGTTATATACTTTAGGACTTCTACACTTTATTCTTTTGTTGATGTACACCCACATTTAGCTTTGATTTTGCATTGAGACTCGTCTCCCACCACTAGAGATGCATATTAGAGACTAGTACTCATTGGAACTCATCTTGGAGACTTTCATTTCATTGTTTTTTTGAAGTATATTTTGTATTCTTGGCCCTAGATATGATGAGATATTAAAGATAAATATCAATATGCTTAGTCTTGTCTATTGTCGACACCGAATATCTTTACTTCAAAAAGCTGTTAATGTTTTTTTGGCTATATTATAGGTTGTAATAATATTGTCTTCTCTAAAATTTACTTATATATTTAAATATATACTCTCTCTTAGTACATGTCTCTTATTTTTCTGAAAAATGGCCTACCCATCCCCCTCTCCTATTTTGCTGAAAAATGGCATACCTGTCCCCCTCACCCTTCTAGTGAAATCGACATTTATGATTTTATCTTATGGAGATGCTCCCCCCTGCAATGATACTCTAGTTGTGGATGGTCTATCCTCATAACTATAAGTACATGTCTATGTAACTGTCGTGGAATGTAAATGGGAGCACCCCGTGTCTGAATTTTGAAATAATTTGTTGCTGCCATCATATGGGCATCCTGCTTCTGAGTTAAGGGCGCCGCTCAACATTGGGTACATCCCTTTGGGAGTTGAAAATCATTTAGATGGTCTTGGTGAACTCAACTGATTGAATGCATATGCTCAATAGCCAAATGGGAGTAGCTGAATTGGGAAAAGATATTTACGTTTTTCATTTCACCCCCTAAATTAGTCATTTTCTGTATTGTTTCCTTGCGTTTGGATAGTTTAGGGTATCATATTTCCATTTTAGAAGCTGTAACCATTTCCATGTTTTGAGCAACTTAGCTGGATAAATTATGGTAAAAGACGTGGTGCTATATTTGTTTATGTTTTATACTGTAAAATTTCATACTATTATGCAGGGTGCCACATCTGGAGTAAATTTTGTCTCATATTTGTCCACCTGAAGTGAATGTTCCATCCTTTTAAAGAATGTATTGTAATGTTCTTCAAAGTACAGTTCATTGAGAATGCTTGACTTTGTTTCCAATTACGTTTTGCCTATTCAGAGTAATAACAGAATTTGTCAGATTTTGTTATTACTCTCTATTGTTTAATTGAAAGGGCTGCATTTGTGTGCATTGTAAATGCTGATCTTATGAATTCTTGATATTGTCGCCCTTCATTATGATCCAATTTCACAATATTGGCTGATTTTGAAAGTTTTAAGCCTTGACTCCCTTATTCTAGATAAGTATACTTCTGTCTTGGACATTATATTTGTGAGGTCAGCTCCTAGTCCTAGAGTTGTCCCGATTCAGGTCTATGCTTAAAATTTAAGAGGAATGGTTTGCTGCATTTTCTAATATTTTCACGTTTTTGATTTTCCTCATCTAGAAGAGCTTTGAAGTTTGAATGCCTACCACACAGCTATGTCCAGAACTTAGTATTAAGTCTAGTCAGTAATTTCTCTCATTGCTTCACAAGGAGATGGTCATGATCAATGCTTTAGATTTGCTATGAGATGTTTCACCCATATTGACCAAAGTCAGGTATGGGGATGCTGGAAGAAACTACCAATCTTTTGTGATATTTAACCACTCTTAGTAATGTATCTGTCAAGCAGTATACATGTTTTTTGGCTGTTGTGTAATTGCTTTTAACTCTAGCTATAACTGAGGTTGGCTGGCAAGATCCTTGCCTTCTCAAAATGGTTATTGCCATTTGGCACGTGACAACCAGTGTCTACTGTTTCGTGACTCTTTATCATCTGGTAAGGTGGATGCAAATATCTTCTCTAAGCCTGCTATGTGCTGGTTATGCTTGGTGCTGATATAGATTTGAAATATGATAGGATCAGACACAGCTTTGTTAAGTAGTAAGATGAATGAATAAATATTGCTTCGTATGAAGCATGCTTCATCTAAATACTGAGAGAGAATCTTTTGACTAGTAATTGCTGATGTTTGGTAAGAGTTTTGCTTTTTCCAAACTTGTAGAATCTACTGAATATGGCCTTTGTTCGACTCTTTGCAGTATCCATATGCCTTTTCTAGGAGGGAGACATTGTCAACTGCTTCTAATAGTTCTAAACATCAAGGTTCTGGTTCAGGTAAGAGCTCCCCAAGTTCTGGGCAATCGGTCGGGTCTCAGGGTTCTGCTCAATCGGGGGGTTCTCAGGGTTCTGCTCCACCTGGTGGGTCCCCAGGTTCTAGAAATCAGGCACTGAAGCTAGTCCTCGGAAGTGCAGCAGTTGTAGCTGCCATTACTACAGCCTTTTATCCAGAATGGCCAAGAAGGATTCTTCCTGGTGGAAGCAAAAAAGAACACGCACCTTTACTTAATAATGAAATTAAGCAGAGTGATATGAAAAGTTCTGAAGTTGTTAACAATGCCCACCTAAAAGATGAGGATTCTGCTCATAGAAAGGAAGCCCTTTCTAGTTCCAATTTTGGTCAGGATAAAGAACAAATTACGGAGGAGGAAATGAAACAAAGTAATGAATCTGATGAAACCCTTACCAGTTCCAATCTTAGTCAGGAAAAAGAGCAGGTTATCAAAGAGGAAATGAAACAAAGTGATACATCTGATGAAGCACATCCAAGACAAGACGAATTAGAAGACATGCAACAGGAAAATACAACTCCAGACTCTGAAGTTCACAAAGATCATGAAGTAAACAGCACTGTTGAAAATGTGCTACCTTCCTTGAAGGATGACACACAAGAAGTCGAAGGAACTGACTCTTTGAATACCATAAAGAATGATGCAGCTTCAGATGATACTTCATCTCAGTATAAATCTCCCTTGGAAGATGTTTTTCATATTAAAGGGTCTGAATATATTGATGTTAAAGAGGTGGAAGAAAATAAAGATGGCAAGCAGGAAAGTGCAGGTGATAGTGATATTTCAGAGGAACCTTATCAAGATATTGTTGCATCTAAGTCTCCAGAAAAGGTAATAATTAAAATTCTGAACTCTTTTTTGTGCAAAAATAATATGAGAAAATGGATTGGTGAAAATCTTGGTCTAATATTGCTTCTTGAGCCATTATATTGATGACTGTATTTGTTCCATACATGTTTGTGTTGTGGGGCTGACCTCTCAACATTTTAATCCTAAGTTTTTCTTTAGTTTCATATCTCGCTTTGAATATCTCCCATTCAGCTTTCGCATTATCAGTGTTTGATCAATTTAAGCACTTAATTTTTTTGTTCTTCTTTTGTAGTCATCTATAAAAGGATTTGTTCTTCTTCTTTTGTAGTTATTTAACTTAAGATTGGGATTTTCTGTCTTTCCTTCCTTATATTATAGGAGTGTTTACATCTTTCATTTCCAGGCCAGATGATTAAACTCGTTCAATTTATGAGAGTTCAGTATCATCATATTTTGAAAACTTGAAATTTTCACCTTATCGCCCGTGGATTAGGGTTTAACTACATATGTATTATTGTGAATCTATTATGTCTCTTATTCTTATACTATTCTGATCTATGTATGGAAGATTTAATAAAAAAATATGATCAATTTCTCCCTCCAAAAAATCCCATGGATTGCATGTTTCTCCAAACAAATGTTTATCCAAGAAGTATGACCTCGGGACAAATATAATGCCCCTACTTCAATTGGACAAATATAATGCCCCTACTTCAATTGATTATCCCGAAGAAGAGATTTTCCTGACTGACATTGCAAATCTGATTAGTTTTCTATGAAACTGATAGTGAGTATCAATGGTGTGAACTGCTGCTGAATTATAGATCATTTTAATTTTTTTTGGGCAAGAGTGTGGTAGTAGATATTTGTAATCCATGTCAGGTAGGGCAGATTATTGTAGATTCTCTGACACCCATTTAATAGCAGCTAGACTCGTTAGAAATCACTGTAGCTGAAAAATGCATTATTCTCCCTTTTGGGAATAAAATATATCTTTATTTCCATATATGTTATGAGTATATCTCTCATGACTTAATGTGCATAATTCATGTTCTGCTTTCTCATTGTCTTGTTTGTTGGAGAAGGCAAGAAGTTTATTATGTACATCAAGGAATCCTATCACACCAGCGGGATGGAAAAATTATTGCCATTCAGACACTTGTTATCCTTCCATGTGATTTTCTGACGGGGTTTTGATTGTCCTGCCCAAATTATTTCAACCAAAACAATCCAACAAAAACACGAATAAACTTTTTGTTTGTTTGTTTAGACTCCTCATTTGAATAAGCAACATTTGAATAAGCACGAATAAGCAACATTTGAATTGTCATTACCAATATGAAGAGTCATGATACAACCAAAAAGGGGTTCTATACACACAATCAACTTAAACCAAACACAACAAAAGAAGCACCCCATCTAACCAACCAAGAATATCACACCAACCCATATGTTTAGTTAGCATGTTACCACACCCACATTACAGAAGGCCCTCTGAATTATTTACGATTGTTAACACACAATGCAGCGCTCAAGGGAACTGTCCAAAACTCGAGTACACTCACACAAGGTTTTTCAAGGCATTTACTAACAATCATGGAACTTCACACTTATACTCAACAAACAGGATTAGCACAGGTTATTGAGAAGTAAAAACCCACAAAAAACTAACCTAGTCACCAGGGTTGTAGAACAACAACATTAGTCCAGGACTTCACCACATGCACATGATTAATCAAAGATTCATGATCCAAGGCTAGGACACCGTTATCTCACTTAGAATAGAGTTTATGATATAAGAATTATGCTCTTAGAATAGAGTTTGGATGACACAAACTATAAGGAGGGTTGTATCAACACTCTTAGTCCGATACTATAAGAGGTTCAATGTGCAGCATTCGAGTTTTAATAAACTATAATATAATCATATACATTCGTAAGTTATTCATCAATCCATGGGTTATACAAGAGTTTGAGAGTACTTATGCCAACACAGGTAATACTTAACACATTTCCTAGGTTCACTCGCTATACCAAACAAACAAGGATTACCACTTGTTAGTTGTATTAAATGACCCTTAACGTCGGTTCTACATACATCTAGAATAAACAAGCTGAAAAACACATATAAGTGCACGTGGGACAACCCTAATTGCTAGCCATTTGGGCCCGGGCTCTAGCTCATCCAGGCTGCCTACATATCCGAGGAAAAAAGGCCTAATATAGTTCTTTCACGTGTTTAAGTGTTTAATTCCTCTCAGCTAAGGGTTTAGCCCCTTTCAAAAATCGTCATAGTTCTTTTAGTTACCCCCACAAGATAACTTCTCATAGCCATTAGCCGGACAACTCTCAATCGGTCTCTTATTGCTATCTCAGGAGTTAAAACAACATATAACTTTTCCAAAATAGCAAACAAGACATAAGGTTACAACTAAGAAATTTGGTTCTTGTAGGTCTCGCTCAACCACTAACATCAAGTTGTTTTCTCACAATAGTTCTCCTTCTAAAGGATTTTCTAGGTCAAGCAAGGTGTGCCGAGTGCCAACACTTCACTTGCAATTATAGAATAGGTTTATCGGTCATTTTCACAAGGGTTGCACAATCTATAGTGTAGAAAGATTAAACTCATAACAAGGCCAAGATATGGGCCTCTCATTGATCTATAAGGCCCTCGATTGATAGGGTCAAAAGTTAAAACCAAGGAGGCACCCATCCCTGAACTATGAACCAAAATTTGTTTGGGACAAATCTCAATCACAACTTAGATGTCTCATAAGGGTTAGGCACATAAGCCAAGTGTTTACAAACAAGATCTTATTGGTAGTTGCGAAGGTCATTAAAGCACAATTAGAGAAGATCTTTCCAAGAACTACGAAATCATGAGAAGGAAAAACTCTGGAGAGTGCCACATATCATTAACAATACTTGAATGGTCAACCCAACATGGCATTTGGTTTCTAAGCCGTGATGCAACGAGTGACTTGAAAAATGGAGCTCACCATTGCATGGTGAAGGGGAAACTACATAGAGAATGGTGCCCTAAGAGATGGCCCAACACCATTTGGCAGGACAAGTTCATAAGTCTACGAAGGTGGCACAAAAAACAAAGCACAAAGTTGTAGCATTGGTTGGACACATGCATTCCACCTACTTGTACTTAGTCGGCTCAAAATAGTGCCAAGACCCCAAATGACCCTACATGGCCTTACACAATGAATTGCTTAATGAGTAGTGGGAGAGGTGGCTCTGAGAAAGAGAAGGGCTATACTCTCCCAAGCCAATATTTTATATTATCGTGGAGGTTGGGAAGGGCGGACTGTAATGTCCCCTTCTCAGACCTAATCTTTCCAGTGACTGTTGGCCTTTTTTCTGGAAACCCGAAGGCTAGTCGGAAGGTAAATTAGGGTTTCCTATTTTTGAGGATGTCTTTGCTCGGAGTTGGTGGATTCAAAGGCGGATTCTTTCTGGGTTTTCCGAAAGCTTCGCAGTGGTATGTTCTTTTCGGCATTCTGAGTATTTTTTGGAATTTACTATTTTTAGTAAATTCTATTTTTGGCAGTTTTCAGTTGGGTTCAACTTGGTTGACTTCCTACTTCAGTTTGGTCTGTTGACTGGTCATTATTGGCTTCAGGGCATGATGGAAGAGTTAAGTTGATATATTTAATTAAAGGTCACGTTTTAATATTATATTCAAACGTTGACCCCTTGGCCTAGTCTATTGACTTTATGTTGTTTTGAAAAGTGGGTTTCTTGAGGGAGGCACCTTCATTAAGATTATTTTATTAATTTCCAAAGTCAAAGCAAGCTTAAGGTGGGCGCATTTATCAAGGTATTGAATTTAATTAAAATATCAATATTAAGCTTGAAAGGAAAAGGGCGCCATTTTGGAGAAAGGATTAGGGTTTGGATGTTGAAGTGTTTTTTAGGGTTTCGTGAAGTCAACAGGAAGTTATAAAAGGAAGACTTTGAGCATCATTCATCATCTTTGGACTGCCATATTGTTATGCTGCCGGTTTGGCTCTGGGTTTACTTCGAGGAATGAAGGCCTCCTAGCTCGGGCATTGCTTCTTGTTTGTAAGACAACTAGTGGTGATTTCACTCTAGATTGTGAGTTCAGTGGATTTAGTGCTGTGTAATCTACATTTGTCTAATTAGGTTCAGTTTTTGCATATTAGAGTTTTCTGGTTTCTGCACTTTTGCTTAAGCAGATTTGATGTTTTATTCATAAATCCAAAAAGACAAAAAAATTCATGGTGGGTATTGTTTCTTTCCTTCTTGGCTAGGCGCCCATGTATGCAAGGCTGTAGAATTTTTGGAAGACAATCTGATTTTTAAAAGCTAAATCGCCCCTGTGCTGGGCCGTACCATCCATGGTGTCTTGAAATTCGTGCATTTAATATAGCCTGCATTTTGAGTTTGTTTTTGGGGGTTAGTCTGAGCGCTCTCCTGCTAATAGTGCTTTGTAATCAGTATCAGGTTATTTGAATAAGTTTTACGGAATTTCTGAGCTATTCCAGAAATTTGTGTGCTGTTGGTTATATTCTGAGCTATTCCAGAAATCTGTGTGCTGCTGGTTATATTCTGAGCTATTCCAGAAATCTGTGTGCTGCTGGTTATATGAAAAAATACAGAACTGTTATAACAGCTCGGAGAAAACTGCATCTTTAATCTGATTCGTATTGTTAGCAAGATCTCACCATTTATATTGTAAGCTGGCAGTAGTACTGGCAGCAACTTAGATTCTTGCTTATCATATTGTAATGCCCTTCTTAGTTTCAGCAGTTGATATTGTTTTAATTTGACCTCCGCCCTATGGTAGCTACTATCCCATTCTGGGTTAGCAAGCACATTCTGGGTGTTGAGTATTTCCAGCTTTCCGCATTTCTTTTCAAGCATAGTTTTCTGTAACACTCCGTCATATGGTCGCCCCTCACTCCATACTGGATTGGGTAGCACATACTTGGCGTTGAGTTCCCATTCAGCATTTAGGTAGAAGATTAGTATTCTGTAACACTCCGTCAGATGGTCGCCCCGCATTCCATACTGGATTGGGTAGCACATACTTGACGTTGAGTTCCCATTCAACATCTAGCGTAGAAGATCCTCTGACCATATGCTCGCCATCATCGGCGCCATTCTTGGTTAGAGTTGCTTTCGTACGTTTTGGTTTACCTTCTAACCTTAACGAGTACTTTGATTGTAATGTTGTAATCCGTTTTAAAAAGAAAACAAAAAAAATTTGGCCCGGAATATTTCAGTGGTATCAGAGCGAAGATCTTCCCATCCTGTGAACAATCTGTCTATGAGTGACAGAGAAAAGAGATACATTGCAAGGGAAGACAAGAAGGTTGGAAAACAGTTCCAGCCTTACCAAGCTCTAGAAGGTCAGACAGCTTCAAAGATCTTGAGGGCTCATTGGGAGTCTTCTCAGGAATCAGATATGGCAGAGGGTGAGAGATCAGTTGGGGGTAACGAGAGAGTTACCAACAACAGAGATGGCAATGGGAAAGGAAGAGAAAGGTCTATGAGTCCCGGAATGAGATTTGGAAGAAAGATGGATGCCTTGATGGACATGGTATCTCTCATGATGGGGAAAGTGGGTCAGAATACCACTCCACAGAACAACTTAGGGCACAGAGGAGAGCATAGTGCCTCCACCAGCATGATGGATATGCAGCCCGGACTGTGTCAAACAACACTTATATTTCTTCCAGGCCTTTCAAACCCCCCTTTTTGGCACCTGTAAACACTCAGCCAGATCCTGAAGAGAATGTTTCATTCGTGGAGCAGTTGAGACTTGGTCGTGCAGAGTATGACTCTCTACCTGACGACATCAAGATGGATATGTCCTATAACGATTTCATGGATCATAAAAGGAAAAACAAAGGACACGGGAGACACTATGATCAAAGAAGACCATCAAATCAAGGAGACTTGTACCAAGCTGTCAACAAGGTGTCACTTCCACACTTTGACGGGAATGATACTAGTTCAGCCCGAGCTTGGATTCAGAAGCTGGATAACTATCTAGCTCTCAGACCTATGGCAGAAGAGGAGGCGATCAAGTTCGCTACACTACACCTTGATGGGGTGGTGCATGAATGGTGGTACCATGGCCTAGTTACCTTGGGTCATCGGTCTATCACAACGTATGATGAGTTCACTACTAGGCTCATCGAGAGGTTTGAAAAGAAGGATCCTGAAATTCATTTCAGGGAACTGGCACAATTGAGACAATATGGCACAGTTGATGCCTACATTATGGAGTTTCAAAAACTATCAGTCATGGTGACTGGAATCACGGAGAGGAGATTGGTGATCCTTTTCAGTGAAGGGTTGACAAAACCACTCAAAGGTTGGGTTAAGGCCTTTGATCCACCAACCCTGCAGGAGGCCATGAAGAAAGCAAGAAACATGGAGTGGGCTGCTCCTAAGGCAAAATTTCAGTCAAATTCCCCCTTTCAGAAAAGGGATAAAGGGAAAAGACCTTAGCATAGACCTCCCTTGAGAACACAGCACAAGGAGTTCAAACATCACAATCCCCATGTCACCAGGTTGGATCCTGAAACCTTGAATGAACTCAGAAGAAAAGGGTTGTGTTTCCGGTGTCGGGACAAGTGGTCTCAAGATCATGTTTGTCCTAAGGGAGTTAAATTCAATCAGATTGAGTACTATTCTGCTGGTGAAAGTAGTTCTGATTTTTCTGACCAGCAATCTGATTTTGAAGAAAGTGAGGTGGATAGAGGTCCAGAAGAGTCCGAAGATGAGAAAGAAAGTGTTGGAGTCTTAGCTCAACTTTATAGCTTCCAAAGAAACGAATCATTCAAGGTTCGAGGGATGATCAAAGGGCAGCGAATCGTTGCCTTGATCGACACTGGAGCAACACATAAATTCATTGTTGAGAAGTTGTGGTGGCTAGGAGAGGGTCTGCAAGACAAAAGAGCATGACGGTTTTAAGGTGATGGTAGCTGATGGGTATAGATATTTCTTGCACTAAGAAAGGTCTGCAAATCTGAAAATTCAATTAGGTGAATTATGAACTGATAGGATGAATTCTATGTAGTCCACATATAGGCGACATTAATGCCGATATTGGGAATGCATTGGATGAAGTTCTCTTGTGGAGTTCTCATTCAACCTTCAGAAGATGGAAATGAAGTTTCGAGGCCAATGGGAAGAAGATAGTACTTAGAGGCCTATCCAGATGGGGGGCCTAGAGTGGTATCCTTCAAAATGTATGGCAGCGGCTAATCAAACATGAACAGGTTGAGTGGGCGGCTAGAGTGTCATTATCATGCCTACTAGTTACAAATCAGACTAAAAGAGATAATTACCATCAGGACATCCAGAAGTCTAATCATCGCAAGAATAGTATGATATTTGGGAGCACTTGCCTCCTGGAGTACCACCTAGATAGAGGGATCAGAGCACATCATAGAGTTGGAGGAAGGTAGCTAAACCGGTGATGACTACTCCTTATCCGTACATCCTAAGAGACACAAAGGATGAAATAGAAAAAGCATATTCAAGGAGTTTTTAGAGATGCGGCTTCATAAGACCTAGCATAGAGTCCATTTGCATCAGCAGTTGTTCTTGGTAAAGAAAAAGGATGGGACTATGCAAATGTGCATGTGGATTATCAGGGCCCTCAATCAAAGCACCATAAACAATAAAAGATACCCAATTCCCAAGGTAGATGAGCTAATTGATGAGTTACATGGTGCTCAAGTTATTTCTCCAAAATAGATTTGAGGTCAAGGTTATCATCAGATTCGAATGAGGAAAGATCGGATATAGAGAAGATGGCTTTCAAGATGCTCACTTTGGGCATTTTGAGCTCCTGGTGATGCCCTTTGATTTGACAAATGCCCTGGCCACTTTTCAGAGTTTCGTGAATCAGTGTTGTTCAGTTTTCAGTTGAGAAAAATTATGTGTTAATATTCTTTGATGATATCCTGATTTTTAGTAAAACCTAGGAAGATCATCTCAAGCATCTTGGAGGAGGTGCTTGAGCATCTCTGGAGATCTGTGAGTCTCTCTATCGCAAAAGGAGTCCAAATGTGACTTCGGTATGGACAAATCTTACTGTAACCATGGTCACATCATCAGTGCTAGAGGGGGTGAAGGTGGATCCGGAAAAGATTAAAGCAGTAGTTGATTGTTCACCTCCTGAGAGCTTGACCCACTTGACAGGTTTTTTGGGTCTTTGTGGTTTTTATCGGAGATTCGTAGAGGAGCATTCACCGAATGCTAGCTCCCCTTATTGATCTCAGCAAAACAGGAGCCTTGTGTTGGTCAGAAAAGGCTTCAAATTGTTTTTGACAAGGTCAAGATGATCATGAGCTCGTGTCCAGTGTCTAGCTATACCTGATTTTTCCAAACCTTTTGAGGTGGAGTGTGATGCATCAAGAGAGGGGAGTTGGCGTTATTTTGATGCAAGAGAAGCACCCTTTTGCATGTATGAGAGCAAAAAATTGAGAGGTGTGGAGAAGAAGCTATTACTCAATTTATGACAGAGAGATGCTTGGCCATCATGCATACCTTGGCTAAGTTTAGGCCAGTACCTAGTTGGGTGTACAAGTTTATTATTAAAACTGACCACAGTAGTATCAAGCATATTACATGAACCAGAAGGACCTCAATGACAGGCAACAGAAGTGGGTAAGTAAGATTACAGGCGTATGATTTTGACATTGTATATGTCAAAAGGAAAAATAGATATGTAGTTGCTGATGCTAATTATCTAGGAGGCCTCATCTTATCTTCATCTGGTGTGAGATTTACTGTTGGTTGGAGAGACATGTTAATTGCAGAAAAGTATGCTAAAGACTCAGTTGGGCAAGCAGGGATTGTAGAGGGCACAATTCATGATGACAGGAACTTATACAGTGACTTAACGGGATTGATTTTTTATAAGGGTAGAATCTTATTTGGTGGTTTCTTCTCAAGCTTAAGGTGAAGATTATTGAGGACTATTCCATGATGCATTCCTAGTGGCTGGTCATCTGGGGTTTTTTAAGACATACAAACATATCCGGGGAAGGTTCACTTGGAAAGGACTTGAAAGGAGAAGTACAACGCTACATTCAGGAGTGTCTTGTTTGCCAACATGAATAAGAATGAGCATACCTATACCAGCTGGACTACTTCAGCACACTACCCTATTCCTAATCAGAAATGGGAAATCTATTTCTATGGATTTTATCGCAGAGCTACCTAAGGTACAAGGGTAAAAGATTGCATCTATGTGGTGGTTGACAGGTTAACTAAATTTGCACACTTCCTTGCCATTACCAAAGCACTTTTTCTGCAGCCCAAGTTACAGATCTGGATCTTTCGACAGATGTTTCAGGTTGCACATGGGATGCCCAAGAATATTGTTAGTGAAAGGGACAGGACAGTTCCTAAGTACGTTTCTGGCAAGGAGCTCTTCAGAATTGAGTGGGACGGAGCTCACTCCCAGCACTAGCTACCATCCCACAGACATACATGGTCAAACGGAGAGTAGTGAACAAATGGGTGAAGGGGTATCTTCAGGAATTATGTTTTTGGGCAGCAAAGAGCTTGGGTTAAATGGCTACACCTATAGGTGATTATTGCTATAATACTACATATCACATGTCTATCAGGATGTCTGCCATTCATGGATCTTATATGGTTACGAGGCAACCAACTTTTCCGATGGGTCTACTTTTTGGAGACAACAGAGCACCCTAAGGCAAAGGACTTGCTACAGGAAAGTCAAGACATCATGCAGTCATTGAAGGAAAATTTACAGACAAGCACAAAATTGGCAAAAGTTGTATGTTGATCAGCAGACTGTGTTGAGCGTTCAGTTTTGAAGTTGAGGACATGGTTTATCTCCGAGGTTACAGCCATATAAACAGTCTACTCTCAAGAAGAGTGGAGCTGAGAAGCTCAAACCTCGTTTCTATGGGCCATTCAAGGTCATCAGAAAAGTTGGGGCAGTAGCTTATGAGTTAGAGCTACCTTTTGATAGCAGAGTGCATAATGTTTTCCACGTATCTCGCCTTAAAAAGGCACTTGGACATAATGTGGTTGCTTCATCACAGTTACCGCCTTTGTGTCCCCTTCTCAGACCTGATCTTTCCAGTGACCGTTGGCCTTTTTTCTGGAAACCCGAAGGCTAGTCGGAAGGTAAATTAGGGTTTCCTATTTTTGAGGATGTCTTTGCTCGGAGTTGGTGGATTCAAAGGCGGATTCTTTCTGGGTTTTCCGAAAGCTTCGCAGTGGTATGTTCATTTCGGCATTCTGAGTATTTTCTGGAATTTACTATTTTTAGTAAATTCTATTTTTGGCAGTTTTCAGTTGGGTTCAACTTGGTTGACTTCCTACTTCAGTTTGGTCAGTTGACTGGTCATTATTGGCTTCAGGGCATGATTGAAGAGTTAAGTTGATATATTTAATTAAAGGTCACGTTTTAATATTATATTCGAACGTTGACCCCTTGGCCTAGTCTATTGACTTTATGTTGTTTTGAAAAGTGGGTTTCTTGAGGGTGGCGCCTTCATTAAGATTATTTTATTAATTTCCAAAGTCAAAGCAAGCTTAAGGTGGGCGCATTTATCAAGGTATTGAATTTAATTAAAATATCAATATTAAGCTTGAAAGGAAAAGGACGCCATCTTGGAGAAAGGATTAGGGTTTGGATGTTGAAGTGTTTTTTAGGGTTTCGTGAAGTCAACAGGAAGTTATAAAAGGAAGACTTTGAGCATCATTCATCATCTTTTGGACTGCAATATTGTTATGCTGCCGGTTTGGCTCTGGGTTTGCTTCGAGGAATGAAGGCCTCCTAGCTCGGGCATCGCTTCTTGTTTGTAAGACAACAACTAGTGGTGATTTTAGTCTAGATTGTGAGTTCAGTGGAATTAGTGCTGTGTAATCTGCATTTGTCTAATTAGGTTCAGATTTTACATATTAGAGTTTTCTGGTTTCTGCATTTTTGCTTAAGCAGATTCGATGTTTTATTCATAAATCCAAAAAGACAAAAAATTTCATGGTGGGTATTGTTTCATTCCTTCCTTCTTGGCTAGGCGCCCATGTATGCAAGGCTGTAGAATTTTTGGAAGACAATCTGATTTTTAAAAGCAAAATCGCCCCTGTGCTGGGCCGTACCATTCATGGTGTCTTGGAATTCGTGCATTTAATATAGCCTGCATTTTGAGTCTGTTTTTGGGGTTAGTCTGAGCGCCCTCTTGCTAGTAGTGATTTGTAATCAGTATCATGTTATTTGAATAAGTTTTAAGGAATTTCTGAGCTATTCTAGAAATCTGTATGCTGCTGGTTATATGAAAAAATCTGTGTGCTGCTGGTTATATGAAAAAATACAGTACTGTCATAACAGCTCGGAGAAATCTGCATCTTCAATCTGATTCGCATTGTTAGCAAGATCTCACCATTTATATTGTAAGCTGGCAGTAGTACTGGCAGCAACTTAGATTCTTGCTTATCATACTGTAATGCCCTTCTTACTTTCAGCAGTTGATATTGTTTTAATTGACCTCCGCCCTATGGTAGCTACTATCCCATTCTGGGTTAGCAAGCACATTCTGGGTGTTGAGTATTTCCAGCTTTCCGCATTTCTTTTCAAGCATAGTATTCTGTAACACTCCGTCATATGGTCGCCCCTCACTCCATACTGGGTTGGGTAGCACATACTTGGCGTTGAGTTCCCATTCAGCATTTAGGGTAGAAGATTAGTATTCTGTAACACTCCGTCAGATGGTCGCCCCTCACTCCATACTGGATTGGGTAGCACATACTTGGCGTTGAGTTCCCATTCAGCATTTAGCGTAGAAGATCCTCTGACCATATGCTCGCCATCATCGGCGCCATTCTTGGTTAGAGTTGCTTTCGTACGTTTTGGTTTACCTTCTAACCTTAACGGGTACTTTGATTGTAATGTTGTAATCTGTTAAAAAAAAAGGAAAACGAAAAATTGGCCCGGAATATTTCAGTGGTATCAGAGCAAAGATCTTCCCATCCTATGAACAATCTGTCTATGAGTGACAGAGAAAAGAGGTACATTGCAAGGGAAGACAAGAAGGTTGGAAAACAGTTCCAGCCTTACCAGGCTCCAGAAGGTCAGACAGCTTCAAAGATCTTGAGGGCTCATTGGGAGTCTTCTCAGGAATCAGATATGGCAGAGGGTGAGAGATCAGTTGGGGGTAACGAGAGAGTTACCAACAACAGAGATGACAATGGGAAAGGAAGAGAAAGGTCTATGAGTCCCGGAATGAGATTTGGAAGAAAGATGGATGCCTTGATGGACATGGTATCTCTCATGATGGGGAAAGTGGGTCAGAATACCATTCCACAGAACAACTTAGGGCACAGAGGAGAGCATAGTGCCTCCAACCAGCATGATGGATATGCAGCCCGGACTGTGTCAAACAACACTTATATTTCTTCCAGGCCTTTCAAACCCCCCTTTTTGGCACCTGTAAACACTCAGCCAGATCCTGAAGAGAATGTTTCATTCGTGGAGCAGTTGAGACTTGGTCGTGCAGAGTATGACTCTCTACCTGACGACATCAAGATGGATATGTCCTATAACGATTTCATGGATCATAAAAGGAAAAACAAAGGACACGGGAGACACTATGATCAAAGAAGACCATCAAATCAAGGAGACTTGTACCAAGCTGTCAACAAGGTGTCACTTCCACACTTTGACGGGAATGATACTAGTTCAGCCCGAGCTTGGATTCAGAAGCTGGATAACTATCTAGCTCTCAGACCTATGGCAGAAGAGGAGGCGATCAAGTTCGCTACACTACACCTTGATGGGGTGGCGCATGAATGGTGGTACCATGGCCTAGTTACCTTGGGTCATCGGTCTATCACAACGTATGATGAGTTCACTACTAGGCTCATCGAGAGGTTTGAAAAAAAGGATCCTGAAATTCATTTCAGGGAACTGGCACAATTGAGACAATATGGCACAGTTGATGCCTACATTATGGAGTTTCAGAGACTATCAGTCATGGTGACTGGAATCACGGAGAGGAGATTGGTGATCCTTTTCAGTGAAGGGTTGACAGAACCACTCAAAGGTTGGGTTAAGGCCTTTGATCCACCAACCCTGCAGGAGGCCATGAAGAAAGCAAGAAACATGGAGTGGGCTGCTCCTAAGGCAAAATTTCAGTCAAATTCCCCCTTTCAGAAAAGGGATAAAGGGAAAAGACCTCAGCATAGACCTCCCTTGAGACCTCAGCACAAGGAGTTCAAACATCACAATCCCCATGTCACCAGGTTGGATCCTGAAACCCTGAATGAACTCAGAAGAAAAGGGTCGTGTTTCCGGTGTCGGGACAAGTGGTCTCAAGATCATGTTTGCCCTAAGGGAGTTAAATTCAATCAGATTGAGTACTATTCTGCTGGTGAAAGTAGTTCTGATTTTTCCGACCAGCAATCTGATTTTGAAGAAAGTGAGGTGGATAGAGCTCCAGAAGAGTCCGGAGATGAGAAAGAAAGTGTTGGAGTCTTAGCTCAACTTTCTAGCTTCCAAAGAAACGAATCATTCAAGGTTCGAGGGATGATCAAAGGGCAGCGAATCGTTGCCTTGATCGACACTGGAGCAACACATAACTTCATTGATGAAGTTGTGGTGGCGAAGAAGGGGCTGCAAACAGAGGAGTTTGAAGGGTTCAAGGTCATGGTTGCCGATGGATTCCATATTTCATGTACTAAGAAAATCTCGAACCTGACCATGCAATTGGGGAATTACGAAGTCAAGGATGACTTCTATGTAGTCCACATTGGAGATACTGATGCCGTCCTAGGCATTCAATGGCTGCGTTCTCTTGGGGAGATCTCCTTGAATCTGCAGACTATGGAGCTGAAGTTTCAATATGATGGGAAGAAGATAGTCCTAAGAGGAATGTCCAATGGGGGCCCTCGGGTAGTGTCATTCAAAAGAATGGCAAGGCTGATCCGTCACGATCAAGACGGGTGGGTTACAGAGTGCATGATCCTTCCTGCTAGTCTGGTTGAGACTAAACGAGACCATCCTCCTGATGTTCAGTCTCTACTCACGAAGAAGAGCAAGGTCTTTGCAGACTTGCCTCCTGGACCACCACCTGAAAGGGGTTCAGAACATATCATAGAGCTCAAGGAAGGAGCTAAACCGGTGATTACAACTCCATATCGGTACCCGAAGAGGCAAAAGGATGAGATTGAGAAGAATATTCAAGAACTCTTGGAGATGGGCTTCATTCGCCCAAGCAAGAGCCCCTTTGCATCTGCCGTAGTTCTTGTGAAGAAGAAGGATGGTACCATGCGCATGTGTGTGGACTATCGTGCTTTGAATCAAAGCACCATAAAAAATAGATACCCCATTCCCAGGATAGATGAGCTCATTGATGAGCTACATGGGGCCAAGTTCTTCTCGAAGATCGATTTGAGATCGGGTTACCATCAGATTCGAATGAGAGGATCGGATGTGGAGAAGACAGCTTTCAGATGTCACTATGGCCATTTCGAATTCTTAGTCATGCCATTTGGGTTGACTAACGCTCCGGCTACCTTTCAGTCTTGCATGAACCGTGTTTTTCAAAATCAGTTAAGGAGGTTTGTGTTGATTTTTTTTTATGACATTCTGATTTACAGCAAGACTTGGGAGGATCATCTCAAGCACTTGGAGGAAGTGCTTAGTATTCTGGAATCTGAGAGTTTGTTCGCAAAAGCATCCAAATGTGAATTTGGAATGGAGGAGTTACTGTACCTTGGCCACATAATCAGTGCTGAGGGAGTGAAGGTGGATCCGGAAAAGATCAAAGCAGTAGTTGATTGGCCACCTCCTGAGAACTTGACTCAGTTGAAAGGTTTTTTGGGTCTTTGTGGTTTTTATCGGAGATTCGTAAAGGGGTATTCACAGAATGCTGCTCCCCTTACTGATCTCACCAAAAAAGGAGCCTTTTGTTGGTCAGAAAAGGCTCAAATTGTTTTTGACAAGTTCAAGAAGATCATGAGCTCGTGTCCGGTTCTGGCTATTCCAGATTTCTCCAAGCCATTCGAGCTGCAGTGTGATGCATCAGGTGAAGGAGTTGGGGCTGTCCTGATGCAAGACAAACACCCTATTGTGTATGAGAGCCGAAAATTAAGGGGTTTGGAAAGAACATACTCAATTTATGACAAAGAAATGCTTGCCATTATGCATGCATTAGCCAAGTTCAGGCAGTACTTGGTGGGGAACAAGTTTGTGGTTAAGACTGACCACAATAGCCTCAAGCATTTCATGCACCAGAAGGACCTGAATGAGAGGCAACAGAAGTGGGTGAGTAAGCTTCAAGCTTACAACTTTGACATTGAATATGTCAAAGGGAAAAATAATATTGTGGCTGATGCTTTATCCAGGAGACCTCATCTTAGCTCATTATGTGAGCTTACTGCAGATTGGAGAGACATGTTGCTTGCTGATTATGCCAAAAATCAGTTTGCAACCAGCATTATTGAGGGTACTTTTCATGATGAAAGGTACAAGGTGACTGAGGGATTGATACACTATAAGGGAAGAATCTTTCTGGTGGCTGATTCAAAGCTTAAGAAGAAGATTCTTTTGACTTTTCATGATATTCCAGTTGCTGGTCACCAAGGTTTTTTCAAGACATATAGGCAGATCCGAGAAAGGTTTTCTTGGAAAGGATTGAAAGGAGAAGTACAACGCTACATTCAGGAGTGTCCTGTTTGTCAAGTGAATAAGAATGAGCATACATTACCAGCCGGTTTGCTGCAACCACTCCCTATTCCCAATCAAAAATGGGAAAGCATTTCGATGGATTTCATCACAGGGTTGCCCAAGGCCCAAGGGAAGGATTGTATTTATGTAGTGGTGGATAGGCTAACCAAATTTGCTCATTTCTTTGCCATTACCAGCACTTTTTCTGCAGCCCAAGTTGCAGATCTATTTTTTCGAGAGGTGTTTAGGCTGCATGGGTTGCCAAAGAACATTGTGAGTGATAGGGACAGCAAGTTCCTAAGTACTTTCTGGCAAGAAGTCTTCAGAATGAGTGGTACTGTGCTCACTCCAAGCACTAGTTACCATCCCCAAACAGATGGACAAACGGAAGTAGTGAACAAGTGGTTGGAAGGCTACTTGAGAAACTATGTTTCAGAACAGCAGAGAGCTTGGGTCAAGTGGCTGCATATAGGCGAGTACTGCTACAATTCTTCTTTTCATATGTCGATTAAGATGTCTCCTTTCTTGGCTCTTTATGGGTATGAAGCACCTAGCTTTGCCGATTTGGTGTTTGGTGAGAGCAGAGCACCCCAAGCCAAGGACTTGTTGCAGCAAAGTCAAGACATCATGAAATCCTTGAAGGATAATCTGCAGATTGCACAGAATCAGCAGAAGATGTATGCTGATCAGAGACGTGTTGAGCGTTCTTTTGAGGTTGGGGATATGGTTTATCTCCGATTGCAGCCTTACAGACAGTCTACTCTCAAGAAGAGTGGAGCTGAGAAGCTCAAACCTCGTTTCTATGGGCCATTCAAGGTCATCAGAAAAGTTGGGGCAGTAGCTTATGAGTTAGAGCTACCTTCTGATAGCAGAGTGCATAATGTTTTCCACGTATCTCGCCTCAAAAAGGCACTTGGACATAATGTGGTTGCTTCATCACAGTTACCGCCTTTGGATGAGGAGGGACAGTTGGTTCTAATTCCAGAGGGGATACTTGATTTCAGAGAGCGTACTTTGAGGAAAAAAACTATCAGAGAATACCTGGTGAAGTGGAAGAACCTGCCGATGGAGGATGCGACTTGGGAAAGTGATGAGATTCTGCAGCATCCTGGTTTACGATTGCTTGAGGACAAGCAATCTTGGGGAGGGCGGACTGTAATGTCCCCTTCTCAGACCTGATCTTTCCAGTGACCGTTGGCCTTTTTTCTGGAAACCCGAAGGCTAGTCGGAAGGTAAATTAGGGTTTCCTATTTTTGAGGATGTCTTTGCTCGGAGTTGGTGGATTCAAAGGCGGATTCTTTCTGGGTTTTCCGAAAGCTTCGCAGTGGTATGTTCATTTCGGCATTCTGAGTATTTTTTGGAATTTACTATTTTTAGTAAATTCTATTTTTGGCAGTTTTCAGTTGGGTTCAACTTGGTTGACTTCCTACTTCAGTTTGGTCAGTTGACTGGTCATTATTGGCTTCAGGGCATGATTGAAGAGTTAAGTTGATATATTTAATTAAAGGTCACGTTTTAATATTATATTCGAACGTTGACCCCTTGGCCTAGTCTATTGACTTTATGTTGTTTTGAAAAGTGGGTTTCTTGAGGGTGGCGCCTTCATTAAGATTATTTTATTAATTTCCAAAGTCAAAGCAAGCTTAAGGTGGGCGCATTTATCAAGGTATTGAATTTAATTAAAATATCAATATTAAGCTTGAAAGGAAAAGGGCGCCATCTTGGAGAAAGGATTAGGGTTTGGATGTTGAAGTGTTTTTTAGGGTTTCGTGAAGTCAACAGGAAGTTATAAAAGGAAGACTTTGAGCATCATTCAGCATCTTTTGGACTGCAATATTGTTATGCTGCCGGTTTGGCTCTGGGTTTGCTTCGAGGAATGAAGGCCTCCTAGCTCGGGCATCGCTTCTTGTTTGTAAGACAACAACTAGTGGTGATTTTACTCTAGATTGTGAGTTCAGTGGAATTAGTGCTGTGTAATCTGCATTTGTCTAATTAGGTTCAGATTTTACATATTAGAGTTTTCTGGTTTCTGCATTTTTGCTTAAGCAGATTCGATGTTTTATTCATAAATCCAAAAAGACAAAAAAATTCATGGTGGGTATTGTTTCATTCCTTCCTTCTTGGCTAGGCGCCCATGTATGCAAGGCTGTAGAATTTTTGGAAGACAATCTGATTTTTAAAAGCAAAATCACCCCTGTGCTGGGCCGTACCATTCATGGTGTCTTGGAATTCGTGCATTTAATATAGCCTGCATTTTGAGTCTGTTTTTGGGGTTAGTCTGAGCGCCCTCTTGCTAGTAGTGATTTGTAATCAGTATCATGTTATTTGAATAAGTTTTAAGGAATTTCTGAGCTATTCTAGAAATCTGTATGCTGCTGGTTATATCTGAAAAAATACAGTACTGTCATAACAGCTCGGAGAAATCATAACAGCTCATCTTCAATCTGATTCGCATTGTTAGCAAGATCTCACCATTTATATTGTAAGCTGGCAGTAGTACTGGCAGCAACTTAGATTCTTGCTTATCATACTGTAATGCCCTTCTTACTTTCAGCAGTTGATATTGTTTTAATTGACCTCCGCCCTATGGTAGCTACTATCCCATTCTGGGTTAGCAAGCACATTCTGGGTGTTGAGTATTTCCAGCTTTCCGCATTTCTTTTCAAGCATAGTTTTCTGTAACACTCCGTCATATGGTCGCCCCTCACTCCATACTGGGTTGGGTAGCACATACTTGGCGTTGAGTTCCCATTCAGCATTTAGGGTAGAAGATTAGTATTCTGTAACACTCCGTCAGATGGTCGCCCCTCACTCCATACTGGATTGGGTAGCACATACTTGGCGTTGAGTTCCCATTCAACATTTAGTGTAGAAGATCCTCTGACCATATGCTCGCCATCATCGGCGCCATTCTTTATTAGAGTTGCTTTCGTACGTTTTGGTTTACCTTCTAACCTTAACGAGTACTTTGATTGTAATGTTGTAATCTGTTTTAAAAAAAAGGAAAACGAAAAATTGGCCCGGAATATTTCGGGCGATGGGGTCGGGTTGCTTGTCCACACTCAGTGGCATGGATCCCAATGTGTATGTTTGTCAACAATCAAAATTCCACTAAAAGAAAGGGCCCAATGAACCCTGACAACCCAAAAGGGCCCTAGAGGGAAAAACATAGTACACAATATTTGGTGACCCAATTGAGCCCAAAACCTACCACGCGATGCAACAAAACTTATATCCAAGTGGTCAACATGACCTAGGTAGCCTAATGGTCCCAAATGCGCCACAATGTCCTTAGAAAGGGAAGACAAGTTCGCTTACTAGTTGAGGGGGTCCTAGCTAGTAGTCACTGTCACACAAGGGCTGGAGTTGGACCCACTCCGAATCATCAATAATGCATTATATAGTGTCCCTAAGCTTTAAATTATTGTATACTTGCACTTTATGTGGTCCCTAGGTTCTAATTTAATGTTAACTTCAAAGGTCACCATGGGTCCCACTTTAGTCACAACCCTATAAAGGTGACCCTAGCGTAAAAACATAAAGTGACCTTGACTCAAGTCATTAAGACCTTAGAAAAGGTCAACATCTATTTAAAAGCCGAAATTTCTCCAAAAAGTGGTGTTAGAAGATGTGAATAGAGAAAGAAAGAAGAGGAACTGCACACAATAGTTTGTCTTATTTTATTAGGCAAGAGATAGTTACAAAATGGTTGAGGTGTTAACAACTGAACATTAGTTAATACATAATTAATAGTGAATAATGAAAAATAATCCTTATATTGTAATATCCCATCTTAAGGCTTACACTATAGAAAACAAAAACAAAAATAAACATATTGATAAAAAGTTAAAATAAAAGAACCAAATAGAGCCATGCATTCTTTAGAAGCTCTCTTTGAAAATAGTTTTTTGACCAGGTAGTGCTTCATCAAGCTGCCTTGTAACCTTTATCAAAGTGTAGCTCTCACGCTAAATTCCCGAGTTCTTGAATTCCACTTCTCCAAATTCTCAAACTACGAACATTTTGAATTATTATCTATAGTGCTCCATAAAGTTGTCTCATGACCCTCATAAGGGTATAATTCCCAAGATCAACAAACTCACGAGCTAACTGAGCAACCATCCATGTTGATCTTCATCTACACTAGATCCCTTCTTGTCTTCAAATTGCGGGCTTCTTAAAATACATTTTCTTCATCTGTGAATTTCTCACCCATTTGGTTTGTCTTTAAGCTTTCCCTTGCTGTGTTTAGAAGGTATACTGTTTAACAAAATAGCTTTGGCATTTTCATCATCTACTGTAGCATTGACTTCTGCTAGTTGTCTGATGAGAGACCTCAAATTGTTTGTGGCTAGACATGGTGAATTCATCCATTTTAAACACTAATTGATTATACATCCGTAAATTAATACAGCAAAAATGAAAGTTACAATGTATATTTTTAATTTCTCACTTGAGGCACAAAAATAAATGCAACATTACAATACTATAACTTAATTTTTACTTGGAAGTTATGCAACAAATATACACATTTTTTATAATGATTTCTAGCTACAGACTTTTTACCTACAGACCAAAATTTCATAGCACGAAATTAAAAACCTTACCTTCTGGTCTGGTTTGGTCTTTCAACAGTCCTACCCTAGAATATGCAGATTTGCTTGTGCCGCGGATGCCATTCAAGCTCAGACAATAAACTCTAAAAATCACGACTTCTTTCCTGATTTAATTTGTGCCGTAGTTGTTTATAAATCACAACTTTAATTCGCGCCCTAGCAGTTTGTAAATCAGGACTTTTTTTTATTTAATTCGCGCCTTAGCAGGCTATTTGGAATTTCTCGTATGGTTTGTTGAAACTCATGATTACTGTAGTAATTGTGGCTGGTATGTCATGACTGTAATTTTCTTCCACACGACGCTTGAAAAAGCTAGTTCGATCTTCAAATATAGGGTTTTTGTGTCCTTTGACTATGAACAAAAAATGTGACTAGGTTTTGCATGAACTCTTTAAAATGTCCCCTAGAAATGATTATGGCCTTCAATATTTTGTAACTCACGATTTTCAGACTGTAATAATGGCGTCGAGTCTTAGAATAGTTTTATAATATGAATGTAATAACGTAACAATAATATGTTATGTGGGTTATCTTGTTAGATAGTCTGAGCCAACCTTGGCTTGTAGTTAGGAGGTTTCACGTAGATTTGTCTTTAGTCTTGTTTAGCTTCCTCATTGTTAGGTTGTTGGATCTCTTTGCCTATATATTAGGCTCTCTTTGTAATGTAAATAGCAGCTTGCAGCTTCTCCATTAAACTTTTATGGTGTTAGAGCTCACGGTTTGGCTATCCTGGAGGGAAGCCTGTGAGAGAGATCTTGTTAGGAAGAGCATACCTGATGGAGAACTTGTTGGAGACACCCGGTGAAGCCGTGGTAAGGTGCTCCAGTAGCAAGAAGGAGCATAGTGGTTGTGGGAGTCAAATATTGAAGAAGGCATTCCAAAACAAGGAAGATTGTGGTAATTTCATACCACAAAGAGCCTTCTGGAGGAATATTGTGTTGAAACTTTAGCCTTGTCGAAGGCTATCATTGTTGAAACGCCACCCAAGAGGAGAGGAAGGACGCCTCAGTGAAGCTGGGAGCTATTTCGTGCAAACTGAAATCTGATTTGTGCAAATGTGAGTTTGTAAAGAGCAAGAAGGCACCTGGAAGAAACATAGAAGCATCTGGCAGATAAATAGCATATTTTTAATATTTATTTGTTCTATTTATTCATTTGCTGTTCCGGAGCGCCATCCACAGGGAAAGACAGAGAATTGCATTTTTGGAAATCTGATCAGAACTCATAACAGCCTGTATTCTTTGTATGAGAAGCATTCTGGTAAGAGGAATGTTGAGGAAGATGCCATAGGAGGAGTATGCCATTGCCTGAGAAACATCACACATAGGTCAATATTGATTGGTTATTTAATAGTTGCATAATTTTAAACCAAAGTTTCAAGAATTTATAAAATTCTAGGGGAAAATAAATGCATTATTTTTTTATTAAATCAAAACTCATTAAATTTTAAAAGTTTTTGCCTAGAAGGACCCGAACAAAAATGGTTAATTCCGTAGCTGGCAAACTATAATGATAAAACAGATAAGACTTTACCACATTGTCTGTTTTGGTGTCCTTGTCCGCATGCAAAAGGAATTTTTGAAAAAGAGTTTAAAACTCAAGATTTTAATTTGTCTGTATTTTTTTTGGCAATTTTAAGGGAAATTGTAAAATTAAAATCTCTCAAACTGTCAAGAGTTTTGAACCGAAAAATTGTCTCTCTTATCATTATTTTGAAAAACGAAGAAAACTAGATTGTATTTTACTTTTGTTTTTGTACAAACCCTAAACTCTAGTTTTCTTACTCTTGATCAGAGTAGTCTCTTTGCTCAAATCTATTATCATAATTAGATGAGATTTTTCTTTAAATTTATTTAGGAGAAGAATGGAAATCATATGCTACTTGCACAAAATCCAAACTAGTTGATTCTTTTCTTAAACAAGAACAACAGGAAGGAGGGAAACAAGATGTTATTTACTTGCAATTTTTCCTACCAAGATTCTTAACCCAAAGTTGATCTATTTAACCATATTTCATCATCACATAACTCTCATTAACTCCTGCATTCTCTTAATTAGTTTAAACAACATAACCTAAACCACATGCTATATACTTAGGCAATTAACATTCCTTCACACTTCTTTCATTGTACTTTCTCTAGGTATAAACCACATCATTTTCAAAGTAGCATTAGGATGTGAGGCTTGCCACATGACAAATTCCACTTCCAAGAGACATCACCATCACTCTTGCAATTTATTAAATGCTCCTACTAGTCACATGCCTTCTCATACTTACTATTGGTTCTCTTTCTCACAACTCTTACACAAGTTGGATCTCTTACACGGTGACTACACTTCATTAGTTCACCTTCTTATACATCACATGATCTCTTACAAATCTAATTAATGCTCGTACACACCCAATTCCCTTGCACTATTCCACCAACCACACACAATAGACTCGTAGGTCCAATGAATACCTAGGAAGAGGGTAGCTTTCCTACACAATTGACTAGTGAGTCTCTATTATTTAGGGCTCATAGTCTTCTTAGAAAGCCTAAGAACTAGGCATCCTAAGCAAGGGAATTGCACCAATTTTATATTGGACTAAATAAGCCCCATTATTAACATTGATCCAATTAATTGCACTTGATTCTAATTAAGTGCAAACGCATTCAGCCACATTTCACAGCATTTGAGACACCAATAATGCTAAGCTCAAGAGAGGAATTAAACATTTAGCCACCTTTCTGAGGTTAGATAGGTGGTGTCCAAATGGACAACCACAAGAAGGAAGATCATTGATAATTTTTGGTCGAAGTGATGTAGAAGCAAAAAAGAAGGGCTATGTACAACCCAAATGAGGTCACAAGCAAGGGTGAGTGTAGCTGTGAGGATGAATGGTCCCAAGAGAATTTCCAAGGCAAATACCATCCTACGAAAGCTTACGTACCACAACTACTATAACACATTAATCACAAGGCAAGGTTTTTATGATCATCCAACATGGATACTGATGTTAGAAGGTTTGTGACGACAAACTCAATACTAAGTAAAAGAAACGATTTCCCTTATGAGTACTTAAAATACAACTCCTGTTTCCGACGTAAACCATATAATTGACAAGGGTATTAATTGCACAATGTGAGGGGTGTTACATTGCTAGTCAAAGGCAAACCATGTTTTTTGCTACAACAAGAATTACAAGAAAGTTTTTTTCTTTGAAGGCAAATGTTGTTGAGTACTAGGGTAACATCTCTTTGCGGAGACAACTTGCAGACACCAATGCACATACCAAACCTACCACGGCCAATGATCAACTATAGGCTGAAATCTCAGACTTCAAACACAAACAAGAGGAAATCTCGACTCAACATGAAAATCTCAAAAAACAAGCAGTGGAAGAAGTTGTGCAAGCTAAACTGGTTGAGGAGAGAACCAGATGGGCCAAGGAGCTCAATCTCAAGGTGCGTGGGCTGCCCACACCCCCTCCTTCTTTGGACCCCTTGGCTATTGCATCAAATTTTATCATAGGGAGTTTGGGGTTGCCTGATGTGCAGCTTGATAGAGCTTGGCTCGGGCACGATTCCACCCTTTTTCTCCGCTTCAAATTAGCAGATGACAGGCTCAGGGCACTCAAAGCCAAGCCCAAGCTATTCTCTCTCCCCAATAAGGTCTTCCTCGATGAAGACCTCACCAGAGAACAAGTGGCCAAACTTAAGAAATCCCGCGAAATTGTTATGGCAGCCAGGAAAGCGGGAAAATGGGCAGTAATTCGCAACCTCAAGTATGTCATTCAAGATTCTTTTCCTTCGGGCTGGCTCCCAGGGTCCGGTCCCAAATGACGGTCCCGTTGGGAGAGGCGTCAGAAAAAGGGCATCTTCATTACATGCTGGAATGGGAATGGGTCCTATTGGTCTTCTCTGGGTATTCTATATGATGCTCTAGGTCTTTCAGACTTCTTCTTTGTCACTGAGAATCATGCGAGCCCTGTTCGCCCTCTCCCGGACATCAGAAGATATTGTTGGCTCTTGGTTTGCAGATAGGAGACTTGGAGTTCCAAAGGGGTTAGAGGATCTGGCAGGGTTGCTTACCTGGTCAGGGATACACTTCGGAGCAGGATTTTCGTGGCCGTAGAGGACGAGTTTGCCTCCTTTCTTTGGATTGGGATTAGGCAGACGTTGTCTCACCTCAGAGATATCTTCATTGAGGTCTGTTATTTTCCCCCTGCCTCCTCTTCTTTTGCCATTCTTAATGGCCTAGACGGGGACCCCTTCTTCGACCTCTATAAAGGCATTTCTCAGTATTCAGTGAGTGGGAAGGTCATCATCTTGGGAGACTTTAATGCACCTACCAGAAACCTCCAGGTTCCCCTACACGATAACACTGATGACGTGCTTTATACGTTCGAGGTGGACCCTGATTTAGTTGGCTTTCAACAGGATTTGGAGGATATGGCAGGACCTTTGACGTCATATGGCCGACACCTCCTACAGATGGGGGAATCGCATGATCTGTTGATCTTGAATGGCATTCCGTGTTTCCCCGACTCCTGCTTTATCACATGCAGACCTCATGGTGGGGGAGCTAGCGTGGTGGACTACATCATGACTACTTCCAATTTGATTCCCTATATTCACCATTTGTGTGTCTCCCCCATTCCCCTTGTTGACCATGCAACCCTTTCCTTCTCCTTGTAGGCTACCCACCCTAATCCCTGACCGCATCCCACACCCCTTCCCGTACCATCTGGAAGTTTGATGAGGGTGATCTTGAAGACTTTTCTTTTCACCTTCGCCAACTTCTTCCCCCTGTACCCCAATTTGCCTCACTCTCCTCTGATTTGATGTTTGATACCATTTCCTCTGCCATTCGTGACGCTGCTCTGTGTTCTTTCCCCCACTTCACTCCCACCCTCCCTTATAAGAGGATTTGCCCCATGAACCAGTGGTACGATGAAGACTGCAAAACCCTTCATCGCGAGCTTTGCTTTGCTTTCACACACGCTCTTCCCTCCTTCCCATCTCTCAATTTCGATTACCGTCGTCTCCTTTGCCATAAGAAGCGCACCTTTATCTCTCGTTGCCACTTTGAGGTCCGTTCATCCCTTATACACTCCCCTAAACTTTTCTGGTGTACCATTCTTCCCCGTCATTCCTCTTTACCCCAGGACTTACATTCCAACTCCATGTTAACTCGTACTTCCACCCTTTATGACATTCCTGGCCAGCCCTAGATCCAAGTTGTGTCCCCTCCCTCTACTTGTCATATCTTTACTTACACGAATGTGAAGAAAGCCATTTCAGCCATGAATAGTAGCAGGGTTGCAGATGAGGAGGGCTTTCAAGCAGAATTCTTCAAGCACGGTTTGGATACTCTAAACAACTATCTTGTGGACCTTTTCAATCAGGTGGTTTTTACATATTTTTTGAAGTTGTGGTCCCACCATATCATTCACCCCATCCACAAGTCGGGTCCCACTTCCGACCCGAATAACTACAAGATGATCATGGTGGACCACACGTTCTCCAAGCTTTATGCGATGGTCCTCCACATGTGGCTTTTTGAGTTTCTGGAGCAGTACCATTATAGAGCCAGGGGGCAGGCGAGGTTACGACCTGCTTACTAGATCGTCGACCGCATCCTCACCCTTCGAGCCATTATTGAGGAGGCTTGCCAGGACTCCTTCAGGGTTTTCTGTTGCTTCGTGGATTTTTGGAAAGCCTTTGACTCAGTGCCACGGGAAGCTCTTTTCCGTAGACTTAGAGACATCAGTATTTTTGAAACTCTTCTTGCCACCATTATGCGCGTGTACGAAGAGGTTTTGGGCCGCCTTCACACTGCTGCTGGTTTTTTTGATTTTATCAGGAGCGCTAGTGGGGTTAAACAGGGTTCCCCCCCCTCACCTACATTGTTTGGTATTTATATTGATGAATTGAAGGAATTTATGAGGAATTGGTGGATTATGTCCTAAGATGGCACATTTCCTTGAGGTCAATGATGGGCTTATTAGCCGACCTACGTATATCTCCCGACACTGGTTGTAGACACTCCGCATATCCCTAGGCCAGTTTAGAGTGGGCTCTCGTATACTTCATGTGGAGGACCACCAACTAGACCGCTCGGAGAGGATTTGCCAGCTTTGGTCTCTCCAGGAGGTCAAAACGGAGGAACACTTCATCTTCAGGTGCCCCATCTACTATGAGATCAGAGGGAGATTACATTGCCTATTCCAAGAGCATTCGTCATTTGCCGCTTTGTTCAGGTATTGTGATCAGAGGTGTCTTGCTCTCTACCTATAGGAGGCTCTCAGGCTTTGGAATGAGACCCTTTTGTCTTCTCCCAGACATGCTGTTATTCGACAAACCACATCTTTCTTTTCGGTTCTCCCACCGGAGAGGGGCATCGAGCGGCATCTTGATACCTGTATGGATTCCTAGACCAGATCCATCAGGACCCGGGATGCCTCCTCCCAATCTAGAGGCTTTCATGATCGCACTCGGTTAGGGGCCCTTCCCCATGAATCAAAGTCAGCTGGGAGAATACAGAGGGCTCGTCTTCTTCGTCCCTCTCCCAAACACCGACAATCTAGACTCTCCACAATTTTAGCTACAGGACATAGGCATATCGCCAACTACTTCTAGTTGGCCTTGGATGCTAGGTGATAGGGTCAGAGATGAGGCTTTTTCGCCCCCCTCTTCCTCGGCTCCATCCATTCGCACTCTTGTGGCCATTGTGGCCCTTGCTTCTCCTTTCATTTCTGTTCTTTTCTCTCTTGTTGTTTGGATGACCCTTTTGGGTCTCCCTGCTGGTTCTTTTGGCATTGTATTGTGCAGTTCCATTTACCTACTTTTGTGGTCATTCATTGGACATTAATATAATTATCTTATCTTATCTTATCTTATCAGGGACCATATCCAGGAGGGGGATGGTTGCCTTCTTTGCCAGGTGTTGATCTACATTCTCCTTTTCGCGAATGATGTAGTCCTCCTTGCCTCTTCCGCAGAGGTACTTCAGAGACAACTGTACGCCTTAGCTCTCTTTTGCGACCACAAATAGCTGACAATTTACCTTGGTAAAACCAAGATCATGATCTTCAATGGGCTGAAGACCATTGACTTCCATTTCTTCTATAGAGGGGAAGAGATTGAGATCAACAACTCCTACACTTAGCTGGGAGTTTTATTTACTGTGCCCCGTTTCAGTCTTCGGCCTGCTCTTTAACCCCACGTCAACAAGGGGTATGTCTCTTTGGCAATCTTGAAGAGATAGTGGTTTTGCCACCACTTCTAAGACATCTTGTCGAAGATGTATCTCTCGGATTCTCTTGTGAGGCTCACAGTTCTATGTGGCTCCGAGGTTTGGGGGCCATCCTTGCTTGATTCTAATTGGGCTACTATTGAGCGAGTCCATATCCTCATGCTCATACGCATCATCAGGTGCAAAGAGATAGTTCCACACAATATCTTCTTGGCTGAGTTCGGGGCTCGCCCTTTCAGACTGGAGACTATATGTGGCTTTGTTTTGCTTTTGCATCGCATCCTTGGACTTTCAGATTCTTCTGTAGGCAGGGACAAGTATCTCTACCTCGCCTACTGTTTCTCTGAGGCTATTGCTCTTTGTGACCACAGTGGCTGTTCCCGTTGCTGGTACGTTTGAGTCTCACGTCTTCTTGGTTCATTTGGGATTCAAATGGACTGCCTCCCACCATATAGATACTCCCTGGATGCTCCTGCCCATCTCCTACCGAGTACGCAGGATTTGCACAAAATTATCAGAGATGACATTTACAGGTAGTTCATCCAACACACTTGGATTAGCCCCTCGGGTGGATTACGTCCTAAGATGGCTTTCTATGTTACACATTTCCTTGAGGTCAACGATGGGTTTATTAGCCGGCTACATATATCTCCCAACATTGGTTACAGACACTCCGCATATCCCTAAGCTAGTTTAGATTGGGCTCTCGTAGACTTTTTTGTGGACCACCAACTGGACTGCTTAGAGAGGATTTGCCAGCTTTGTTCTCTCCAGGAGGTCGAAACGGAGGAGCACTTCATCTTCAGGTGCCCCATCTACTATGAGATCAGAGGGAGATTCCATTGCCTATTCTGGGAGCATCCATTATTTGCGGCTTTGTTCAAGTATTGTGATCAGCGGTGTCTTGCTCTCTACCTATAGGAGGCTCTCAGGCTTTGGAATGAGACCCTTTTGTCTCCTCCTAGACATGCTGTTATTTGATAGATCACATCTTTCTTTTCGGTGCTCCCATTGGAGAGGGACACCAAGTGACATTTTGACACGTGTATGGATTCCTAGACCAGATCCATCAGGACCCGAGATGCCTCCTCCCAGTCCAGAGGCTTTCATGACTGCACTCGGTTAGGGGCCCTTACCCATGGATCACAGTCAGCGAGGAGAATACAGAGGGCTCGTCTTACTCATCCCTTTCCCAGAAACTTACATTCCAGACTCTCCACTGTTTCAACTACAGGACAGAGGCATATCGTCAGCTACTTCCATTCGGCCTTGGTTGCTAGGTGATAGCATCAGAGATGGGACTTTTTTTGCCCCCCTCTTCTTTGGCTCCATCCATCTACACTCTTGTGGCCATTGTGGCCCTTGACTCTTCGTTTTCTTTCCTTTCTCTTTTCTCCTCTCTATTTGATCGGATGACCCTTTCGGGTCTACCTGCTGGTTCTTTTGAAATTTGGCATTGTATTGTGCAGTCCCATTGACCTACTTTTGTGGTCATTTGTTGGACATTAATATAATTATCTTATCTTATCTTATCTATTTCTCTACCTCCATTCAAAAAAGCCAATTGTTATGTTTGAATCGTTGGAATGTGCTTCATACTTTCTATCGATTTATGCAGGATACTTGTGCGCATGTTGGGTGGTGTGCATGATGTTTGTGCAACATTACCATGCAGGAAATCTGAGTGTAGGGAAGCTTGTGTGCAAGGATGGTAGTCCATTACGCTGGAATGTTGTGTGCTGGAAGGTTGTGTACAGGAAGGTTGCAAAGTGGTGTGTAGTGAGTGGCTACACAATGTGATGCTGTAAGGAGCTGCGCAACACAAAAGTGCAACACTTTTCCATATTGAGGTGTTACTATACACATGTCTGACCGCATCTGTCGACTGGATTTGTGCAAGCAATGTCTTGATAATGCTCTGACACAGAGTTGTTGGCGGAGCGTTATGCAATGCTCACTTGGCTCATAGGTAGATGGATTTTTGCAGATTCCCTTGTTGCATGAACGTTGCAAAATGAGGTGCTGGTAGATATCCGTGTACTTCTTCTAAGGAGTGGATAAATGGATGTTGCAAGTTGATACACAATAGCTGGTATTTGTAATATACAATAGACCTGTATAATATTGTAGAACCTTGAGAATGTTGTTGTATTGCAAACAATTTAGTTAATACAATAGAAAGTAGGTTATTGTGTTGGGTTTTTACATGAAAATATTTACCAGGTTGAAATCTTGTGTCTATTCCAATGTTTTAAAAATCGGAACCGGACTCGGAACCGGTCAAGGGTTGGACCGGACCGGAACCGGAACCGGACCGGTTCAAACTCTATGAACCGGTTTACTAAAAAACACATAAAAATTACATTTTTAAAGAAAACAATATATTTGAAAGGTTAGAAATCATGATTCCAACAATTACACACAAAATATGCATAGTTTGCTCATGTATATAGTACCATAGTTGGAATACTCACATTCAGCAAATACTCGGCAAACCCCCAAAAAAAAACTTGGCAATATTCGGCCAATACTTGGCAACTTAAAAAATACTCAAATTTCTTTAAAAAAACATAAATTTGCAGCCAAAACCGTGTATTTGCAGCGTTTTCTTTTATTGCTATTAATGCTTTCTTTTTGTTGGGACCTTTACGATAGCATTCAGTCTTGTGTATGAGGATGCGCAAAATTGCAAATCGGAGTGTAAACTCAAATAAAACTCTTAAAATAGCAAAAAAAACCTACACATCTGTTTTTATGTGAAGTCAACATTTGAATAAGCAGGTTGCGACCAAGCTGGCAGGTGAGACGATTAGTCCGAGCACGGGAGAATACTCGCCGAGTTTTGGAAAGCTATCCAGTATTTTTAATTTTTAATCACATACCTGGAAGAGTTTGCCACGTACTCGTTTGAGAAAGGAGATAAGATAATTATATTAAATGTCCATAACACAATGCCACAACCGAAGCAGCTCGAGGAGCTCAACTCACAGCGAGACGACCCAACAACAAAGACGAACATCCAAAGCCAGAGAAACAAACAATGAATACAACAAAAGCCCCAAACCCGAATTTTGCACAGCTTGAGACCATTGATGATGTGAGTTAATTCACACATGCATGCATTTATGGCCATTACTATGTGCAGTAGTTATCTTAACCACAACATAATTGCCACGACTCTACTATATACAAATAACTATTGCCCATGATCATTATCAAACAACCATATAATATGATCCTCAACGAAGGTGGTGGGTTGAATAACATGGTGATCAATACATAGTCACTCAGATCTAACCAATTGCCCACATACATATGCAAACCAAACCTTCGCATAGGTGCCAAGTGATATAACCAGAACTAACATAAAGGATCAACAAATATCCATTTAAAAATACGATCTGAATTCAATCTTGGAACCATTAAATTATGCAAAGTGGCAGTCCGAAAAGGAGCTAAATGCAAAAATAACCACAACATCTCCGATGTATCACTTTAACAAACTTATTTCTAGAATGGAAAGAGGAGGTATATCATTACCTGAGCCTGAAAATCAATAATCGATATTGCGAAACAAATATCGAAAACAATGCAATTAGCTTGACAGACAAGACACTTTATATATCCTTCACAAAATCAATAATCTGTCGACAGAGCATCTGAATGCAACGAAACCACTTTAAATGTTATATAGATTAAATAATGTATCAAAATGTCAAGTGGCCCCCACCTATCTTATTATGAAAGCATGCAGGAAAAGTATTGCAAAATAAAGACATGAGAGTTTTAAATGATTTTCTTAGAAAAAGGGGGTATGTCAAATTTTGTCGATAACACTACTATCAGTATGATTACAATAATAGATTTGATATGTTATTATCTTGGAATGCATATAGACTAATCAATCTACCTGCCAATTTGGAATAATAGGACCTCTTCATCCAATAATGATGAATACGTAAAATGGCATGCTGTCTACTTTTGCATGAGAAAAGAAATGTATTTTAAACAAAAAATGTGTAGTATAGACTAGACACATGCAACAATGATCTTATATTATGATGGTGTCTTATACACCTTGAGTGAAAGGTGTAGGATGGAAACTCTTATGGAGTATTTTGTAATATCAACTCACATCAGGTTAACGTAGCTGCATGGATCTATAAGTAACAAATTGTGCGGGTGTATTCTTACCTTGAAATAGGAAGAGAGAATGGATACTCTCTCTAAAAAATAAATACAATAAACTATTCCATAGAGAATCTTGTCCAGTGAGTTAGAACGGTTATGAATGTATGAATTGTTCATAATGTGAAGAGCTTTATTTAACCAAGCAAAAATAACTTCTTAACATGTAGAAGATATTGATATTCTAATAGGTTGGGAACCTATTAGTTTGCACATTGTTGTTCTCATTGTTTATAACTCTAATGATAGATTGAATGAATTGCTGTCTTGACAAGTCTATTAGAGGTTATAATAAAGCTAATATGAAAAATCAAATGGTCAAGGATTCGTAAGGAAAGATCAAGAAACTGATAGGAATCTGAAATGTATGTATTAAACCTGTACAAATCCTTGAAAGGCACATTCAATGAGATCAGGTTATTCTTAAGAAACCTCAAGAAGGAAGGAACTGCGGTAAGTGGAAAATCATGTAATAAAAGTCTTTATGGTTTATTATAATGACCATGGATGATCCTCCCTTATGATAACAATCCTTGAAGTTAAAGTAGTTTCTTGAGCAAGAACGACATTTGATGAAGCTTGAACATGAACACCAAATATCAATAAAAGGGAAAAATAATAATCTAAGTAGTTATAGCCTATATACTTCCTTAAATGGAAGTTTAAAGACGTGAGTTCGATAGAACGAAAGAAAGTAAATTAAAGATGTCATTGGTTGAGAATTGCATAGATATAATTTGGTCCATCCTTATCTATAAGAAAATATTATTGTAAAAGGACTTCTAAATGGTTGAGAGAATGAGACTTGAATACTATGTTTTGGTTTTAGGCTCTTTTAGCCGAGCAAATACTCTTGGATTAATATCTGAGAGAATATGATCAATTGTTAAGAAAAATTTAATAGGCAGATGAATAAAGATTATGGGCAAAACCATAACTAAAATGATGAGATCTATCTTGGTTATAATAGAATTGAATGAAGAGTCTTCAGGTTATTATTGAAATTTATAAGTAACTGTATGACTCACCCATATGGTAATTACTCCTATACTTCTATGGGAGGTACAAACAAGACATGGACATTACATAACGAAAACGAAAAGACGTGATGACAATAGGTAACCTTGAGTAATAAAGATTAAATTAAGCCCGTATCTCTAAGCATATGGAAGATGCTAGTATGAGCGGATATTTAATGAAAATATGTAATATGTGTTACTTATAATTGTACCTCATCCTTGAAGTGTTTTGATTGAGGTTATTAGCATTGCTTCCTTTTGCAATGGAAATTGGAACTTGTGTTGTTGTTGACACTGGACATGTTGGTTGAATAGGATAACCTTCGTTAAAGGCCTAAAGCATAAGTATCATTATGTAAGACTTGATATGGAACTAGTTGGAGGAATGAATGAATTAAACTGAATTAGTACAAGAGTGGTATGAGAAGATATCATTGCTGAATTATTATGACAAATAAATCGAAATGATTTTATCTAGTGTAACCAATGTTTGAAAAATCGGAACCGGACTCGGAATCGATTGACGGTTAGACCAGAGCGGAACTGGACTGGTTCAAACTTTATGAACCGGTTTACTAAAAAACACATAAAAATATGTATTTTTAATGAAAACAATATATTTGAAAGATTAGAAACCATGATTATAACAATTACACACAAAATATGCAAATTTTGCTCATGTATTTACTATATAACATGTAAGAAAGGTGTTTATAGTAAAATTAGGGTTTAGGTTAGCTAAAAAGATGAACTTTTAATTAAAAAATTGTTTTTTTGTAAAATTAGCACCATATTACAGTGTTTTTGTTGGCTCGGCCGGTTCAGAGCGGAATTGGACCGGTTGGACCGGTTTGGTACCGGACCGGCCGGTTTCCGTACGATCCGGTTTGTATACTGGTTTGAAAAAAAATCATTGAACCGGTCGAACCGGCCGGTTTCGTTTCCGGTTCGACCGGTTTTAAAAACATTGAGTGTATTTAGTATGTTGATTGTTTTTGGACGAAATAGTGGGCAGTTAATGACCTAATTGCATCAAGCCTATAATTGGGTTATGGGGCGGAACTAATTGCAAGCGTGGAATGAAAGTAGCACTCCTCTTCCGGTAAGGAAACACAACTAAATAAATAAAAAATTTCAGACGTATTTTCTGGGAACTGCAAGGGGGGTTGCTACAATAAGGCATTTATAGATGGGAAAGTGTTTAGTAACGTATCCACGATCTTGTGGCAAGATGTGAGAAGTGGAAAAATTATGTGTACAAGATAGAAGTGTCAAATTAATTCCAAACTCTAAAAGAGAAGAATAATAAATAAAAAACTATCATTTTGTTGAAATGTGTTAGAAAATCTTTCTAGACAAGGTAATGAATAAACTGCTTGGCATTTCTACAATTGATTACTCGTAACAGGATTCTACTAAGGGGAAAGTTAATTTTGTTAAACGACTATCAATGCAAAGCCAAAGAAGGCATGAACTATATTTTTTTAAGTCTTGCCTATTATATAAACTTGAAATTCCATAAAATATAAGAATGGCGTGTTCTTATTTTTCCAACTAGGGTTGCTTTTTAGTACTGTAATTCCAAAAAAATTAAGTTTGATTTGGTCTTATTTTTCCAACTAGGGTATCTTTTTACTATAATATTTCAAAAAATATAGGAGTGGCTTGGTCTTATTTTTCCAACTAGGGTTGCTTTTTACTATTTTTTTGTGAAGTAAAAAAGTTAACATTGGAATGGAAGCTGATCTGCATTGTATATTTGAGTGTGCTCTAAGTTGAGTGCAATCACTGGAGTGTCTTTCCTTGAAAAACAGGAACCATAAGACTAAATTTCCATGGTTATGGCAATCCTTATAGTCCACTAAACTAAAGATGGAGATCGGCAAGATTAAAATCCATTCATTTTAATTTTCTTTTCAACTTTTGGGTCGCTGATATTGTAAATGCTCTTCAGTTCTCATGTTATATGCAACATGCAATTTGTTCCACTACATATGCAGAATTGCAATGTTGCAGGATAGAGCAGTTCTTGAATCTTATATTATTTTCATGCTGTTTTCTTTTGAAAAAGTTTCTTTGTCAACTTTCTTTTCAAAATCCCATGGAACTCTTTCTATAGATAGAGAAAGCTTGAGAAGAGAAACATTTTTGACGCACACTGGAATTACAACCCCTGCATTATTCTTTCAAGGTGCTGTTAGTATTTGCTCTTTATCCATGAAAGGTAGTTCATTCTAGGATGCATGTGTAAGGCCAGGATTTGTAGTTTTTGGCAGATGACCTAAAAGTAACTAGATTTTCCTTTATTTAGTTATTCTTTGGGATGTATATTGTTTGTTCATGGGCAAAAGTACGGAGAATCTAGGGTTATAGTAATGATTTGAAGAGCTTAGACAAAATTCACATTAAAATTTATTTAAGAGTGGAAATTGGTTCTTGAAAAAGGAAAAAAAATGGTATAAAGTTAATTATAGAAATTGTTCTTATTACTCTTAACTGCAGTCTCTTATCATATTTTCAGTAACCATTCATGAAAACTCAAAAAGGTATGGTTTCCCAGTAGGAGCCCGTTTTGATTTAGTTGCAGCAATAACGAACTCATGGATATAAAAGAGAAGCAGGGTGCACAGCTTGCCCATAGTGGAGGTCCCTCTTCTCTATTACATTTGATGAAAGCACCAGGCTGGGTCAATAAACAGTTTCTATAAGATAGGGAGTCCAGCTAAAATATTATTCCATTATAGTAATAGTGGTGGTTGGCGGTTGTGGTGGTGGTGGTAACAGTGATTCAACAAGTTAAATGTGATTTGAGAACAAGATGAACTGTTTTTCTGTATTTATTTTCATTTGCTGGAAACTTATTTAGTGAAAGCAAATCCATTGATTGAACTCATCTAGTCTTTGTTAGGCATTTAGTTTAAACTACCATTTACACAATTAGCACAGAAAAACTAAATTCGATGTTTATAATCAAAATTTCACTAGTACAATGCCTGATTTGGGATGAGAGGCGGGAAGCAAGTTTATGCACCCTTGCAAGGTTGTTTCATTCAGTATACAAACACAAGTTCCTTTCCAATGTTTTGAATCTACGCTATTCTGCAATTAACCCCTCCATTTATTGGATGCTCGTATGGTTAAGTATACTGCGTGGCTAGTGTAAAGAGGCTAGTGCTCAAACATTCCTATTTATAGTTAGTTGTATGGGGTATTAGTAAACTTTTTGTTTGCATATCAATTACATTTAAAACTATATATTAATATCATGTTTACTTGGCATTGTAGGGTGGTGAACTCCAGGATAAAAGACCAAGCGACACCCTCTCTGATTCTAATATTTTGCGGAAAGAAAACGAACATGCCTCTCAGAGATTGTCGAATGAGGACGGCCGTGATTCAATTTCTGTCTCCAAGCAAAAAGAGGTCATCTCATGGCAAGAACCTTTAACCCTGCTGTATAAGTGTATTGGTTGTTGATGCTTGTGATTGCGCTATATTTACTAGATGTATAAGTCTTGGAATTTGTTGCTTGACTCTAATTTTTGGATATCTACTTTTATGCATTGCCATTTCCTGTTTTTAACATGTCTTGCTGACCAGATTTAGCCATTTCTTGATGCCGATTTAAGTGTTGTATTTCATCTAGTAATGTGATTTGTTTTTGAACTTGAAGGATGCACAAAAAGGGAGGGCTGATACCAAGGAGCTAGATGGTGTGTTGGTTCTCGACTTTATTCAAGCAATTCATGCAGCCGAACAAAGACAAGCTGAGTTGGATGCCCACATCTATAATGAATTCAAACGGACATTGAAGGTTTGAAAACAAATAGGTGGTTGAAATTTGATTGCTCTTTGTTGCTTGGGATGTAAACACAACTTATTCTCTCGTTCTATTTTCATTGTGCGATTTACACCAAGAGTTGCATGATAAAATAACTTTGTATTTGGCTAACAATATAACTCATAGATGCAACAATAAAACTATATACTCGATGAGTTTAATTTTTGAAGCTATCTTCTATGCAGATTCTATTGCATGGTCCCGATTGTAAATGACATCCATATATTTTGCCACAGGAAAAATATGAAAAGGACCTGAAGGATGCTAGGGCAAGGGAACTTATGTATGCAGAAGAGGCAGATAGTCTAGAAAAGGTTTAAACTTTTATTTGTTTTGATGTATTCATTTTCTTTTGTTGTTTTTGTGCAGTCAAATTTGTAATGTTATGCTCGTGTTTTAATTACTTTATGTTTGGGTTGGCTTTTTTGGATCATATTTCAAAGACTTGTACTCAACAATTACTTATCTACCCAAAATTTTGACTCGTGCTTGGGACTGTTGTTTCTTGGCAATTACTCGCCATTACTTGACAACGCTATGGCTACTTTAAAAAACATTTAACTTCATAAAATAAACTGAAATAAAATGTAAAAAATTGTTAAATGACACGAGAAATGAATGTAGAGAATGCATATGCATATTTTAAATTAATTCTTGACCAACAATGAGTAGAAAGTACAAAGTTACAAACTACAATGCTCATAGAGTCATATGCAATATCAACTATACATAGGACATTTCATCTCTAGTGCCTAGTCCTACTATATGTTTGTTGTGGGTGCCTCGTGAAAGTTGAAGGTAAAGATTCCTCCTTTGCAACAATATCATCCACAAAGATATCATCTGGATTTTCACCAAGCTCTCTTCCGATTGCTTCTTCTACCAACCTCTCCAAATCCGCGATCTCCTCGGTAAACACGGGCACCGCGTCATCAAAAATCCAATTAGTATACAGATTAAAATCATCCAAGTCAATTGCATCGTAACTCTACCCCCTCCACTTGTCTCATGCAAAGACGAAGATTGTATCACACAAAGACAAGGTCATTGAAGTGTTGCATTGTCAATTTGTTGCACTTCTTTGTTGAAAAACCTAAAAAATGATTCACACCCAGAAGCGCGACATGGTTGACACAAAATGCGGATGGATAACCATTGAAGATTTGATGTTTTCGCACCATAATCTTCCCACCACACTTATACAAATTAGACATTAATTTTGGAAGTCAACCATGCTTAAATAAATAAAAGAAGTCTAGCTAGTACTATCTATAAGTAATGAGACTAAAAAATAAAAAAAACGAATGACACAATTTGTTTTTACCTAGCCGAGAGGTGTTTCTTAGTTTAATGTTTAGAGTTAAAGAAAAGAGTCTCCCCATTGCATTCTTGTAAATCTACAACTCAATAATTACATTTTTAGCGCCATCATCTACGTTGCCAGGATACGGGTACGAGTATTGTACGGGTACGGGTACGATACGTGGATACGTCAATTTTAAAAAACCCTTGGGTACGATACGTCTTAGATACATTCGTACATATATATTTAAAAATCAAATATATATAGACATCTACTCATTTTACTCATTTTTTAGTCCATAAATAACTGAAATAGTAATACAAAACTTGAATCAATGTTCAAAACATTCAATATATTTAAGACTTAGCATTTTTATTGATCATGTGGCTGCCATACGCATCCTGGGCGTATCAGTATCCGTATCCGTACGTATCCGTATCGGATACGTATTAGAGAGGAAACGTGGGTCGTTAGGGCATATCCTGGCAACATAGGTCATCATTAGAGATCATCCTCTCTATGCATGTATTGAGGCCATCCATAACCTCATCGGCCTTAAATGAGTTGATATAGAAAACTTAAGGTTCGAAGAATAGGCCGATGCACAAATAAGTTAGATGAACGTCTTATTACATTTCTGATCAATTATGCGCCAAACGGGTTCGTATTTTCTTTGATTTTACCCATAATATTTGGCTATGACCTCCTTGGTCACATCTATAGCCTCATACAAATAACTAATTTGGGTGTCTCTCCCCATGCACCAACTGTAGAAATTGAATCAAAGGCCCTGTCACCTAAACCAAAATAATGCACAAATTCAAAATATAAAATTAAGATTTTTTTGGTAACAAATAAATGGTATATTAAAAAAGTTAAGGACCTTAACAATTTCCTCCATGCATTTTACTAACTCATTATAAAAAACAATCTCTATGACCTTTTCTCCTTCGGGCTTCCTATCTTAGGAAAGCTCCAACCACTGCGTGCTCTGAAACATCTGCTTAATAGATGTTTTTTTTTTTAAGATAGTTTAACGCTTTTGATAGAAGCTTAGAACCGGGGGGTTCTTGGGTCCCCTCCCTTAACAATGTGCACAGACCAGATATTACAAATTTCAACACAAATCCGACGATGCAAGCCAAGCCAAGACCAGCCGCCGAGCCCCCATCTTGGTTGCTAGCCATGCCAAGCCAAGTCTACCACCGCAAGAGAAAAACCAGAGTCCACCGCCAACGATGCCAATTCCACCATCACCGTGGAGAGCTGCCGCCAAGCCAAATCCAACGATGCAAGCAAAGCCAAGACCAGCCGCCGAGCCACCATCCTAGCCACCAACCGCCGCTAGTCGAGTCCGCCACCAGTAGAGAAGAGCACCCAGATGTAACCGCCGATGATGTGACAGCTTGCCACCATCGATAACCACTCCGAAGGGGATCGCGCTCAACGGGGTTTGAACCTGGGTGGATCCGGACACAACCGTCCGTCTTAACTGATCCATCCAAACCCCATTGAAATCTGCTTAAGAGATGTTAGTGAGGTTGCAATGCTCTAAAATGTGATGAAGGTTGGGGCAAATTGTTTGACTCCTACTTGCCCAAGCTCCTTTCCATTGGTGTGCTCTGTCATCAAGTTCAACGCCCAAGTGTGATTGTGGATGAACTAGGTGATATTTCTTGCCTCTTCAACCACATTTTTCACCCATGAGATCTATTATTGGTCTTCGAATAGGAGATCAATGCAATTGGCTACACATGGGGTCCAAAAAAGTGTAGGGTGCACATGGGGTCCAAAAAAGTATAGGGTGCCTCTCCTCAAGAAGTTTCCCTATTGCTACACATGTTGCCGCCTTGTTTGTCACAACTTGAATGACATTCTGCACACCCTCTTCCATCACCACCTCGTCCAACATATCACACAAAGGGTTTGCATTTTGTAGATGGGTGGAGGCATTAATTGACTTCAAGAAGACCAACTTCTCTGTTGAAGCCACTAGAAAGTTAATTAATGTGCATTTTTCCTATCCGTCCACTCATCACACAATGATGTAACCTTTTTTTCTTGTGTCTTTTTTGCTCTTCTTTAATAGTTAGCATATGTTTGATGGAATCCTCGAACAATGCACCACTGAAATTATGCATAGGAGTCTTTAACCCCTTCATGACAATGGTGAATGTAGAGACCATATTCTTCTAGTAAGGGCTTTTTGCCACATTGAAAGGAATGCTGTTGTAGTACCAAACATTTTCTACAGCTATTTTTGCTTCATTAAACACTTCCTAGTTCCAAGTGGGACCTTCAAGTGAAAATTGTGACCGAGGTCTATTTCGAGGAACAAAAAAATTCATTGAACATCTTCAGTGGATGAATTAATGGATGAGCTTTGTCCTTGGTCCCTTGGCATTGTGGCAATAGAAGAGGCCTCAATGTCATAGTCATCCCTCACTTCCCTCTTATTCACCAAGGCTGCAAGTGCATTAGTTTCCCCTTTTTCACCTCTTTTTTCTCCTCATAAGTTGTAAGGAAAACAACAATTTCTCTCTGAGCCTTAAGTGGTGCTTTTGTGTACACTAACACACTATTTCTTGGTAGTTGTGCGAGGTGGTATTTAAGGCGATAGACGCCTCCACTCATCTTCATTGTGCAATAATTGCATATAACACAATTGTTTTCTATTGCTAGTTCACAATGCTTCCACGAAAGGTTTTGGACTTAGGCTTAGGATGGGCAGGCGCAACTAAACTAGATGCCGATTCCATTCCTAAACAACAAGCTTAAACTGTATAAAACAAATAAAATGTTTTAGAATCTAATCGTAGTTGCTAATTAAAGGAAGAAGTAGAAGTTGAAGTAGATATCATGATTCATACAAGAGTAGAAAAATGATGAAAATAAAATCAATACCTGTAGATTGTAGGCTGCCACTGTGCGATTGTGGTTTCCTTGAGGTTTGAAAACAGAGTATGTATTGAAAAGCTATTGGAATCACTGGATTTGTACATATTCTTTGAGGCAGCCTTGAAGTAACTATGAAAACTGGAGGAAGAGTGATATTGCAACGAATCAAGATAGGAATCCACGCCTTTGTCCTCTCCTCATGGCTCAGACGTCAAGTATTAAATCCAGCATTTAACAATGCCCTTGTTCCTTATACTCATAGATTCAAAAGCTTCAAACAATCACCTCCAATAGCCTCCAAGCCTCCATTGCCTATGCACTGTATTTGTGGGAAAAAATGCAGGGTTAAATGCAGAAATAAGCTTTTTTTTTGCAGAAATACATGCCTGAGCAAGTTGTGCCGAGTAATTGACAATTTTTGCTGAGTGATTAATGAGATTACTCGACAAAAATTGATTCACAATTTTCTGAAAAGCCAATCGTGATTTCTCGGCAATTTTTGGTGGTTATCGAATCTAGGCTCTGAATTTTATGCTTTTTATAAAACAATTTTGCTAGCATATAGCATATTTGCCAATAATTTCAAAATTTCTGCTTGAATATTTCTGCCTAACGTTATTTTCTAGTTGTATTATTTCTAATGTGTTAAAATTTTGCAGACTCATGTTTTCTCAACTTTTGAAATTTTGAAATAGGCAGTATACTGTTTCAAAAATAAAATTCTGTTCATTTTTTCATTTCAGGTAGCTTACAATTTTATTTGTTTGGATATTTTTCTTTTAATCTTTTCCCAAAATTGTGGCAAACATTGTTTCTAGGATTAGTTGTTATGGTACCGGGGTTCATAATGTAGATCACACGATACTCCGTGTTCTTGGCCAAATTATGTCAAATATTCCAGATTATCAGAAACCAATTTTTTTGAAGCAAAATCATCTGTCAAATGTTTCATTGTTCTTTTCCTTCAGTTTGAGCAGTATAACATAAAAAATAAAGATGCAAATTCAAATTCATTTTGTAAATGTGGAGAGGACCGAAAAAGAACAAACAAAATATGGAGAAGGATATGATGGATGAATTCATTATTCTTATGCCTGATTGACCGCTAAAAAGGTTCAAGACGAAAACTTTTCAACACTTCCATGGAAAAATGATCTATTCTATCTTGCACGGCTCAAGTTTATTTTCTATTACATTTAATTGCATGAAATTAGTAACATAGATAAAGTGCCAATAGTATTCAAGCCACATATCTAACTTTTTCTCATCAGAGGAAAACCAAATGGGACAGAAGCTTGAATTCTAGTAGAGTCAAGATTTTATCATAATTTTTTTTCCGGTGATCTCATCTAAAATCCTAAAACTTGAATACTTGAATACATGAAGCACCATAGTGTAGTCAAACTAGCAGATATATGGTAAGTTAAACATCGAGATACCTTTGCACCTGATGTCAAAATACAAATCCAATAATATAGCAATTGTTTAGATTTTATTGTGATGGAAATAAGTAGGTATGGTGTATAATCTTAGAGACCATACCTTTCAATGGAAAAATGCAGAAAAAGTAAATTTGTCATGATAAAGATGATTTTGTAATTGCTTTTTCTCCTCAAGCATGCACAAGCTATGAACAATAAAATCACATTAGTAATTATGATAAAACATGTAATTTCAACCAATGTGCAATGAATAGGATTGCGAATTTGTATTCAATAGATGAAACTAGAAGTATATATATTTCCTCTTTCCACACATCGAGTTAGCTTTCAAGAACCATTGGTATGGATGTGAAATTCGTTTGACTGAAAACAGTATTCCAATATTAGATCTTCCATAAATTACACAAAACATTGCTTAGAGATCATGCCTTCAAATTTTTAAAAAGTAAAATTAGTATGATAAGGAGGATGTTGTGGACAATAAAAATGCATTAGTAATTTTGATAGTATGTGCTACATCTAAGAATGTGCATTAAATAGGACTGTGCCTTTGTATTCAAAAGATGAAAGTACAAGTATATAGATTTCATTTCTCCACTCATTGAGTTTGGTTTCAAGAGCTGTAGGTATGGGTATGAGAATATTTTTACTAAAAATAGTATTCCAATATTAGATCTTCCATCAAACGTGTAAGCATTACTCCCAAGAAGTAAACCCCAACTCGAATGACCACGAACAAGCCATGAATAGGCTTATCCACCACCTTTGAAATAAAGTGTGCACACAATTCTTGCTAATAATATTTTGGTACATGATTCAAAAGTAATTTTAAATAAGGTAATTAGTTTTGTCCAAATTTGGCATGCTCAGTAGGCTCCTAAATGGATAATCGAGGTTACACAATTCTCCAACATATTTATGAAATTTTCAGACTTCTTGAGATTAAGGCTAAAGAAATATGCGTGATACCTTTTTGTCCATTGGATAATACACAACCTTTATTCATCTTCTCTCAACCTCCTATGAGATGAAGTGATAGTATGGCATTAGATGTTTGTGCGTGCATGAAATTCTTGATGTTTGACCATTCTCACAATTCTTTGATTGTCACAAAGCAAGGGGATATTACCAATTTGTCTAAGGCCAAGATCTCTAAGAATCCTTAAACCAATCAATCTCACATGTTGTTTGAACCATGAACATTTACACCTTTTTAGAGGACAAGCCGATTGCAAATTGTTTCTTCCAAGATTGAAAATTCATCATTGATCCCATGCGATGGCAATATACATTGTTGAACGTTCCCAATTTACAACACAATAGCCTAAAAAAATAATCATATCATTTGAAGCAAAGTTCAAGCCAATATTTAATTTTGCTTTCACATATATGAGAATCCTCTTCTAATGGAAAATGCATAAATTGGTTATAAAATTGAACTTTATCACAACTAGCATAAGTCTGGTTGTCTTGGTAGGATAGATCTAAGTCCTCCAATTCTGCATATTCTTTTTGGTTGATTTGCCCATCAAAGTTGAATTGACTTACAATCTTTCATAGACATTGTTTCGACATATATGTTTTTTGGTACATATATTGTACCACTTGGTAATCATGCCTTGTCAAGATTCATCTGATCTGTGGCTTATATTTTACCACGTTGGATCTTGCTTGTGTGGCTTATATTTTACCACTATTTACGGTAGCCCCACCAAGGTTTATAGGCATGAGCATGTTTGGCCTAGAAAGTATGTATTCACACATCTACATATTCTGAAATGTTACCAGAGCATTTACAGTAGCCCCACCAAGGTTTTAAAGCTTTTGGAGAGATCTATTTAGTCGAGAACAGTGCTAAGGCATATAGCAATGGTTTGGAGTAAATTTTCAGTTGTAGGAGTTTTAGGTCAAATCTTTTGGTTATGTTCGAGCCAATGATAAGTTGAGTCACAAAGATCCTAGGGATTGACTGTTGAGTTCCAACAAGTTCATGGTTTGGGAGTAATTGAAGAATTAGGGTTATGTGAGTAATTGAAGAATTAGATTTTTCTCAAAACCCTATTGTGAGTGTTAGCGAAATAATTTGTGGTATGCAAAATATGGTGCTTTGACAACAGTGTGTGAGACAAAGTCCCTCTATTGTGAGGGGAGGCACCCTTTATTGAAAGCCAAAATGACCAAGAAAAAATATGTAAAATATTTACACAATAACTTACAGGGGTGGAATTTTACTCTCGGGAAAGGAATGTAAGTTGAAAGGTGAGAAGAAAGGATTGATGAATTCAGAGAGAAAGAAGGAAAGGAAAACTTGCATTTCGAATAAGTAAACGTAGACACTTATTTTAGTTTGCAAGCAATTCATTTAATATAGGAAACATTTTTGATAAGGATTTTATATGCATGAAAGGAATGAAGAAGGATGAACACATGACATAAGAACACATGCTATTGCCAAAGAAATTGTGACACAAAGTTCAACAAATCTCTTTTTATTTCTTTACAAAAATGAACACAGTCTCATACACTTTCCTCTAATACAAGATCTTGTACAAAATCATAGATAGCACAAAGTCTGGCCAAAAATACGAATCACCTTAAGAAATGATGAAATGTTCTACAATATCCTGGACAACCCAAAGTTTCTCCACATATCTTTGAAGAAATCTCCTTAGAAAGTCTCACAAAGTAGCATCTCTAAGTTAAAATCTTTAGTTGGTAAAAGTCATTCAAAATGATTTACAAATACATAATTAAAGGAGATAAGATAATTTTATTAATGTCCAACAAATGACCACAAAAGTAGGTCAATGGGACTGCAGAGTACAAAGCCAATGGAACCAACAAGAGGACCCAAACGGGTTGCCTGAAACACAAGGAAAGAAAGGAGAAGAAGAGAAGGAAACAACAAGTGCCGACAATCCAGAAAAGAAGAAGAAGAAGAGGATGACGGTGTGTGGGGGGGGAGCGGAAGGAGCAACACCCCCAACAACATTACCTACAATCAAGACCGGCTGGAAGTAACTCACGATCCGTCAATGTCCAGCAACTGAATTTGTGGAATGTTTAGAAGGCCAATGTCCGGGAGGGAGATGGTGCCTGTGCGTAAACTTGCTGGATCTCTGTTTATGTGGGGGGGCCCTGAGATGCTCCTGAGGCAGGGAGCCTCTCGTGAAGTAAGTGGAGTTTTGAGTCCTGACAGATGTGAACCGGGGGTCCATACTCGTGTCAAGATGCCGCTTGGTGCCCCTCTCTGGAGAGAGCACCAAGAAGAATGAGGTGATCTGTTTAGTATCCATTCGTCTGGGAGGAGGGTGAAGGAGCCTGTCCCAAAGCCTGAGGGCCTCTTGCAGATAAAAAGCAAGACATCTTTGATCATGGTAATTGAAGAACGCTGCGAAGGATGGACGCTCACGGAACAGACAATGAAATCTCCCCCTAATCTCGTAGTAAACAGGACACCGAAAAATGAAGTGTTCTTGAGTTTCAACCTCCTGGAGAGAGCAAAGCAGGCAAGTCTGCTCTGAGCGGTCTAATTGATGGTCAGTCTCCACACGGAGTCGATGTGAGCCCACTCTTAACTGACCAAGGGAGATATGAAGAACCTGTAACCAATGTCGGGAGATGTACATGGGTCTGATAATAAACCTTGGATGCGGTGTAACATCAACAGAAGGCTGAAGATAGTCTCCAATCTATAAGGGCGAGCCCCAAACTCAGCAAGAGGAACATAATGTTATGAGGAACAGTCTCTTTGCACCTAATGATACTCCTGAGCATGAGGATCTAGACACCCTCCACAGTAGCCCAATCGGAATCCAGAAGGGAGGGACCCCAAATTTCCGAACTGTACAAAACTGTGGGCCTAACTAGGGAGTCAGAGAGAGACATCTTGGAAAGGATGTTTTGAAAATGATGGCGGAAGCACTATCTCTCAAGAATCACCAAGGAACCATACCCCTTATTAACACTGTGTTGGAGAGTAGGATGGAGGCTAAAACGTAGTCTAGAGAACAAAATCCCAGGTATGTATAAGAACAGTGGATCTCAATTTCCTCTCCCCGAAAGAAGAAGTGGAAGTCCGAAGTCTTTAGACAATTGAAAACCATAACTTTGGTTTTCCCAAGATTCACTGTCATCTGCCTGTGATCACAAAAGAGGGCTAAGGCATCCAACTGCCTTTGGAGTCCCTCCGTAGAGGAAGCAAGGAGAACTATGTCATCTGCAAAGAGGAGGATGTAGATCAGAACATGGTGTAGAAGACAGCCATCCCCCTCCTGGATGTGATCCCTAAGAAAATCCTCAAGCTCATCGATGTAGATACCGAACAGGGTAGGAGAGAGGGGCAGCCCTGTTTGACCCCAATAGTACCCCTGATGAAGTCAGACAAGCCTACAGAGGTGCGAAGGCGGCCCAGGACCTCCTCATATAAGCGCATAATAGCTGTAAGAAGAGTCTCATAAATACCAATATCTCTAAGTCTGTGGAAAAGAGCTTCCTGTGGTAATGAATCAAAAGCTTTCCGAAAATCCACAAAATAATAGAAAACTCTAGAGTGGTGACGAGCTTCCTCAATAATAGCCCGAAGAGTGAGGATGTGATCGATGGTCTTGTAGGTCGGTCGGAAACCCACCTGTCCCCTAGGTTTGCAATGGTACTACTCGAGGAACTTGGAAAGCTGTAAATGAAGAAATGTGGCGCAGAGCTTGGAGAACATTTGGCCCACCATGATAATCCTGTAATTGTTGGGGTCGGAAGTAGGCCCCGACTTGTGGATGGGGTGGATGATGTGGTGGGACCAAGACTCTGGGAAGCCTGTACATACTACTTGATTGAAGAGGTCCACAAGGTAACTGAGGAGCGTCTTCTGCCCTTGTTTGAAGAGTTCCACTTGGAAACCTTCCTCATCCCCTGCTTTGCTGCAACTCATAGCAAGAATGACATTCCTCACGTTGGTGTGGGTGAAAACATGGCAATATGAGGGAGGGGAAACAACCTGAATCCGGGGACGACCAGAGATGTCATAAAGAGTGGAGGTGTGAGTAAACATGGAGTTGGGATCTAAGTCCAGGGGTAAAGTCAAATGACGGGGAAGAATTGTGTGCCAAAAATGCTTGGGGGAGTGGATAAGTGACAGACGAAGCTCCTGATGTCTATGAGAAATGAAGGTGTGTTTCTTATGATGAAGGAGACGACGATAGGCTGATTTCAGGGAAGGGAAGGAGGGAAGGGAGTACAAAAAGGAAAAATGGAATTTTCGATGAAAGGCTTTGCATTCCTTGTCATACCATTTGTTCATAGGGCAGGTACCACGATGCAGGGTGGAAAGGGTGACGTGGGTAAAGGAGCTCGTGGCCGCCTCATGGATAGCACAAGAGAGGGTATAAAACATCTGATCAAAGGTAAGAGAGGTAGAATGGGAAATGGGGGGAGAAGTAGACGAAGGTGAAGGGAGAAAGTGTCGGGATCCCCTTTGTCAAATTTCCAAATGGTACGTTGGGGACCAGGGGAGGGGGCGAGGTCATGGGGGGGTGACTTGAAGGGAACTGGAGAGGGTCGCATGATCAACAAAAGGTATGGGGGAGACACATAAGTGGTGGATGTAGGGAATCAAATCGGGAGTAGCCATGACGTAATCAACCACACTGGCCCCCACCGCCAAAAGGTCTGTAGGTAAAGTACTGCGAGTCAGGAAAACAAGGAATGCCATTCAGAATCAGCAGGTCATGGGATTCCCCCAACTGGAGAAGATGCTGATCGTATGATGTCAGGGGCCCCGTCGTGTCCTTTGAATCTTGCTGGAAGCCAACCAACTCTGGATCCACCTCTGAAGTGCAAAGCGCATCGTCGGTCCTGTCGTGCCTCAGAACCTAAAGACTTTTGGTATGTGCATTAAAGTTCCCCAGAATGATGACCTCTCCAGACCCCGAGGACTGGGAAATACCAACATAAAGGTCAAAGTAGGGGTCTCTGTCTGGGCCGCTAGGAATAACAAATGAGGAGGAAGCTGGAGGGAAATAACAGAGTGCAATGAAGATGACCTTGAGGTGGGAGGATTTATGTTTCGATTCGAATCTATGGAAAATGGAGCAAACTCATCCTCAACAACAATAGAAATCCTGCTCCGAAGAGTGTCCCTGACCAAACAAGCCATCCCACCAGATCTTCTTACACCTCCAGAACTCTCGAGTCTCCTGTCTGCAAACAAAAAGCCAGTAATACCCCTGCAAACAAAAAGCCAGTAATAACCATTGATATCCTGAGAGAGGGCGAACTGGGCTCGCATGCGTCTCTGTGACAAAGAGAGGGTAAAAAAATCCTAAAGCATCATGCAAGAGGCTTGGAGAAAACCAAAAGGACCCATTTCCATTCCAACATGCAACGGAGATGCCCTTCTTTCGAGCCCTCTTCTGCCGGAACCGTCATCTGGAACTGGAATTGGATTCGGGAGCCCAGCCAAGGGGGAAGGAATCGCGAACCACTGGCCTGAGGTTACGAATCAATGCCGATTTCCCTGCTTTCATGGCTGCCATGACAATTTCTCGAGATTTTTTGAGTTCAACAACTTGCTCTATAGTAAGATCTTCATCGAGGAAGGCCTTATTGGGTAAGGAAAAAAACTTCCGTTTGGCTTTGAGAGCCTTAAGCCGGTCATCAGCTGATTTGAAGCAGAGAAACAAAGTAGAGTCCAGACCGAACCAAGCTCTATCTAACTGCATCTCATGCAGCCCCAAGTTTCCTGTGAGGAATTCCGAAGCAATGACCAAGGGATCATAAGGGGGAGGAGGAGTGGGCAATCCTCCAACTTTAAGATTCAACTCCTTGGCACGCTTGACTCTTCCTTCCACCAATTTGGCCTGAACCACTTCTTCTACTGCTGGTAAAGGAGGATTTTAATCCTTACCCTTCACCAGTTGAGCCTAGGTGTCTGTTTGTTTTTGAATATTTTCCTGTTGAGTTCTGATTTCCTCTTGCTTGTATTTTAAATCTGATATCTCAGTCTGTAAATGATCATTAACAGTAGTAGGTTTTGTGTATGCATTGGAATCTGCGAGTTGTCTTCACCAAGGAAATGTTGTTAGCTTCAACCTTTTCAACTCGAGAAGTTAATTTAAAAACCTCGGTTCGAAGGGTTCTGTTGGAGTATTCTAGAGTCTCTAATCTACTGAGCAACTTTGTAATAATGTTTGGAAGGCTACCTTCCTGTTGACCCTGTTCATTCGGCCCAATGCTGGAAACCAACTGCGCTGCGGGGGTGGAGGGAGACATCGTGGAAGGGTAAACTGCTTGGAGAGGTGATACGATTAGAAGAGTGGCGGTAGAGTCTCCAAATCCCCCTATTCAAGTTACCGTGTGCATAGAAGATCAAAGCTGGTTAGGGAAGGACCGAGGTAGGAACCAATGGCAGCGAGCAAGGGCAGCAAAAAAGCCCCACAAATCTCTGAAAATCATGGCAGAGAGAGCCATGAAATACAGAAAATAGTCCCAGGAAAGCCACAAATTGCAGGAGCACGAGCCTGGGCCAGCGAGTCAAGAGCCACAAAAGACAGCCCACAAAGCAGCCTACAAATCTCAAGAGTCACAAAACAGTTTGAAAATCGTGGCAGAAACGAGCTTGATAACCACCAACAGTTTCGTGTCAGCTGCTTAAGGTGCTTCGAGCCTTGACTCAGTCCTTGCCTTTGATTTCATATATGTCGCACGTCACTGCCACCAAAAAGTGGGCTCGTAGCTACCTATAACTTGCAAAAAGCATGGTTCTACTTGAATTCTGTGAAAATCCTAGACTCATTTGTTTTGCCATCTTTGATGGCAAATTTTAGGAATTGTTTCATGATGAGTTTTCCAATTGGGACCACCAAAGGCTTCTTGTTGACCAATACTTGACCTTCTATCACAAAAACTTCCTTTCACATAGATCACTTTGTTTTTTACCTCCTGCCCACTATCATGACTATGGTTTTACTCACATAGTGTCTCATCCTCTTGAAAGAAAAAATGAAGACAAGGTTTATGATGGGCAAAATATAGGTTTCCAATTGGGTTCTCAAATGTAGGGACCAAATCTAAATCCAGACACACTATGTAGATACACAGGTGCTCAAGGAGTGCAAACTTCGTAATTCTATAGGATAGTGACCCTAACTGTAGGATAGCTATAGGTTTCCAAGGCCTATCGCTAAGATAAAGATAGGTATCTTACTAGAATTTAGAATAAGAGTAATCAAGGAGTGGATAAAGCCAAGGGGCGTAATATAATAAGACAATGCAATAGATCAAAGTAAACATGCATTTACGCTAGTCTATAACAATAAATGACCGATAAACAACATATATGTGCAACATAAAAGACTAAGAAGGGTTAGAAATACTTACCTGTAGCATGTGTGGGATTGCTGATGCATAATCCTCCCCAGAGACAACATCAAGAGAAATTCGCTATGGGTGTAGAAGGGGAAAGCTCAACAAGAAAATCTCTAGTCCTAAGTCACTATGGTGACTCAAATGCACAAGAGGTAAGCTCCAAGTCCAACAAATAGGCGTGAAATACTGTGAAAATATGCGAGTTATAAGTGCCTTTATGTTTGATAATTGTAGGTGTAAAATGGTGCAAAAATATGCGAGTTATACGTGCCTTCGTGTATAATAAAAATGATTTTCGCTGGTGGTTTGATAAAAAGGTGGTGGGGTATGTATAACCAACGCCATCGCCTGTGGGTGATGGTGGCGGCTATGGAAAAACCAAAACTTAAAGGCGATGGCGTTGGCCTTGGGGGAAAACCTTACGGTCAAAAGTTGGAAAACATGTGAGATGGAGGCTAGAAGGTTAATAGAGGCAAATGTTGAAGGTCTAGGGTTACTAAAAGTAGGTATAATAGCGTGCAATAGGCATAAATAAGTATACATAATGAGATAAGTGGACTTAATGGGTGTAATGTGTGAACAAAGGGAAGAAACAAGGCAAGGCAAGGTACCCAAGGCATAATACTGACATCTCTCAAATGTTGTGGTCTAGTCTATGTGATCAAGTCCTATCACATCCCAATCTTGGCAGGCCCCTTAAGGCACCCGCTTAGGAGGAAGACGCATTAGCAACCCGTGCATAAAAGAAACGGTTAGCAAGCGTAAAAGATGAGGTGTAAGACAAAATTTGGGACATCACCAACCCCTTGGTACCTCTCATGGGCTGCAAAACCAAAAACCATGAACACTATCATTTGGAATTGAAGACGAATGAATACTATCAAACTCAGGGTCCGATATATCATTTGGATGTTCTTCAACCGGCTCTGGTGTATCCAAATCTTCCTCTATCATCGCCATATAAGACTTGCAATTTATTCTTGCATATAAGATACCAACTCTAGGATCCTCAAGTTTCAACAGTAAGTACTTGGCCTTGGTTTAGGTTCTAATCTTTGTTTCTCTCCTTTCACGGGGATCATAACATATGATCAATTTAGTTGAATTATTCCTCTAAGATCCCTACAAAAATTTCTACTTAACAATATACTGATAATGTTTGAATATCGTCCACGAGGATCGTTGTTATGAATTTCTTTTCTAGGTAGGTAGCTAGAACAACTTGAACATCTTTGATTTGGTCAACCAAAGGGACTTCTTTAGTTTCAATAGTGGAACATCTTCTAGCCCTCTTTGTAAGTGCCAATCTAAGGACACAAGCAACTTTCGCTGACATTATATTGTCTGAGGCTCCAAAGTCAACAATGTAATTGTTGAATTTGTCTCCACCAATGAAGAGGGAAACATATAATTACTCAACTCTTTTAGAGGTGGATACATATGAAGCCATTGGATTTTTGACAGTTGGGATCTTTGAAATAAGTATAATACCTTGTGTGGGGGTCTTGGAAGAACTAGAGATACCCCCTTTAATGAATTTAACCAACCTATCAAGTTGATTGAGTTTGGCTTACAAGTATTTGGTCTTAGACATTTGGGTCTGGGACATTTTTACATGGTCAATGATGTCAAAGGTTGGAAAAGAGGTAAGAGGGGAAGCTTCAACATTTGAACGAGCTTGGGCATTGGTTGCATGGTTATGGTTTTTGGAATACTTGAAATGAGAGAAAGGGATGGAGAAACTAGCCTTTATGAATGATGATTGCTGTTGTGGGAGTTTTTTTTTTTGCTTCCTCTGTTGCTTGCTCGACTTCTTTGATTTTGAGCTTTTTTGAAGATAGGATAAGAGTGACTGTTTTTGTTTCCAAAATCACCATTACAATCTTCACTACCTCATTTGTATTCCAAATACCCAATATGGGATTCGTCATCTAGTTCTTCAACCTCAAGCTCTAAAAAATTAGAATTTTCTATATCCTTTACCGCTTGAACTTCAAAGGAGGCATGAACATCAGTAACTACATGGTGAGGAGCTTCAAGTGCCAAACGTTGTTGAGGTGCTGTTAGGTGGTTGCGGTTGTTATGGTTGCTAAAGTTTCTTCTTGATATGTCCTTGTATGGTACATTTTGAACTTTTGCTTCTTTAAGGTAAGGATGTCATTTGCCAACTTCTCAACCATAGCATTTGTGGTACCTTGATTTGAGTTTGATCCTTGATTTCAGCTTTCCAACCAAGATTAGATCATCTTCAACTTCGATGGCCAATGATTGGGCCGCATCTAAGTTTGGAACTTGTGATCTTCTCAAGATAAAGCTAACTTTAGGGTGCCGAGCATTAATGAAGAAGCACCTTTGATTTTGCTTTGTGAGTGTGGTCAATGTTTTAAAAATCAGAACCGGACTTGGAATCGGTCGAGGGTTGGATCGGACCGGAACCGAAACCGGATCGGAATCAAACCGGTTCAAACTTTATGAATCGGTTTACTAAAAAACACATAAAAATTACATTTTTAATGAAAACAATATATTTGAAAGATTAGAAATCGTAATTCCAACAATTACACACAAAATATGCAAAGTTTGCTCATGTATATACTATATAACCTAGACTGTTTTGGTACGAGTATGGGTACGAGTATAGATATAGGTACGAGCACAAATACAGGTGCGAGTAGGGTACGCTGAAATGACAAATTTTTAAAAACCTTGGGTACGTTACGCTGCGGGTATGTTCGTACAATATATTTTAAAAAAGAAAATAGATTATATATATATATATATATATATATATATATATATATATATATATATATATATATATATATATATATATATATATAAAAAGAAAACAACAAGCTTATAGTCTCACCAAGCAATAAAATATTAGAAGCTAACAACAAGCTTATTATGAATCAGAAGCCATCTAAAGCAAGATTTCTTTAATTGAATACAAGCACACCACAAAACATTAAATCTATGAGTCCATCTACTAATGGGCTCACAAACATTCCAATTATTGTTAAGGCCCAGGGAAAGGTTTGGAGAGAAAGCAATCTTTTCATAGAGTTGTTTGGAGATAGCCTCTTGGAGAGGGGGCCCCTTTGAGCCACCTCACAATATCCCAAAATTCACTTTCATCCTCCATAATTAGTCTAGTAGAGGGATCTGTGAAAGCATTTATGGGCATTGTATACATTTTGATTTGAGATTGAGGAAGCTTATAGTAAGCTTTAAGGTTTGTCCATTCCATCCACTTCCTAAATTTGTACAAGTCATGAAATATTTTAAGTTCTTTCTCAAACGAAAGGAGGGCAGAGCAACCTCTTGTCAAGGCAAGGATCTTGTCATTATCATAGTTCGCATACTTGTATTCGGCAAACCCAAAAAAATTTGACTCCGCAAAAACTTGGCAAGACTCGGCAAATATTCGGGAATACTTGACAACTTAAAAATATGCTATTTTATTTTAAAAACATATATTTTATGCAAAATATAGCTACAAAATATATCAAATGAGTCTGTTAAATGTTGGGGTAGTGTTTTCTAGTAGGTTTGAACACAAATACGACACAAAATCGTATCATCATGCGCATACAATAGCCAATTGATAATTGTTATGAATTTATGATGATTGCCATTCAAAATTATCATCATATATTGTATATCTATGGAAGTTGCAATTTACAATTTCCCTTTCCTCGTTCTAGAGAAATATCAACATGATGCCTTATTAAGACAAAAATCTACATTTTTTCAGCGTTAAACATGTGTTTTTCCCGATTTTCGTGCTAAGTCTATAAATGTTCTACAAATATTCCTAAGTGTTTTCAGCCTCGGTGAGTACATTGGCGTATATTCGCTGTATGTTCTCAGCAAATACTCACGAATCTTCCGCATGTTGACGATTGAGTGAGTTTGATCTGACCAAAAATTCGTCGCCAGCCCTAATTTGGGGTAAGTACTTGCTGATTACGGAGAGTACATCGCTAAATTCAGGATTTATGTACTTTGTTGTCATTAAATTTCAGATTCGATGAAATCAATTAGTAGTTTTGTGCACCTATTGTCCAAAGGAAGAGAAGATCAGGATGCTCAGCCGCGAAAGGGACATTACACAAGATTCCTATGCCTTGCCAAATCTGATTAAAGAATAAAGGACCAATGAGGAGCATACCAGAAAGCCCCCAAACAGTAATTCAATCAAATGAAGTCCTTGTCATCTCTCTTGACCCTTCATAGCCTATTGGCAACAGTTGAATCTCACACGAAGGCTGTATCCAAGGTTTAGTTATAGCTGAATGTCTTTGTATTTTATTGTTATCTGGTGGTACTAAAAAAAACTGTGTGGCAAGAACTGTGGGTACCCATTCGGGGTTGAGCATTTTGCTTGGGAACGGATTATCTCATACATTGAACGTACCTAAGAACTCTGTTGCTACTGCTACCCGTACTCGTACCCGATTCTTAGTTAGTGTTTCTGCTTTGCATTAAACTCTAGGTGACTTAAAAACGGGCAGTCTAGTATATTCCTTGAGTGAGAAAGGTCGAGCTTTATAGCAACATTGAAGAGAGGACTCTAAGTCCAATAGCACAAGGCTTACAGCATATTTAATCATTCTCCATGACGAGAATACATTATTATTAGAGGATTGATGGAATGGCCTCAGTATAGTACAAAGACTGGAATTTTGTAATATGCTATGATGCTACAAGTTACAAATCTCTAGGAGTTGTCTTTTAGGATGACATCTCTAGAGTTGATCATTGAAGTCAGAACTGAACAGTCGTCCTGGTGATGAACTGAATTGTTTTTTCAACTTCTCAATGCCATATAAATATGTGACTGCATCTCTGGCTCGTTTAGTTCAAAGCGGAATACGGACTGGTTGGACTTGCATCAAATTAGTCCGGTATTATATGCTGGTTTGTGCCAAATTCCTAGTCTGACATTGGTATCAGAGCACGGCCGCTTTCGGTTCACGGTTTGACCAGTTTTCATCCTTCATTCTTTGTGTCAGCTGTAAGTTTTATTTCCAGCCACAAAAGAATTTTTTTTCCTATCCTCCTTTTCAGCTGTACAGCCTGCTCAGAATTATTTTTGCATGGTATATAGGTGGTGTTACAGTAGCATGAAAATACTTTTGCTGTTATCTACATTTTCATTCAATTTTTGCTCAGACTCATGCGCTACTTCCAGTTCATAATGCAATTTCAGCTGGTTGATTGATAGAATCACTCTGTTGTAGACCTGCATTTACTGTTTCATTTAACAATCATGTGTACATGTCCTGCAAACTTGGATATTCTATGAAAACTTCATACTGCGTTGGAGGATGCAGATGTTTTGGTTGGGCTGTTCTAAGTCCATCATCTCTGTGCTTTGGAATTATTCTCTTCCTACAGACCCCTATGAAGCTCATGCAAGGGTCTAGCTAACTCAAGATATTCCATAAGAAGACAGGTCCACATGGCACTTATCTGGTCTTGTTAGAGATAACAGAAGCATACGTACATAGAACAAGTGCTTTGCAAGTACAATCTTTGTTTTATTAGCCAGCTATGTAATCTTTTAACTGCATAGGAGGATTGCATTAATTGCAAAATGCTTCAGGGTCGCTTAAGCGTATGGGGGTCTTCAAATCTTCCTGTTTCAAAGATTCTTTGATTGTGTTGGAGTGCAAATCATAAACATTGGCTACGTGGTGGCATTTCATTCACTATATTGGCATTTTGATGGCCGTACACCTTCACTCACTCCCATATGAAAAGCTAAGTTCATTTACTTTTATGTTTTTTTATTTTAACAAAACATTTTTTTTGGACGATCATCTTTTACATATTTTTTTGAAAGGCTTATATTCAATTTGGTGATTTTAATTGACTTATTAAAACAATAAATAAGTCCATTTTTTGCAAAAAAAAATCAAAGCAAAATTGTGCAAACCACTTCAAATTTTGAAACTCAAGTATTCGCAGCTTTCGGTATACACGATGCCTCTAGTTCACAATTACAAATAATGTCATCGCGATTGAGCTATTGCATCTAATGCCTAATATAGTTGCAACAACAGTATTTGCGGCATGTGCTATTGCCAAAGAAACTGTGACACAAAAAGTTCAAAAAACTCTTTTTATTTCTTCATAAAGATGAACACAAAGTCTCGTACACTTTCCTCTTGTATAAGATCTTGTACAAAATCACAGGCAGCAGAAAGTCTAGCCAAAAATCCGTCCAAGCCTCTTGCAATTCAAATCACCTCAAGAAATGATGAAATGTCCTACACTATCCTGGACAGCCCAAAGTCTCTCCACATATCTCTGAAGGAACCTCCTCCGAAAGTCTCCCAAAGTGGCATCTCCAAGTAAAAATTTCCATTTGGTAAAAGTCCCTCAAAATGATTTACAAATAGTTACTTATAGGAGAGATCTCCCTATTTTTCAGCTACATGCAAGCTTGAACGAGTCAATCTGCCTAAAATAGAAACCTGTAATTGACAAAGTCAATTTGTACAACATAGGAACTTGCAAATTGAAATTGATAGCCAATTTGCACAAGATAGGAACTTTGAAATTGACAAAGTTGATTTGCAACTTGCAAATTGACAAAGTTGATTTGCATCTTGCAATTTGACAAAGTCAAGTTGCAACTTGACAAAGTTGATTTACAACTTGGAAATTGACAAAGTAGATTTGTAATGCGAATTGACAAAGCTGCTTTGCAACTTGCAAATTGATAAAATGATTTTGCAAGTGGCAAATGTCCAAACAACAATGGGGGCAGACTTTTGGCCTGTTCGAGCAAATCAAAAGTCTGATCAACAAAGGGGAAGAGTGAATTGGGGAATTGGAGGTTCGTGCACAACTTGCATATACATTGCAAATGTGCACCAAAAGTCCGAAACTTTGACACACTTCTATTTTTTAACACTTAGACAAATTTTTGATCTCTTGAGCCCCATAGATTTATTAAATCCATTCCACCACTTTCATTTGATTGGATTTGATCAATTGTGACCAAATTTGATTGGTGTACTTGTGTTCAAAATTTGGGGACAACAGGGAGCTACAACTTAAAAATTCAAAAACAGTTGCAGACCTAGAATCTTTTCCAAAAATCATTAGGGGTGTAGTTGTACAGTTTTAATATATTTATCTATCTTATCTTGTCATTTCATTGGTTGACCCCACAATTTTTTGCTCAGAATTATGCCCCTTTTCTCCCAAAAATCCCTATATATGAAGTTGAGAATCAGAATATTTTGTAAACTATTATGACTTATGGTGCCAAAATTACAATGACAATGCTCGAGTGGAGCTATGGCCGTAGAACAACAATTGGTGGCTGACAACTATGTTTTGGGTGGCACAATAGGTGAAGTAGGGCTTAGTAAAGGGTGGTATACCGGCTGTGGCAAGCAAGTGGCTAGAGGCGCTGGTGCAATGTAGGGTGTAGGGTTTTAGTGGCGGTGAAGCGGCTCTGTAGAAGGTTTCTGATCGGCTAGTACGCGATTGGGTGCAGTGGAAGAGGCATTGCCTTTTTTATCTCAATGCATGCACTCTTAAGGCCTTGCGCTGAGGAGGTCAACGGGTCAATGCCTGTGCTCTCCAATGTTTTAAAAATCGGAACTGGACTCGAAACCGGCTGAGGGTCGGAACGAAACCGGAATTGGACCGGTTTGAAACTTATGAACCAGTTTACTAAAAAATACATAAAATATTGCAATTTAATGAAAACAAGAAATTTTATAGATTCCAAACCATGATTACAAACAATTAGAGACAAAATATGCAAAGTTTACTCGTGCATATACCATGTAAGGGTAAATATAGCAAACGGCACCGAGTGTAGTACATATCCGAAACAAAATACATAAACAATGAGGCTCTAAATGGCTTATAGAGTCCCAAAAACAATATGCTACAAGCTACTACATGTTTGATATCAATCATTAAACTCAACACCACTGCTAAGAATGGGATCATCATCCTCATCAATGTCATCATGTTCCTTTGGGTCATACACATCAGACTCCTCATGGACATCTGCAATAGTTGTAGTAGCACGACTGCTATTTTCCATGTCTGGTGCTACTAGTGGTTCATCCACCCCAAGTCATTGGGATCAAACTCTACTTGGTTACTCTCCTCTACCCATTCTGAGGTTGGACCAATATCATCCAAGACAATGGGATCTGTATTAGGTATCCTATTCAGAAATTGGTTGCGCTTTAGCTAGAGGTTGTTTTGCACGAAGATGAGATCATTTAATCGTTGTTCCAAACGCGGTCTATATAACATCATTTTAGGGTTAGGGTTGGGAAAAAGTAACTTAAAAGCTAAAATTGGGAAAAAATGTTTTAAGGCAAAACCTGCCCCACAAATAGTTCAGACCGGTTCAGTACAGAACTGGAAGGTTCAGTACTGAATTGGTATTGAATCGGCTGGTTCCATACAAAGCTGGTCATTGATTTGATTTTTCTACTGGTTTGCAATTTTTTTTAATCAACCGGTCTAATTGATCGAACTGAACTGGATCCGGAATGGTTTTTAAAACACTGGTGCTCTTAGCCTCTTGCTGGTTGACTAAAACATTGTATGGACTGTACGGATTCTGTATAGGGTAACAAAATTACAGAAATTTTCAAAAATTCAGCTCCATATGTTGTGTAGGTTGATTAGTTCGAACAGGAAACATTTTTCTATATTTAAAGGTGTCCAGTCAACACTTAGTCAAGATCCAGTTTTCACTTAGTCAAGATCCATTTTTAGGTATAATTGAATTCCACCCATGCAAATGAGGTGACACACAAAGCAAGCGGGTCGGGTGTTGAGAATATATATATATATATATATATATATATATTTTTTTTTTTTCTCAGATAGATATAGAGGGCATATAGAATACAAATCAGATCAGATATCGAGTTATAGAATTCTATATGATTCCAATTGCCGCTATTACAGTAATAATGATTCGAAAGTGATGGGGGTGGTATAGTAGTAGGGGGGGAAGCTGATCCGGGATGTCCGCCCCTGTAGGTCGATGTTCTACTCCGAGATGGCTGTATAGGTGGGCCCCCCGCCCCTTTTATAGAGTATAGGCGGGCCCCTATCTATGGCACCAGCCCCCCTGCCTATCTGTATATAGGGTTTCCCGTTCGATTGGCTCTCATTCTTTTGAACTGAATGCTAATTTGATTCAAAGTTTCCGGAGATTCGCTCGTGTAACCTATAGTGAGCCCCCCACTGCCATATCTAGATAGGGCTAGATAGGGCCATATAGAGAGTTGGCCCCCCAACTCAACTCACTTTATTCGATGGGCTAACTGACCAAAGTGAAAAGCAAAAATCTTTTGATAAAGGCGTTCTTCGGTGTATATATATTTTTCTCAAGTTATTTTGTGCATTTAAAAGGTCTTGAAGGGTGAACTTCCTGAAGCCTCGACTCTTTGAAATTGGAATTCGATTTTTGAATCCTATGAAACACCAAAAAGCTTCGAAAGAGCTCTACATTTCGTGACAAGTTTTGGGAGGATTTGAGACAGTTAATTTGGATCTTAGTGAAGCTAGAGAGCTTCCACCAAAAAACGCATAAGGGGTTTCTTGCCTCTCTTTTACTCTTTCCATAGCAACTGGTATGTGAACTTGAACATTCCTTTCCACATGACTGTTGATATCCATACACTCTCACATTAGGATGGATCAAAGAAAATGGGTAATGCAAAATTGAAGGGTGGTTCTTGTCGCAATGTTCATTATATGTTACATCTTTCGAATCTTCTTTCTTTGCCTCGAATAGTACAAGATATTTTCTTGTGTTTTGACACAGACACAATGAGGGGTTTTAAAAACCCTCCCACTGCAACAAAATCCTATGAAGCACCAAAAAGCTTCGAAAGAGCTCTACATTTCGTGTAATGTCCCCTCTGCCCGCGTGAGCCTGGGCGAAGACCTTTGGCCCTTTATGTCTACCCGACGGCCAAAGGGAAGTTTTAGGGTGACTTATCTTTATTATTTTATTATAATGTGCTATTGTTTCAAAAAAATAATAATATCATGAAAAAAGCACATATAATAAATAATAAAGTATAATAATGAATTAAAATGTCAAAAATACAATTAAAAGTAATTGTATTAGAAAAGAGAAAGTGCGACTTACCTTAGGGAGTCATTTTTTGGAAAATGTGCCAATTAGCCCAAAAGGGAAAATGCGCCCAGCATAGGGGAATGAAACAATTTGATTAGCTGATTTGAGGGTGGTGGTTGGCTGATCTCCCTTTAAATAAACAAGTCGACTTGTAGAGAGGTCATCCAGATTTTTATTATCATCTTTTGCATTGCTAAGAGCTCTGAGCTTTTATCATAAATTCCAAGGACGAAAACCCTTGTGAATTTATCTCTTGCGGACGAAAACCCCAAGAGATTGAGAGGGGATTTCACTCAGAAATTCCTAGTGTTATTCATCAGATTTCCAAGTTCAGTTCAGCCGTGTGTGTAAAGGGATTTGAAGGTGTTTTCCAGTGATTTGCAACCAGCAGTTGGGTCGGTCCATTGTAAGCAGTTTTGGCAGCGAATTCAGAGGTATTTTTATCCAAGATATTTGTCAAATGTTTGTCATCAGACTGTAAACTGATCGCTGTACTTTTTATCATTTCTGAGGTGCATTTGAAGGTATTTTTTAATCTGAATTATAACAGATCTTCAGATCTGATTTTCTGGGCTATTACCAGTTTGTAATAAGTTCAGTTTTCTGTGTAATTCAGCCCTCAAAAATCTGGGCAGTCATTAGAAATCAGAAATAGTTTTATTGGGCGTGTTTTACATTGATGTTTCTCTTTAACCCTAGTCGCACTTTCCAGATCTGCACTAGGAACTTGACATAAAATACACAGAAATCTGTATTTGCTGTTTTTGATTAATAAAAAATCAGTATAGTGTAAGGAGGATCCATCTAGGGATCTTTCAGTGGTATCAGAGCATCAATCCTCCCACCTGGAGGGTCTGTTTGGAATTGTTTTATGCAGCCTACAGAAGTTGGGCCACACCGATATTATACTAGGAGTCAGGCACGTCTGAATATTGAAGGTATCATGGATAGAGGAGAAGGAGCACACACTCCTCCACGGCGTGAGCGACCTGATCCGGATGCCCTTTTTAGCGGAATGATCGATTCCCATCAGGAAATGATTCAGACCATGAGACAGCTGATGGAGAATTTGACTATGGATAGGGCAAGAAATCGGCATGATAGAAGGGAAAGATCTGCATCCATAGCCAGCAGCTACCGAAGGCACAGCCGGGTTCCTACAGAAGTGGGCAGCGTAAGAGGTTCCCCTCCGCGAGATAGGAGACATACAGAGGAAAGAAGACCCACGAGGACTGCAGATCGACCTATGCAGCCTAGATTCCTACCAAGGGAGGAGCCGCCATTAGTTGAGGACCCACTTGAAGACATAGCCTTTCAAGATAATGTAATGGTAGCTCATGATGAGTGGAGAGCACTACCAGAAGAGGTGCGGAACGCCTTTCCCCTCCACCAGTATTGTATGCAGAAAAGGGAGAGCTTGAAAGCTAGGCAAGCACAGAGGCCTAGGACCCAGCAAAACAGAGAATTGAAGCAGGTTACCAATAAGGTGACCCTTTCCACCTTTGATGGCAGTGGAAAGACTAGTGCCAGGGCATGGATTCACAAGCTTGATACATACCTCACTCTCAAACCTATGCAGGAACAAGAGGCTATTCAGTTTGCTACTCTTCACTTAGAGGGGGTGGCATATGATTGGTGGCACCATGGGCTTATCACACAGAGACATGACTTACTACGGTCATATAGGGAGTTTAGTGAGAAGTTGATTGCCAGATTTGACCGCAAAGATGTGGAGCTATATTACAGGGATTTGGCACAGCTACGACAGAGTGGGCACGTTGATTCTTACATCAACGAATTTCAGATGATTGCAGTAATGGTTCTCGAGATGCCCGAGAGACGTGTGGTAATGCTTTTTATTGAGGACCTGCATGACAAGTTAAGAGGGTTGATCAAGGCCCTTAGGCCTACTACGTTACATGATGCTATCCAGACAGCATTGGATTTGGAGACCACTCCCACTTCTTACCAGCCTAGTAAGAAGCCCTTCACAAGCTCCAAGCCGATTCAGCGTTCCACTACTCAGCAAAGGAGTGTACCCCCTCCTAGGATGGATCAGGAGACTCGGAATGAGTTGAGAAGAAAGAAACTTTGTTTCCATTGCAAAGATCACTGGGAGCCTGGACACAACTGCCTTGGGAAAGGCAAGGTGCATCTTATTGAGGTTATCTCGGATGCAGAGGCAGATTCTTCAACAGATACAGATACAGAGGACAGTGGTCAGGGTGCACATGAGGAGCAGCCCCAGGTAGAGCTAGGAGATGGAGATGCATCAGGCTCAGGTACTATTGCTTCACTTTCTGGAATCCCTAGGTATCATCCATTTCGTGTGAAAGGAGTACTTAAGGGCCAACGAGTTGTTTGCTTGATTGATAGTGGTGCTACACACAATTTTCTTGATGAGGGATTTGTGATGAAGCGGGGATTACAGGTGGAAGAATTTGAGGGGTTTAGTGTACGAGTGGCAGATGGCTTTGCTTTAAGCTGCACTAGACGAATTCCACAGCTTAGTATCCAGCTAGGAGACTACACAATGACAGATGATTTTTACATAGTTGGACTTGGAGAGATAGTAGCAGTTTTGGGGATTCAGTGGCTTCAGTCTCTGGGGAGATATGTGCAGGATTTCAAACGAATGGAGATAGAGTTTATGTCAGAGGGGAAGAAGATTGTGCTACGAGCTCTTTCGGATGGTGGGCCTAGAGTTGTTTCAGCACATAGGATGGAGTCTATTATCAGTCATGGAGAGGTTGCATGGGCAGCCCAATGTTTCATTTCATCCAAATCTTCTCCAGATGGTGGACAGCAGTTGCATGCAGATATTCAGACCATAATAGATAGGCATGGGCAGGTTTTTGGTGATATTCCTCCAGGGAGACCACCAGACAGAGGGTTTGAGCATGTCATAGAGTTGGAGGAGGGTGCCAAGCCTGTGATCACTACACCCTACCGTCATCCTAAGAAATTTAAGGATGAGATAGAGAGGACCATCAAAGAGCTTCTTGACATGGGGCATATCCGTCCTAGTTCTAGCCCATTTGCTTCTTCGGTGGTGTTGGTAAAGAAGAAGGACGGGACGATGAGAATGTGTATCGACTACAGGGCCCTCAACAAGAAGACCATCAAAAACAGGTATCCCATCCCCCGTATTGATGAGCTTTTGGATGAATTGCATGGAGCCATTTATTTTTCGAAGATTGATCTTTGATCGGGATACCATCAGATTCGGGTCCGAGAGGAGGATATCCTCAAGACAACATTCAAATGTCATTATGGGCATTATGAGTTCTTGGTGATGCCATTTGGTCTCACTAATGCACCTGCCACTTTTCAGTCATGCATGAACCATCTCTTCAACAAGCAGTTGAGGAAGTTCGTGTTAGTTTTCTTTGATGATATCTTGATCTACAGCAGGTCATGGGAGGATCATTTGAGGCATTTAGATGAGGTACTTGGCATTATGGAGATTCAGTCTCTATTTGCTAAGATGTCCAAATGTGAGTTTGGACTTACTGAGATACTGTATCTGGGACATGTCATTGGGGCCAATGGGGTCAAGGTACATCAGGAGAAGATACAGGCTATGCAGGATTGGCCTCCACCTAGGAACATATCAGAGTTGCGGGGATTCCTAGGGCTATGCGGATATTATCGGAGATTTGTGAAGGGTTATTCAGATATTGCTGCACCTTTGACAGATCTCACAAGGAAGGGCGCATTTAGATGGACAGATGAGGCACAGATAGTATTTGATGAGCTCAAGATGGTGATGAGCACATGCCCAGTCCTTGCCCTCCCGGACTTCTCTAAGCCATTCATCTTAGAATGTGATGCTTCGGGTTCAGGTATTGGTGCAGTCTTGATGCAGGACCGTCATCCCATTGCCTATGAGAGTAGAAAGTTGAGGGAGAACGAGAGGTTGTATTCCACCTATGACAAGGAGATGCTCGCCATCATGCATGCATTGGCGAAGTTCAGACAGTATCTGGTAGGAGGGAAGTTCGTAGTAAGGACCGACCATAACAGCTTGAGGTACTTCTTGGAGCAGAAGGAACTCAATGAGAGGCAGCAGAAATGGGTCAGCAGGATTCAGGCCTATGATTTTGACATCGAGTATGTCAAAGGGAAAAAGAATGTTGTGGCGGATGCACTATCGAGGAGACCCCATGTTGCTGTCCTATATTCTATGAGTGAGATTTCTGCAGATTGGAAGTCTCAATTGTTGGTCGAGTATTCAAAGAACACCTTAGCATGTGAGATCATGGACGGCAAAATTCAGGATGGGCGCTACCAGGTAATTTCTGATTTGATTTATTATAAGGGTAGGATTTATTTGGTACCTGAATCTAAGCTTAAGGGGAAGATTCTACATGCACTCCATGATGCACCATTAGCAGGACATCCAGGGTATTTCAAGACATATAGGCAGGTTAGAGAGAGATTCTCTTGGAAGGGTCTCAAGGAGGATGTCCTACAGTATATTCGAGAGTGTGTGACTTGTCAGCAAAACAAGTCCGAGCATACTTTTCCTGCAGGCTTATTACAGCCCTTACCTATTCCAGAGCAGAGATGGGAGAGTATATCTATGGATTTCATTATAGGACTACCAGTTGTGTAGGGCTATGATCGCATTTATGCGATAGTTGACAGGTTGACTAAGTATGGTCACTTCTTTGCCATCCCCACGAGCTTTAAGGCACCACAGGTGGCTGATTTATTCTTTAGGGAGGTATTCAGGTTACATGGGCTTCCGAAGAATATTGTTAGCGATAGGGACAGCAGGTTTATGAGCACATTTTGGCAGGAACTCTTCAGGTTGGCAGGCACTGAGTTGACTCTGAGCACTAGCTATCATCCGCAGACAGATGGGCAGACGGAGATTGTGAATAAGTGGATTGAGGGGTACCTGCGCAACTATGTTTCAGGGCAGCAGAGAGCATGGGTCAAGCAACTTTATTTGTGCGAGTATTGTTACAATACTACGTACCACATGTCCATTGGGATGACCCCTTTTTGAGCTTTGTACGGTTATGACGCGAGATCCTTCGTGGATATGGCGTTTGGAGATAGTAGAGCTCCTAAGGCTCGAGAGGGTTTACAGGACAGCCAGGATATCCTTAAAACCCTTAAGGACACTATGCAACATGCCCAAAATCAGCAAAAGATGTATGTAGACAGGCACATGATTGAGCGATCATTTGAGGTAGGGGATATGGTCTTTTTACGACTCCAGCCTTACAGACAGAGTACTCTTAAGAAGAGTGGAGCGGAGAAGCTTAAGCCTCGCTTCGTATGGTCCATACAGGGTAGTGAGGAGAGTTGGACAGGTAGCTTATGAGTTGGAGTTACCTTCTGAAAGTAAGATACACAATGTTTTTCATGTATCTTGCTTAAAGAAGGCATTGGGACAGCATGTGACCTCTTCAGTAGAGTTACCCCCCTTGGATGATGAGGGAAGACTGGATTTGGTTCCGGAGGGGCTTCTGGATTGGAGGGAGAGAAGATTGCAGAACAAGGTGATACGGGAGTACCTGGTTCGTTGGAAAGATTTACCCTTGGAGGATGCCACTTGGGAGGGTGAGTCTATTCTTTAGCACCCCGCGTTGCTACAGTTGCTTGTGGGCAAGCAACTCCGGGGAGGGAGGACTGTAATGTCCCCTCTGCCCGCGTGAGCCTGGGCGAAGACCTTTGGCCCTTTATGTCTACCCGACGGCCAAAGGGAAGTTTTAGGGTGACTTATCTTTATTATTTTATTATAATGTGCTATTGTTTCAAAAAAATAATAATATCATGAAAAAAGCACATATAATAAATAATAAAGTATAATAATGAATTAAAATGTCAAAAATACAATTAAAAGTAATTGTATTAGAAAAGAGAAAGTGTGACTTACCTTAGGGAGTCATTTTTTGGAAAATGTGCCAATTAGCCCAAAAGGGAAAATGCGCCCAGCATAGGGGAATGAAACAATTTGATTGGCTGATTTGAGGGTGGTGGTTGGCTGATCTCCCTTTAAATAAACAAGTCGACTTGTAGAGGGGGCATCCAGATTTTTATTATCATCTTTTGCATTGCTAAGAGCTCTGAGCTTTTATCAGAAATTCCAAGGACGAAAACCCTTGTGAATTTATCTCTTGCGGACGAAAACCCCAGGAGATTGAGAGGGGATTTCACTCAGAAATTCCTAGTGTTATTCATCAGATTTCCAGGTTCAGTTCAGCCGTGTGTGTAAAGAGATTTGAAGGTGTTTTTCCAGTGATTTGCAACCAGCAGTTGGGTCGGTCCATTGTAAGCAGTTTTGGCAGCGAATTCAGAGGTATTTTTATCCAAGATATTTGTCAAATGTTTGTCATCAGACTGTAAACTGATCGCTGTACTTTTTTTATCATTTCTGAGGTGCATTTGAAGGTCTTTTTTAATCTGAATTATAACAGATCTTCAGATCTGATTTTCTGGGCTATTACCAGTTTGTAATAAGTTCAGTTTTCTGTGTAATTCAGCCCTCAAAAATCTGGGCAGTCATTAGAAATCAGAAATAGTTTTATTGGGCGTGTTTTACATTGATGTTTCTCTTTAACCCTAGTCGCACTTTCCAGATCTGCACTAGGAACTTGACATAAAATACACAGAAATCTGTATTTGCTGTTTTTGATTAATAAAAAATCAGTATAGTGTAAGGAGGATCCATCTAGGGATCTTTCATTTCGTGACAGGATTTGGGAGGATTTGAGACAGTTAATTTGGATCTTACTCAAGCTAGACAGTTAATGAGGGTTTCTTGCCTTTCATTTACTTCTCCCATAGCAACTGGTATGTTTTTTTGAACATTTCTTTCCACATGACTGTCAATATCCATATACTCTCGCATTAGGATTGATCAAAGAAGAATCTTTCTTCTTTGCCTCGAATAGTCCAATATATTCTCCTGTGTTTTGACACAGACACAATAAGGGGTTTATAAAACCCTCCCACTCTAACAAAAGTATGGTACGGCTACGTAACACCTAAGTAATGCTTGAATTTTTACAAAGTTGAAAGAAAATCTAATTTTGACGTTGAACAGAAGTAAAAATGCATTTAAAAGCAAAAATTTGAAGTATGAATACTTTCCCAAAGAAACAGAATCTGAAAACAGATTTATTTCCCTTGTGGAGCTAATGGTTCCCTGCAAAGATATAAGAGTTCACAACAAACATGGCAAGTTCAAGTTTGCAGTGAAACTGTGCAAATAAAAACAATAATAAAATAGATTAATTAATTTAATTCTCTGACTAACAATAGTCCAAGCAGATAACCAAATAAGATGCTCTTATATTTATCCAGCATAGGTAACAATAGTTTAGATGTGACAAAAACTCGAAGAACATCACAATGATCATGCCAGAATGAAATATACAAAATAACATTGAAATAGCATGGGTTAGATCAACATTAGACATACATAAAGCATATCACAAAAAGAACTTGCAGAGATGATCTTTGGCTGCTTGGAGCTGAAGTCTGGATTGCACAGTGTCCCCTCGTGTCCCACAATTTCTCAAAAGTCCTTATTTCCTCTCAGATCTGTTAACAACAAACTTTTTTTTTAAAATCAAAACGTTTTTCAAGGGAAACCAAATCTTTGGGGATCTTAATGGTGTCGAGATTCGTCATCGTTCTTGAGCGATTTGTTGTGTTTTTCTCTCATCCATGATTTTGTTTTTTAAAAGCTTCAGAACTGTAAAATTTGTAGTTCATCATCAAATACATGAAATTTTCGAATTTTATCCATAACGAAAGGCACATAAATCATTGCAATGGAAAACTTCTTGAGAGTAATGTTAGCTAATGGAGACAACATAGCAGCAGAACATCCTAGAGAGTTAGCCACAGCATATTTTTCCCTTGGCATATCAATAACATTGTAGGCAGGAAAGTATTCAATCATGTCCCAAATTCTATATAAATATTTGTTTATAGCATTAGAACTGACTAATGATATGATCTACAATTATCTTAGTGTTCACAATCACCTTCAACATCTTTTCCTTATGTTCAATTGCAAACTGAATAACCTGAACTAAAGCTTCATACTCAACAATGCTATTTGTGCACGTGAAAGGTAACTTGAAGGCAACGTTTGGGATTGAAAAGAACTGTACTTGTATCAGACATTGTGCACCATCAAAATACAATGTCAACATTCCCTCCCATGCAGGTTCTTTGTCCTTGGGAATACTGTCTTTTAAGTTTCGTGTGTACACACCCATCTTGGTAGCCGTTGCCTCCACGTTCTAATTTGTTTGGTGATATTCAATGGTCATATGTTTTATTTGGGCTTCCCTTTCAATCCTGATTTGGCTGGGGAGACCTCTCCATGATGGCCATATATGTGAAAAGCCTTTTCTACCTAATCATTAAATGCTCTGGACTAGTTCCTTCTTTGTAACATTCCAAAGTTTTTGGTATATCTACTACTTGTATATCAATAAATCATTTGACCCGGAGATCAGAGGCTAATTATATGTGTAAACTAATAATAAATTGCACTTATCTCAGATTTATCCAAATCTACTTCTTTCTTAGTCGATCAAGCATGATTCAGCCTTTAGCTCTGAAAAATGGAATAGGGCATGACGTTGGCAAAGGCTCCATAATCTGTTACATAGTTTTGTAATTCTTACCAAGTTTTTTCACGGCGAGTGAAAATGGTGGAGCTTTACCCTTTCTATTGTATGATATTACGTTGGTATTAGCAGGGAATCAATACCTTTGTCAGCGAGGGATTTTAACATCAAATCCTTTTGTTCGGTGAGTTGAGCTAACTCAAGCATTGTGATGTTCAGTTTAGTATTCTTGATCCTTTTAGACTAATCCCTTCAGTGTTTGAGCTATTGACGCTGTATCCTTTTAGACTACTCCCGAGAGCGGTTGTCTATTGTAGGAGAGGGGTATCCATGTCTTTTAGAGGTGGTGGTTTATTTGATGCTTTAGGATCAAGTGGAGCATCTTTGTGGTTAGGTGAGAATGAAATTGTGTTTGGGGTCCTTTCCTTACTGCTTAACTTATAAGCTTTCGTTTGTATTTGTTTGTATGTCTGCGCCTCTTCATAATTTTGTTTGGGTTCATTCTCTTCATCCATGGGAAAGTCTATTGTCTATAGCACCATTGCAGAGGAAGTATTGTTACCTGAACAAGTACTAGCCTTGTCAGAACCCATGTGGTAGCATATCATAGTTTTTCATTTCCTGTACAAAGACCTGGAAAGCTGTGAAGAACTCCGGCAACTTGTTTCACCATGCTGAACTTTTTGATAGACCCCACCTCAATTCGATAAGGCAACATCAACAAAGGTAATGGTAATGATAGAATTAGAAGATGCCCTTTGATCATTGTTTTTAAGATTTTTATTATTCTGTTTGGTATGGTTATGCCATGACCTTTTGTTTCTTTTGAAAGAATAATTTATGTCAGGGTTCTCAACTTTTCCACTTCCCACTCTTTTTTGAAGTCTTATAAAGTCATTTATTTACTTTTGCACAACCTTTTAATATTTTCTAACTCCTAGTTTATTGTTGGAGTTGTCCCAATGTTTTGGCTTGTTTGAGTTGTTGTGTCCAATGCATTATTGTTGCTCAACAAAGCCTTATTATAAGGAATGATCTCCGAAGCATTATTATGAGCAAAGACTGTTGTGTTGATTCCGGTGACAATGCATGTGTTGGGCTTGATCATTTGCAAATGTATTGGGTTTAGCACCGGTGTTATATTAGATAGGATGATTGTCTTTCCACCTCTATGGTCTATCATTCAAATTGTTCACCTGAGACCTCCTGACAAAAATAAAAGTCAGGAAACCTTAAGCATTCAAGTACATATCAAAGGTCAGTTTAGGGGTGGCCTATTTTGAGGGATTCTATTTTACATTCTTTGGAATCTAGATCAAAGGTCATTTTAGGGGTGGGCCTCCTATTTTGAGGGTTTCTATTGTACAATGTTTGGAATCTAGCATTGAAATTTCTAAATGTTTCAACATGCTCTTTTTTTATAAGATTGAATTGTTTAAATAATATGCTAGAAGCCTAGGATCTGTGGTGTCACCATATTGGGAAATGAATGCACTTGCAAATTGAACTCAAGTAATTATGGACATACTAGTTAAATTTAATCTACAAGCTGCATCCTCTTAATCCACATTAAGTAATCTGAGGACAGCTTTAAAAGCCACCAGATATTCTTCAGCGACACTAGTCCCATTTTTGACTTTGGGAAGGTATGGAATGTTCCTTTTTCATAATTAATTAACTCTGGATATCCGAAGCCTATGCTTATTATTTTTTGTAGGCTAAGGGGAGATTATAATTTAAGGGGTCCAAGGGTATTTTTATATTTTAATTGGAGAAAGGACACTTAAATTATATTATATTCAAAAAGCAGAAATATAATAAAATAATAAGAGAATGATGAACTTCTATTATTGGGTGCCAAAGTTAGAATAATAATTAAATAACGGGGGCGCCAAGGATAGAGTGGGCTTCATGAGTATTGGGATCCTATTTTTAGGATGAGAGTGGATAAAACATGGTTAATATTGTTTATTCTTATTCTTAGGATGGGGCACCAACAAGGGGGATAATAAAGTTATTTTTTGTTATTTATGGAACATGCATGTGATTCCAAAAGGGGGCGCCCACTTTTGAGAGGGCTTTGGAAGTTATAAAGGCAGATTTGAGGTTTATTGTTCTTTCATCTTGGAAATTTATCAACTACTTCCTTGTCCGCAAGTAGCTTCTGTTTCTGCATCAAAAATAGAGGACAAAATCCCTCATTTGCAAACAGGTCAGAGGACAAAATTCCTCATATCTACGCCGGGCAATAGCATTCAGGGATTGCAGTGACCAATCAAGGTACAAGTCTTCAACCAGTTCAGCTAGGGCACGCTTCTCAGGCTTGATTCTACATCCAGAACAACAAGTACAACTAGGGCTTCAGTATCTGGTGGCTGATTTCAGTCAAATCAGTATGCATGCTCTTCTCTTCCATCTATCTTTCCATTTAGGTCATCAAATTGTGAGAAAATAATTGTATTCAAACACTATGGTATTTCTTTTATTGTAGCTGATTTGAAATAAATAAATAAAAGTCTATTTTTTCTACGTATTGGGGTTTTCTCTTTTTAAAAAACAAATCAGTTTGCTGCTGCTATCATAAAAGTTCAAATTTTTTATTCTACTGCCCTAGAGTTTGACCAAATATTCAGATTTCTTAGAAAGTATTCTTCAGGGATATTACAAGGCACTTCTCATCATTTCCAGGAAAATCGTGCACATCCCCAAGAATAATTATGAGAGTCCGCGATAACCAAGCTAGAGCCTGATTATTAGCCGTATTTAGATTTCTCAATAAAGGTTTAGCTTGTGCAAGTGTTTGAACCTATTCCTTGAAAGTATGCCCCAAACACCTTCCTTCAACAATGTGTGCCTTGGGATTACCCTACCCTTTCCTTTACGTATCATCCTATGTTTCACCATAGGGCTGACTAAACTCTCACTTAGCCCTGACTAAAATGTGCAACTCTAGTAGTAGGTTCCAGTTTGGAATTTTAATTGAAGGTCCTCCTAGTGGCAATTTCATGTTCGTCCTAAAACATTGGACACCACAATCTAATGAATAATTTAAGTTAGAACATAATAAGATTGTGATCAAGGATGTTGAGGATGATCTCAGGGTTGTTACCGTAGGCCATCATGACTCCTCGGGTTTCTATAAAGTGATTGCCATCTATAAAGTCAACAACAAGCTTATTATGAATCAAAAGCCATCTAAAGCAAGATTTCTTTGACTGAATACAAGAAGACCACAAAACATTTAATCTATGAGTCCATCTACTAATGGGCTCACAAACATTCCACTTATTGTTAAGGCCTAGGGAAAGGTTTGGGGAGAAGGCAATCTTTTCATAGAGTTGTTTGGAGTTAGCCCCTTGGAGAGGGGGCCCTTTGAGGCACCTCACAGTATCCCAAAAGTCATTCTCATCCTCCATAATTAGTCCAATAGAGGGAGCTGTGAAAACATTTCTGAGCATTGTATACATTCTGAACCGAGATTGAGGAAGCTTATAGAAAGCTTTAAGATCTGTCCATTCCATCCGTTTCCCAAATCTGTACAAGTCATGAAATATTTTAATTCCTTTCCCAAACGAAAAGAGGGCTGAGCAGCCTCTTGTCAAGGCAAGGATATTGTCATTATATTTCAGATGCAACAAAATCGATTTGTAGGCTTGGCACCTAGTGTCAAAGGAAGAGAAGATAGGCTGCCCAACCACCAAGTGCTTCACTTGTTCCCATGCCTTCCAAATTGACTAAAGAATAAAGACCCATGAGGAGCAACAAGAATGCCCCCAAATAGTAAGTCAACCAAATGAAGTCCTTTTCATCTCTCTTGAGTCTTGACCCTTTGGAGCCTATCGGCAATATTGAATCTCACACGAACTTTCCAAGGTTCGATTCCAGTCAAAGCCCTCAAGTTTTATTTATTTTTTTGCACTTCCAAAAAAAAACGTGTGGGTACGTACCCAAAGGCCTTGGGTACGTCCCGGGTACGGCGTCCCGCATTTTTGTACTTGGGACATACCCAGGGCCTATGGGGACGTACCCACATCGTACCCGAACCATACCTGTACCTGGTACGTATCAAGCCTGGTATGGGGGGGGGTGCTTGGCGTTTGCGGGCAGTCTAGGTTGAAACCACAAAACAACATTTGTGAAGGATATGTATTTGGTTAAAATCATAAGGAGTCCTTTGACATTGACAAAGCATATGGAGAGCTGTACACATTCTCAACATCGTGCTCAATGACACATGATAGATGTCTCAGGCTTCTCCCTCAAGTGCTACCTATGTCTTCACTTTAAGAGCTCTAAACATTCTGAACATTATGCATGTTGACTTATGCCAAATGTCTTAGCATTCTTCCCCAAGTGCCACCTAACTCTTCACTCATTGATCATTTTTCTAGACACATGGATTTTGCTTGTTGAAGCGTATTGGGCAATTTAATTGAGTTCAAGGGCACGTTCAATAAGCAATGTGACAAGAGGACTAAGATTGTAAGACTAGATGGTGAGGGTGAATATGTCAATCATGCCTTCACAAAGTTTTGTCTTGAGCATGGGATCTTACATCAACAAGCGTTCATTATTCACCCAAACAAAATGGTGTTGCTTAGAGGAAGAACATGCATGCTGTTGAAATGGTTAGGTGTGTCCTCTAGGGTCAGCAGGTTCATGACATATATTGGGGCCAAACTATCTATTGTGTGGATTACATTCCACATCAAGTTCCAACAAACTCTCAAGGATACGAGTCCATATCAAGCTTGGACTGCAAAGAAGTCCTCCATTTGATATCTTCCCACCTTTGTTTGCTTAGCTTAGGCTCATATTCTAGATGAACGAAGAAGGAAAGTTGATCCAAATTTCCATAAATGTATCTTCCTGGTATATTTCTGAAGAATCCAAAGTCTACAGATTGTAGGTTCCAATCCAATACAATTTTTTCATCTGGAGAAGGATGGCATTTGATGCAGCTGCTTGCCATTCAGATTCAAAAGATTGATCTCCTCATATGTACGAGGAAAAAATTGTTTATGGTTGGGTCTGGATGTGTGAAGTGCCAAAATGAGTCGGTTCAAGTCTATTTTTAGTCTTATGAAGCTCAAAATGCAACCCAATGGCTGTCCGATGCTTGTGTCCTCCCTTCACTTCACTAGCCATGTTTAAAATTGCTGAAGTGTAGTTAGACATGTTATCCATGTTCTCTGCAAATTGATATTCAATGTGCCCTTGAATCCATTGCCGTGTTTGTTCTACATACTAATGTATTTGTATTGCAGTTATTATCCCACATTGCTTTTGTGAAAAATATTTGATTGCTTATAAAGATACTTCACATTACAATGAATTGAGCTGCTCAAGCAACCAGCTATGAGAAGAAAGATGAAAGCCAATTTATTTTTAGAGTGGTCAGATATTAAGAATGATCCATGTTGTATAGTTTGAGGTTGGACTTGCAGTACCCGCAAAGGCTCAAAGGGATGAAGAGTGATGCAAGGAGAAGGGTTTATAAATGGATGAAATGTTTAACATGGTGAGTGGTTGATGCAAAAAGAGACTGGGCCTGAAGGACTGTTGGATGGTATTCAATTTAACCTCTTCAAAGGATCTTTACTTGTCATAAGAAGAAACAAAAGGGTGAATGGTTCCAAATGTCCATTAGATTGTAAGCTAATCAGTGGCTTATATCTCACTTCACACTCAGATATGACAAGAAAACCATGAATGGATTCCTGAAGGTATGTTCCGTCATTCGTGATCCACGAATCTTATTCGTTCTCATTTCTCAATTGAAGACATGAAAGAAAAGTGCGTCACAAGCCATATGTCAAATATTATCCTATTGACAGCTGATCATCGATAACTAGTGTTTGTATGAAAATATTTGCGCTTTCAAAAAATTAAAGGTGAGGGCTAGTAGTGATTCTGTTGGTATGACGGTATTTCATTTGTAGGTACCCAATTTTTTCAAGGGCAACGAGTCCATGTCACTTGAAAGAGGGAATATCAAATTATACTAAGACCGATTGCAATCTAGCAAGGCGTGTTCAAGCTAAAATCAATTGTAGCTGTTGTGTCCAGCGTGAGGGTGACTGAGTTAAAGAGATTCAGACATTAAGAATGATGGCTTTGATCCATCTAATATAAGGAAGGAAATTGAGGAGACTAAAAATCTAGACAATCAAATTGAAAAATCCAAATAAGGTTTAAGTTCCCATCCCTTGCATATTGAATGAAGACTCTTCTGTTGGAATCAACAACCTTTGCATGAAAAACAGATTTGATCAAGGGTAAAGAATATTTCCCAGAGGGGAGGATTATTATGGCTTTGTTTGGGCCTTAATTTAGAAGTAGTCAATTGCATTTTCAAATGATTGGAAGGAGGTTTACATGCTACTATCAGTCGAGCATGCCTGAGGGCTGTGGCTTAGCAGTAGGGAAATGGGCTTTCTAAAGCTGGGTCACAGGTTTGAATCACAAAGATAACTCCCCAACAAATCTGGCACCTGTTAGTGCAGATTCACAGCACCCTCTGGATGTTTTCTCAGATTTCTAGTTTGATAATGGACATCCAGTGTGATTGCACAACATTGAATCTTTTCCCCAAGTGTGGGACTTGCAAAAATGGGAAAAGAATCTTCAGATTAAAGGCTGGTTCCTTCACTCCTCTGATCAGGTGTATACATGAACTTTGCAGAGGTTTAATAATAGATCCTACTCTAAATTCCAAGGAGATAGAGATAAAAGATGCAAAAGGAATAAAACTGAGACTAATAAGGTGATACACCAAAGGAGTGGTGAACATTTACTTTTGCAAATTGACACAGATTAAAGGAATGCAACAAACATCATACACAAACTGCTAAAATGTAATGAAAGATTAGAAATGAAGCAAAACAATACAAGAAGAGGATTGAAACTCATTCACAGAGCTTGCACTGTCATTCCCATTCAAAAATACATGCATTACAATAGCAAAGAGGTAGAAAACTAGTTGCAGTCTTGAAAGAGGTCTGATATTCCACAAAATCACTTTTAGGGTGAAGGAGGGAGTCTGCAAAACATAAAAATGTCCAACCGTTACAAAATGAGCCAAATCTGGATTTTAACAATGAAGACTCGAGCTAGGAGAGAGAAACATGGGAAAAATGGAAAGGAATCATTCAACCACTGACCAAATTCATCAAAACAGCATGGGTACCCTTAAAATTCCATTCCCCAAGATTTTTGACCATGATGGAGAAGAATGGAAGCCATACTTCATTAAAAATGGTGGTTGAAACGTCGGTTCTGCTCTTTTCCCCATGCCAGAGGTTTTTTCCATTTTTCTCCCACCAAATCTCATCAAAACGCAAAATTGAAGATTCCATTGTGTAGAGAATTTCACCAGCTTTCCAATGATATAAAGAACGTGAAAATCCGAGTTCTGGATCGAAAGATATGCCCTTCTGAAGATTTAGGGCAAAACAGGGCAAAAATCGGGTCGGCGGTTCGAAAGTTTAAAATTTTCCCTCCTTTTTGCATTTGGGAAAATTTTCCCAAATTTTTCTGCCCCCGCTACTCCGATGACATGTGGTAGGTTTTGATTGGCTCGCGGGCTTCCTATGATCATTTTACACCTTTTTGGTCTTTGGAAAATTTTCCCAAAAACCTCTGCCGCTCCGATGCCACGTGGCACATTCTTATTCGCTGGCGGGCCTTCACTCCCAAAATTTCCATCGCTGCCGACCTCTGCCCCTTGAAAAGGACACGTGGCCCCTTTCTATTGGTGCGGGCCTGAACTCCAAAATTTCCTTTTGCACGCCCCACTTAAGAATTTTGTCGCCACATGGACACATGGCGGCTTTTCATTGGCACGGGCCATTGGGGGTGGAGTTTCATTGCGCCACTTTCCATATTTTGGCGAAAGGGAAAAATTCCTTCCGCGCCTTCGCCTCCCGCCGGTCCTTGGACACGTGGCGTCTTTTTATTGGCCTGCGGGCCTTCGCCACCAAATTTTCCACTGCGCCAAATTTGGAAAATTTTCTAACTCCTTCCCGCCGGTCTGATCTCCGACGCCTCCCTAGACGCGTGGCCTCCTCTTATTGGCTGGCGGGCCTTCGGGCCAAAAAATTTCTTTTGTGCGCCCCGCCAATACTTGAAATTTTTTCAAAATCTCTCCCGCCTCCCGCCATTCCGTCGTTGACGTGGCGTATTCTGATTCACCGACAGACCTCCCATGGGAAAATTTCCCTCTAAAACTCTGCCGAGCCATAACTTGAAAAATACAAGGAGTTAGAGGCAAAATTTTACCTTTCTGGAAAGCTGAGAAGATTCTCTATCCAATGAAACCATTTCCAGAAAACTTTGAGTGCCTGAAAAATGAAAAAATTCATCCGAGGCACAAGGGAGGAAGGAATGAAAGGAAGTTAGCCAAAAATGAGCAAGGGGCTTATTTTGGATAACAGCGCCCAATAGATGGCTGTAACCATTCATTTACTGACCCCCCAAAATATATCAGACAAACTTTAAAACCAGGTTAAGGAGCATCTAAGAAACCTTTATGACATCACTAAGACAATATCATCTTTAAGATCAAGGAATGACAACATTATTCTTTGACATTAGTCGCCTACTTTGGCAACATTAGTTGCTCAGTCAGCCGTATCAGCATTACCTTCACAATTAAGTATATGTACTTTATGAAAACATCTTAGTAATATTTTCCCTAGGGGATTTTTGACAAAGGAGATTTTGGCTGTAGATGAGAGTTACTTAGGGGTGACTATGTGACATCAACAAACTGCAAGGATGATGATAGTAAATCTACCTGCTGTACTTAAATGTTTTCAGATTTTTACATTCTTTATAGAGAATGTGGCATCAATGAGGTAAGCTTATAACCGGAATTTGATTTATTGGACTGAACTATATTAAATGCTATCTGATTGGTATCAATGAGGTATGCTTATAACCAGAATTTGATTTATTGGACTGAAAATTGACTGTATTAAATGGTATTTGATTGTTATAAATGTTTTAAGTTTCTGTAGATTAGTGCTGTATTATTACCAGTGTTTTAAGAACCGGTTGAACCAGAACCAGAACCAAATCGGCCGGTTTTGACTGGTTCAACCTTTATTTGCATGAACTGCTTGATAAATCAGGTCGGTCGACCGGTTCAGAACTGGTTGAACAGGTCCGGTTCTGACTTGAACCGGCCGAGTCGTGGCAAGTCACAAAAATACGGTGCTGCTTTTAAAAAATTCAATTTTTAAATTAACATTTGTGCTTTTTTTAAAACCTAAACTCTAATTTATTACTATATAGAGCCCCCCATCTATTCACCTCACACCTCTCTCATTGAGCATTTGTGAGCAAAAGGATTTGGAGTATAACATTAAAGAGTTTAGTTTTTGAGTGAGCTTGGAAGTTGGAGCTTGTTTGCCATTGCTTGTTTGCTCTTTGTGGTGATATTGGCATCCATATAGAGACTTCATCACTTCTATTTGTGAGCACCTCTCATTTGCAAGGATTTGGAGGCTTGGAGCAGCATTGAAGAGTGTTGATTTGGAGTGAGCTTGGGGTTTGTTTGGCATTGCTTGTGGGCTCTTTGTGGTCTTGACATCTACATTTTGAGGGTGCAACCCATATACAAGCTTGGAGTGTTTCTTGACCTCATTTGTGTGCATATTGAAAGGTATGTTAAGTTTTAAACTTGCCCCTATATTTAAATCTTATTAAATAGGAAATCTGAAATATATATATTTTATTTGCATTTTCAATGGCCCCTCGAGTTAAAGACCCTACATGGAACCATGTTGACATAGTTGATAATCAAGTATTTTGTAATTATTGTAAGAAACAAATCGGGGTGGGGTGGCATTCATAGATTGAAACAACACTTGGCTGGTCAAAGAGGCCAAGTTTCCCCATGTGATGCACCGGATATTGATGCCATTAGATTGGAAATGATAAACTTTCTTGATAAACATAAAGAAGAGAAGGCTAGGCAAAAAGAGATGGATGATGAAATAGGGAGGAGGCAACATGCCATGGGCCAAACAAGTGTTGAAGGCTCTTGCTCTGACCCCTCTGTTCATGTTAGAGACCCCTTTTGGCATATGCCTCCCACATCCACTCATAGTCATGAAAACCGACCTCAAAAAAGAAAGAACATCCAAAGTTTTTTTTTCATCTTCCACACTTACTAGTGCCTCCATGCCAATAGAAAATCAGCCCACCTTAGATAACCATTGGAAGAAGCAATATAAAGAAGTTGCTTTCGAATACATTGCTAGATGGTGGTATGATGCAGATATCGCTTTCAATGCTGCCCACTCACCTTATTACCAACCTATGTTTGATTCCATTGTTGCTGTTGGTAAGGGCTTCAAAGGCCCTAGTATGCATGACTTGAGAGGATCTCTTTTGTAGAAAGAAGTTGCGTCCATAGATGCATATTTAAAGAGTTGTAAATTATCATGGGCCAAAACAAGATGTAGTATCATGTCAGATGGGTGGAGTGATGGCAAGAACCCCACCATAATAAATTTTCTTGCCTCTTGTCAACAAGGAACTACGTTTTTGAAATCAGTTGATGAATCTAATAGGGCGAAAGATGCAAATTTGTTGTTTGAGCTTTTGGATGAGGTTGTTGTAGAGGTGGGGGTGTAAAATGTTGTACAAATCATCACAGATAATACCTCTAACTATGTTCTTGCTGGTAAGATGTTAAAGACTAAACATAAAACAATATTTTAGACTCCATGTGTTGCACATTGCATAGACCTCATGCTCGAGGATATATGAAAACAAGATTGGATCAAAAATATCTAGAGCATGCCAAAAGCACCACAAAATACATCTACAATCACTTAAGGGTATTAAACCTAATGAGGAAAAGCATAGAAGGCAGGGAACTTGTTAGGCTAGCCATCACAAGATTTGCAACAAACTTCCTCACGTTGCAATCTCGTCTTTCTAAAGCAAAAAACTTGAAAAAAATGTTTTTAAGTGATGAATGGAATGCATCAAAGTGGAGCCGCAAACAAGATAGGAAAGACACAATTTTTTTTTGACAATTTATTTTGGAAAAAAACAACAGGGGTTGTGAAAATTGCTGAGCCTCTTCTTAAGGTGTTGCAATTGGTGGATGGGAAAAAATTAGCCATGGGCTACATTTATGAGGTTATGGATCAGACAAAGGAGCAGATAAGGGCAACATACAAAGATAGGGTAGCTAAGTATGGGCCTATATGGGAGATCATAGATAATAGATGGAACAATCAACTCCATTGCATTATACATGCAGTTGGATATTTCTTGAACCCAAAATATTATTATAGAGCTCAGCTTGGAGAAGATCAAATAGGAGAAGTCAAAGATGGTTTGTACAAGTGCTTAGGGCGCATGGTTTCTGATGAGAGGCAATAACTTGAAGTTTACCGACAGATCAATTTCTTTAGCAGAGCTACAAGTACCTTTGGGAAAAACCATGCAAAGATTGCAAGAGATGTGGACCAACCAGGTAAGCAATTCTAAGTTCATTTGATTAAACTTTATAATGAATAATCATGACTAATTTGTTGAATTACACTTTAAGTTATAAGTTTTACTTTTAATTTTTCACTTTTTTTTATCGCCATTGTTTAATAAATAAGTTTTACTTTTAATTTTTCATTTTTTTTATCGCCATTGTTTAATAATTAAACATTTACATTTTTTTATTACAATACATTGGCGGGATTCATTTGGTAGTTAGTGTCCTCGATTGCAAAAGTTTGCAATTCGGATTTTGAGCCAAACTTGCAGTGGTTCGAGGTGCGAGTGCAACTGATCCGTCTTTGAGCAGATTCACATGAAGAAGAGAAACCGTTTGGAACATCAACGGTTAAATGATCTTGTCTTTGTGCAATACAACCTTCGGCTAGGGCACAACCAATTATTAAACTGAAGACCTGATACAAATCCCATTGTCTTGGATGATATAGATCTAACCTCAGATTGGGTAGAGGAGAGTCAGGAAGCAGAGTTTGATCCCAATGACTTGGGGTGGATGGCTTTGGATTAGGATGACGAGCCATTAGTAGCACCGTCACGAGACATGGCAAGCACTAGTCGCACTCGTGCTACTGCCAAATAGTTGTTGCAAATGTCCCTGAGGATTTGGATGGGTTCGAGTCAGAGGAACATGATGATATTGATGAGGACGAGTTTGAGGATCCCATTCTCAGCAGTGGTGCAGAGTTTGATGATTGATCATTGATGTTATCTAGTATCTTCTAGAGTTTTGTAACTTGTAGTATCAATGTTCATAACAAATTTTTTTGGAGTCTTGGACTATAGAGGCCATTTAGAGCTTCATTATTTATGTATTTTGTTTCAGAATTGCATATATGATATATGTATTGTGTATTGGACTTGGAGTTCGTGCCAATTTGCTATAAACACCTTTCTTACATATATACATGGGCAAACTTTGCATATTTTGTGTGTAATTGTTGGAATCATTGTTTCTAATCTTTCAAATATATTGTTTTCATTAAAAATGTAAATTTTTATGTGTTTTTTAGTAAACTGGTTCATAAAGTTTGAACCGGTCTGGTTCCGATTCTGGTCCGGTCCAACCCTCGTCCGACTCCAATTTTTAAAACATTGATTATATCTTGATTTTTGATTTGAATATTGCACAAGTAATCTTGATGGCCCATATTACATTAATTTCAGCTTGGGCTTAGGACACAACATTGTGTTTGGTAAAATTTTGACCAAAGCTATTTTATTTTGGTAAAATTTTGACTGAAGTTTTTTTTTATTTGGGGCAAAGTCCCTTCTGGGTAAGGCATAGCTATTACTCTTTTTTCCCTGCTTCAGGCTTGAGATGAAGTCCTTCATTGGTGAAGTTCTGATACCATATAATATTTCTAAATGTTTTCACAGGGAATGGAAATGAAATGAACCTACAAAACTACCTCGTGAAACTGACAAAATTTTGGTGTGCATAGGTTTCCAATAGAAATTAAGTAACAAGCTACAAAAATTTTTCTCTCTACATACTTCACTGGAATGCTCATAAACACCATCTATAAAAAACATAGTTACTGGGTTTGGCTGGATATGAACCTGATCCGGTCTGACCCGTATTTTTAGAGGCAATCGGATATATCTAATCCGGTTCGCCTTGTTTTTAAAGAAAAAAAGACCTAGTGTTTTTTGAAAGTCAAAATCCAAAAAAGAAAAAAGCTCTAACCCTAATTTTGAAAAAACACCACCTAAAAAAGCAATCAGCAAAGGAGACATAGGATACAGGTATCAGAACACAGGCAAGAATGTTCGCTTTTACAGAATAGGAACCAAGAATATAACGAATAAGGTGCACCTATAATATGCTTATAAATATAGTTGCCAGAAGATAGTGGGAGTATTGTCCCCATCCCTGAACACAGACCTTTCCTGGAGGACTATTCAAGAAAGGTAACTTAGATATAGTTGTTAAAGGTGTATGAAATAATAACTACTTTTTAATTTTAGCTAATTTAAGGTGGATTCAAATGTTTATTAAAACTAGAAGCTACGAATAAATACATGTATTATGAACACAGTTCAAGTTATAGTTACGATAACCCATAAGGATATTATTAAACTAACCACATTTATAATGTTATGAACATGATCTTGATTAGGGTGCAGGACAATGGAGGTCGCTACAAAGCTACACATGTAAGAAACACTATTATATGGAAATATTAAATTCAAAATACAGAATATGGATCATCATATGACTTATGTTAATAATGTATTAATAAGGGATATTATGTACTAACGTATCAAGTCAATATGTATAACGATCAATAATCCTACTTTATATGAATAGCATCAACATATCAAGGTTGCAGCTTCAACAGTAGCTAATGTATTATAACTGCACTCTTAGAAAAAAAATTGTGGCTGAGCATTCAAAAGTAATAACTGAAAACATTAATATTTAGTTATTGCATGGAACATACTAGTAACATATGTATATACCTTCTCGATCCGGATTTAGCTGAGCATTTTTTCGGCAAGCTCCGATATTATAAATCAGGCCCTTGCAGGTAAACTTGTAACTAGAGGATTACAACTAATCCGACATCTCTTTGCAAATGCCATGGTCACAAACAAATATTTTTAACATCAACCCATAGATCCAAAACTGTCCAAAGCTCATTGTTCTCAAGCCTGTGTTAATTAGAACTGGAGCCCTCAATCAGCCTATCTCGTGTGATTAACTACGATGCTCAATGAGGATGAGAGTTCACTCTTCGTTGCATTTTTGAACTCTAATAATGGAGACTTCTGCCTTCTCTTCTTTTCTATTCACTATGATCTCATTGGTTGACTGGGCTTGAACCGTGGCCTTCCCATAAGTTGCAGTGCTTCATGGCAAGTCCCCAAGTCAATAAATTACACAGGTACCCCAAGAACCAAATACTGCCAGCTGAGGCCTCTAATTCATCTCACATGATGAGAGTGATGTCGAGGTCTATGCCTACAGCATTCACATATCAAAGGAGGCCTCAAAGGCAAAGTTAAGTTTATCAATGCCAGGCTCACAGTGAATGAAAACGTGAGAATGGGCTAATTGATTTAAAGCATTTCAGAGACTAGGCAATAGGTCCGCATGGACCAATCACCATGAACTCAGGTCATGGAGGTTGCACGTCAACACAGTTTATAAAATAACCCCAAGTTAAAGGATTGATGCGAGGCTACGAGATTGTGCCAGGTAGCACACTGTCTATAGACTCTTGTAATCATCAGGGCCGCAAAGACTAAAGAGCATAGTCTAGAGACCACAGAACTCCAATGACAGAATGTGATTGGACCATCGATGTTCAATCCTACATTAGAAGCTCAAGAAAAAACTGCCACGGTCCCATGGGACCCACTTGTAAAGGGTGTGCCTGCACTAATCACATTCTGGCTAAAAGCAGTCTTCTGCGAAAAATACTCAACACATTGCTGCGATACCTCTAGATCTCGTTGGAAAGCCCTTGAGGCAAGAGTTCTCAGGTTTATGGCTATGCCACTTTTAAATCGATAATAAGGTGCTTGTTATAGGCCAGAACTAGTTAGTTAATTCTGTCCACTGCGAGCCGTTTTCCCAACTCTGCAAGTGAATTTAAACAGGTAGTTCCCAGACAACTCAGAGGCTCGTTTTTAATGAATCAAGCTCTTCTAAGGCTTGCAATGGAGCGATTGAGTGTTTAGTGAAGACTTGTGCGCTCTCTAAGCGAGCTGGTTTGTCCCCTTGGATCACATCATACTTGCGGTTGATGTGCTTTGGATAATGTAGAGGCTGCAGATGAAGTATGCGCAACATTCTCGTGGTAGTGGCTGAATGATTAATGATTTGGGTCTCCTTCTTTCAGCCTCCTCTTTCTATGGAACCTCAAATGTATTAAGTATTAGAATTTGTCTCTTCTACACAAAGAGGTTGAAATTGGCATACTTGCTTGGACACACTTGGGCCATCATTTTGTTTCATGTTGTCCTTACTGTTTCCCTGCATCTCAGGAATTGAACAAGGTAAAATTCTACCTCTGATGCTGTTTATGAAGTGACTTCATGTATATTCCAGCACTGATATAACGGCTCATTGTGGTTTGTTCTTCGTCATACCCTACTCACCTGTGTTCATTGTTATTACCTTTTCCTCTAGAGGTTCACACATAAGTGTTGTCAACCCTTCTTGCATGTTCATGGGCACTGAATTGAAATGTAGGCAGGGAAAGTAGACCATTTCCTCGATAGTTTTCTCCATTTTCCATGTAAATGAAATGATCCACCTTTGCTTTAGGCAATCTCTCTTCCCTGGTTTCCCCTGTAAGCTGTTTAGATTAGCATTAGATTAGGTAGGTAGTGATGCTCAAGTAGGCAGTAGACTGCTTAAGAAAGCAGAGACAGCTGTCTCTAGAGGTTGCTCTTGCAGTAGCAGTTGTGTCATTTGAATGAAATGGGTGCACTGCCAAACAGGACAAGTATCAGACTTTCAACAGCCTGGAATCATTAATATGGGCTATAGCTGCACCACTGGTAATCAGTCCTATATGGTATGCAAATGCTGTGGACTTTTGTGAAGCATCATAAGCGACAGGCTACTAATGATTATTCTCAGTGGGACTGCATTGCAGAGGCATGACATTTTGTTTAATACTCTTGTGTGGATTAGTGGCCACAAAGTCTTGTTACAAGCTGTGGCATGCCAAGACTTATTACATTACAGGACTACATTGCCCTGCCAATACACCATTGATATCCTGACGAAAAGAGGTGGACAAGAACAAGAATAGCAATCTATACAGAAACATCAACAGCCTCATTTCCATTGGTATCATCATAACCTAACGAAGTACTCTGGGATGATACCCAAGATATTAGGGCGGACACAGTGACATTCTTAAGGATATATCTATATAATACAGCAACATAATGTGCTTTGTTGCAGCTTTATTGCTTTTAAAATCTGGACTAAACCAGTCATGCTCTACGATTAGTTGATCATTCAGTTGTTGCTATTAATCATTTCAGTCACATGCATGACACCTCACATATTGAAGTATATACAGCACAGAGGCTAGCTCTGAGCACAATCCTTAAGTGGCACAGGGAACGTTTTTTCTACAACATAACAAAGGCATTAAGGGTGCACCTCTTTATAAAGAAATCGCTTTGCTACGTGCAATACTATGAAAAGGCATTGATAAAGAAAAAGTAGCTTGGTATGTATGCATTATCTTCAATTACACTCCAGAAACTTTAACTGAAATACAGAACCCTTCAAGCTGACTAGGCACTAGATTTTAGAAATAGAAGAATACTGAAATCTGGTTTTCCATTTATGCTAAGGATTTGGAATGCATTTATGTAGTTCAAGTACGGGTACACAATCTAAGGGAACCGGACTTGCCCTGATACACTGATTGGATTAAGAATGTCATCTGCAGTACTACACTGCAATTTTAAGAGAGTTGACAGTGTTGCTATTTGTGCACAGACATCTTCAACTATCTCCTCTGACATAGTTTCTACACTTGAGTATGAACTCTCAATCTAGCTGCCATACCACCGACTCCTGGATAGCATCAAGTTCAACTACATATATGCAATGCTATTTCAGAAAACCTCACTACATAGCTGCATCTTTGTTTGATGGATCCTAAATTGTTTGAGACTAGTCGACATCAGATCTCCTGATAATGTTCATTTGATGCAGGAAACATATTCTCCAATGACAATGCAGCTCATAACTCCTAAACTATGCACTGCGATCATGGGAGGGGACCTGAGCTAGTCTGCATATGAGCCAGGCAATTCTTAAACGATGTCTTGCGAGTAGAACTAACCTACTTATGTCTGTTTACACTCAGACTCAGAGTTGCACTGAAATCAGGGAACTATTTAGCTTAACGATGTATTTGTGGATATGATTGTGTGGATTGAATCAAGTACGTAGCGCCAATCTAAGGGAACCACTTTCTGAACAGTTTGATTGGAGTAAGAATATTCTTAACATGCAATTCCCAAGAGAGGACATGTGTGCTGGTGTGCACAACATTTAAGCGTGATCCTATCACATATTTCTACACAGAGTATGAACTCTCAATCGATAGCTGGCAACCTATCATACAACTTTCCTGGATGACTATTAAGATTCACATGTAGTCAATTAAGCATTTGAGTTTTAACCTCATACAAGCTGCAAGATGGAGGTATCCTGAGGAGACTGGTCGACCTTTCAGATCCTCCAGATGTGTATAGATTTGAATGCAGGTCAGTTACTGGAAAACAGGTAGGGTGGAAGCCTAACTCCTAAGACACGAACTGGGATTGGTATACATTGTTTGCTTGCTAGTCTGCAATATGAGGTTATAGGCAATTCTTAAAGATAGTCTTGCAGATAAACTGTTACAAGATTTCATTACATGAAAGCTCATCAAATTCCAACAGGATTCACTAGAGGTTGCAAAATAATGTTATAGGTATCTCTGAATCAATAACTTACCGCGAAACTTGCCAACTGAAATTGCTGCTGGAATATGCAAAGAGAAGAAAGAAGACAGAGAAGGCAAAAACTGCGCTGCTACAAATGATCACAGGGAGAGGTTTATTTATATGTGAAAAGGTGGTTAGAGATTGGTTGTACAGTTACCAACCGAACAACTACATAACTGTTTTACATGCTATATAATGCTGTTATATTTTAACACCCCCCTCTTAATGACTAAACTTTTATCCCAAAATTTTACAAATTTCCTAAAGCCCATATGTTTAGTCATTACATCTACAGACTATGCCATAGGTTGTACTTCAAAATCAGCAGTCCATGATTGTGTTGAGGTTATCGAATGGAGAACCGCAAAACAAAAATCTGGTCGTGTGAACAAAGGATATGGCAAGTGGTCCACTGGTTCTTTGCTACGTGATTCATTGACCAGTGATGAATCACCAATGGCTGAGAGTGTCAGCCCCATCTCCAGAGTGCTGAAATCAGAACCTCAGAGAGGTGGATTGAAAAATCTATTCTAGGCTTGTGTAGCCTGCTGGAGTCTGTACAAAGACTCAATTATCCTGCAATCGAAGTCACCTCGATCATGTCCTTGTAACACCATGTAGTGCTCATCCAACTTTCTCAATAAGAGAAATGTGACCATCTGTGCAGTAGGAGTTAGAACCAACTCTGCAATAGTAGGAGAAATAACCATCTCAATCTTCAGTGGTCTCCGTCTCAGCAATGGGAGAAATAACCATCTCCGCAGTAGGAGTGAGAACCAACTCCTCATCTATTTGCTCATTTATCCCCCTCTGTTGGGAAAGATCGTTCACAACACAATGAGCAAATTGTTCATGCTCTATTGTCCTTCGAGCAAGTACCTCTGAGTGAGTGGCTGGGCATGCCATCTCACCATGCACCGTCAATGCATCTAGAATAGTGGAGTCTCCATCCACAACAAACTGTTCTTCAGAATGAGGAAATCCATCCTCCCAAGGCATGTCCGCCTCCTATACGTCTGGTATAGTGAATACTTCCTCCATAATAGGTGCATGTAGGTTGACTGTATCCAAGTCAACAGATCTGTGAGGAATGGCTTCCTCCCAAGGCATTGCAGCCTCCTGCACATCCTGTATGGTGGAGCTGTCCTCCACACGTGCATTCATGTTGATCGTAGCAGGATCAACAAGCCGATACTGACCACCTTCCCCAATACCAAGGGCAATTATCCGTCTCTGTTTCACATTAGAGACAACACACTTCTTCCCACAGAAATCCACAAAAATATTGGGATTTTCAGTCAATTGACGAATAGATAGAAGATTCTTTTGTAAAGAAGGTACATATCTAACATTCTGTACCAACAATTTATGAGCATTATTTAATACAATGCATATATCTCCTATCCCTTCTACTGCAAGTGATTCTCCATCAGCTAGTACTACTGATTCAAAATAGATATTTGCAGTAAATGAAACATACTAGTCCCTGCGACATGAAAAGTGTGCAGACGCACCAGAGTCAATGATCCAACAACTGGTACCACTATCATGTGAGCATGATGTCGTAAGACAATAAAGAGCATACTCCTGTCATCTGAATCCCGTTCTTCTACAACTGCTGTCACATGTCCCTCATCACATGGCTTCTTGTTCTGTTGCGAAAGATCATACTTCCTTTTCCGGCAATCCTTCTTAAGGTGCCCAACCTTGTGACAGTAATAACATGTGACCTGATACCGAGTGGAAGACTCACTAGATTGACGTTTCCACTTTCCCTTTGACTGAGTGACAAGAGCACTCTCTGAATGGTCACAATTAGATTCTGCCTGAAGTTGTCTCCGCTCCTTTTGCAACAGGTAGGAACTCACCTTGTCAAACGTGAGTGTTTGACTTTCAGCCATTAAATGGAGTGCCTCCACAAATGACTCATACGAAGAAGGTAAGTTGTTCAAAACCAGAGCCACCATATCATCATCGTCCACCTTTTTGTTGATGGAAGATAATTGGTCTCGGAGGTCTTTCATCCGAAGTAGGTGCTCAGACAGTGATCCACCTTCTTGTAACTTTACGGTAAAGAGCATATTCTTCAGGTATAAAATCCGACTTTTTTCTGATGTTTGATATTTATCTCTCAGACTGCCCCACAACGTGCTTGCCACAGTGGCATTCCGCACTTCCGGTATCATATCATCCGACACTGATAACTTGAGAAGCAATAACACTTCCTTACGACATTTGTCATAATCCGTGAAGTTAGTCGCTGGTCGACTTTCACTACCCGTAATTATTTTATCATAATCACAAAACTCCACAAGCATTAAAATCTTATGACTCTAAACATTAAAATTAGTATCCGTTAATTTTTAGTGTCTCCGACAAAGTCAATTGTGCAATATTTTCCACTTTATTATTCCAAAATAACGGAAATAATAAAATAAAATTTTGTCCACGCCAATAATAAAACAACATTACTTATTCCAGCAAGTAATATTAAAACTTAATTACTCCCAGCAAATCGAATGAATAGCCTTTGTTGCTGAACTGCCCCTGAAACTAATATTATTGTTCCAAATAATATTATGTCTTGGCTCACGACTTGGTCACATTTTTGATTTGCGACTGGGTATCGCTTTTGGTTGGTTACGTAATCAGCGAACTTTGCACGTTCACGAACTGGTCACGTTCAATAATGAACTTTGCAACGAACTGGGCACTTTGCCTTGTTTACTGTGGATGACTCTGCCTTGTCATGATTTCTACCACGATTGGCGCACGACTTTTCCCAGCGTATTTTATGCAAATCGTACTGACGTCTTATTGGGCTCCTCAGCAACAATGGTTTTGTGCAAAACCGACTGTGTTTTTACCCTTGTCTTGCCAATGAATTGTGCCTACGAACAAACCCTCGACTTCACACCCTCAAACCACTTCTTCTGGGTCTCTACGAATGTCCCTAGCGGCTGTATTGTTGACTGGTTTGACATTTCTCCTTTCTTCTCTTTTCTCGAAAATGCAAATAAGCTAGGCTTCGACTTTGTAACAATCATTTTTCCTACATGACTGTAGACGCAAGTAGTTTGTGCCCTTTTCAAAGTGTGACTGGGCTTCCTCAAACCATTTGCACTCTCCCGTACCCTTTAAGGGCTTCCTCGGGCTGCAGAACCTTTGACGCTCTGATACCAATGTTAGCATATGTAAAGAGAAGAAAGAATACAGAGAAGGCAAACTGCACTGCTCAAATGTCATAGGCAAAGGTTTATTTATATGTGAAGAGGTGGTTACAAATTGGTTGAACAGTTACCAACTGAACAACTACATAACTGCATTATATACTATATAATGCTCTATATTTTAACATTTGATGTACACTACATGAAAGGCCAGGAGAAGGAGATGTAGAAAAAAGCTGAAGATACATGAATTTTTCTAAGTAGCAGATACACCAGCCTGCAGAGTTAGAAATGGATGTGGTACGTATCTGATACAAATATGGTATGGATATACCTGCAGATACGTCGTGTACGGTCCAGATATGGCTTGATACATCTGCAGACATACCTTAGTATATCCAGACCGTAAGGGACATATCTGGGCAATAATAAGTCTATTTTTTTAAAATTATTTTTCAACATTAAAACATAAAGTGACTAAAAAAATTAAAGAAATGCGCAAATGAAAACCCTAAAAAAACAAAAAGCAACATAAATCAACATAAAACACCAAAGCAACAACTACCTCTCATTCCTCGCATTTTTATTCTTACCTCTCTTTGCTCCAAGTCCATGTGGTTCTAATGAACCACATCATGATGTCGATGTTCTTAATGAAGATGATATGAATAGTGAATCTAATTTTGATGTAATAATTAAATTTAATATTTATCACGACATTTGTGACTTGAATTATGGCATTTAGTTAGCATCAGTGTTGCATGGAGTCTAAAAATGGGGGGCTGTGAGACGGGTCTTAGAGACGGGGGTACCAATGGCCTAGGATTGGGGATGGTGGCACAAATATATATAGTACTTGAAAAATTAGTTATTAAAAAATGTATAAGGAACAACAAATGAAACATTGAAATACTAAATACATTGCATTGAAACAACAAATGAAACTTTGAAAAAGTTGAATATCAATATATTAATATTTATATTCAAATGATGATTACATTCAAAATTCAAATACAATTTGCCAATGGTTCAATGCATCTAATGAGTCTAATCATCCCCAAAGCCTGCGCCAAACTCCTCATCCACTCAAACTGCTAGACTCCTTAAGGTTGAAAAATTGAAACTTAAACGATTGAGCAATGACAACGGTGGCACTTTTCTCTATAGTGCTTGTTGTTACTTAGTTGATAAATGCTCTCACTCTTGCTTGAACTAATGCTATTGCTCTCACTCTTGGTTCCTAATGCTCTCACCCTCTCACTGTTGCATTGAATAATGAAAATACCAACCTTCTCACTCTTGCTTGCTATTTGCTCTCCACCTTCTCACTGATTGCATTTGAATTTCTTGATTTGATTTAGCCAGTTAGGTATTAAGTGCCTATTTACGAGTTTGTTTAGGAGTCCCTTAGGTGGTGGGCCAAAGTCCTCATCACTCAAACTGCTATTACTGGTTAGGGTTAGGACTCCTCCAAACCAATTATTAAACAAACCTGATTTGTGCCAAAACATCATTATCACAAGATGTCTCCTATGGCTGTTGCATCCCATTGGGTTGCTGGAGTCTCCTGGAACGGGTCAAGAGACATGTTGCGGACAATGAGTCTCTGGGATGTCCCCCAAGTCCCCACTACAAGTCTTCTGACAATGGGGGTTCGTCGTCCTAGAGGTAATTTTGTTCCTTTTCTTAGAGTGGATGAAGCCGTAAGTGTTTCAGGTATATCCTCTCAAAATCAAAAGAACTAGGTGGCGGTTGGAGATCACACGGATTCCTAGTGTGGTTCCCCAAGAATCTTGCCCAAGCATAGTCCTGACCTCAAAATGAGACGTCACTTTCAAGTGGGGCATAGTCTCCCTCGTGGAACATTGGCCTATTGACCATAGTATGTGCTATGAGGAAACATTGTTGACTGGTGATATGCTTATCATGCGCTGACTTTATGTTTATGATCTTATTATCACATTGATTTGAATAGCTTTATTTTACATGACACCCTTGTTAGGACAGGTTGTTATACTTGGCTCATATTGGTCGAATCTTTTTCTTTGTAGTTGGCATGCCTTGTGCACGGGCAAAAGTAAAAATGCCGGGAGTCAGCTAATAAGGTACTGAGTTACATTTCATAGTCAACTATGTGCAAGGGGGTGTTGAGGATTATGTACATCTCCGATGGGTGATTGGTTAAATATGGGCCAAATATGTAGAATTACAATCTATGTTAGGCTATGTATTTGTTTTTGATACATTGTAACTTGCATTTTGCCAAGAAGCACTGTCAAGGCTATTATGATACACCTCTACTAAGGCTGAGGTGCATTAGAGTCCCCAGAGTTAATGTGGCACAATACGTTGCTTAAGATTATGGAGCGTTAGATGAAAGTTGGATCTTCCATAGGATTTTCGCATCAACCCAAAATGTGTCACTCAACATCGACCTAGTTCACCCTCTTCCCTTGCTCATAGATCTTAGATTCAAGCCACCCATTCCACTTTGCTGAAATGAACATTAGTTGCAATGTCTATTTGCAACTCAAGCATCCTCTCCAAGACATTGAAATTTTGAGGGGATGCCGAATTTGTGATCTCTTTGAGGATTGATGATTAGACTCCTCCTTAGAGACATCTTCTTGAAGACACTGCATGTGGAGCTATGGTGGTTCTACATTGAGGGACTCTCCTTAGGCTATTGGTCAAGACGATAATTAAGGCAAATCTCCGAGTCCAACCAATGCTTTTCCATGTCATCGGGTGCAATACTCAGTGGCGCAAATGTCACACTTCATTTTGTCCTTCTAAGTAGTGATTTATGGGGGAGCTAGTGTAGATTAATCTCTCTTATTGGGTCTGGTGCATACATTTTCCACAACTGTCATGAACCTGCATCGGGTTTTACCTTGATGTAGTAGAATCTTGAGTAGTAGGATCACACTATCAATTTATTAGGAGTATGGTACTGTAAAAGAAGCAGGCTTGCGGTTCCAATCTAGATACACATCAATAGCCTTGTATTGTGAAGTAAGGGTTCTCTGTACATGTGAGTATGATTGTTGTTCGAGTAGATGATAGCTTATGTCGGAATACACCCGCCAATGATCTTTGCTGCATTTTGTGCAGTGATCTCTTGAATGTAAGCCTGGGTCATATGTTCTCCTATTAGATCATGGAATATAGGCACTTAGCTTCTTCTGCACTGATATCATAATGTCCTTAATTATATCTCCCCTAGTGGATAAATATGATCGTTATTAGCTACGTTAATGTAGTGTTTTACATCAGAGAAAAGCTTGGTCATAAGGATTCATGATGCTGCATGGAACGAAATCCTTTGGTGTCAAACATGAAGACCTCATTGCCAACGGCATAGAATTCCCGATCATTACTAGTTATTTTTCTTAAATATTCAAATCATGATCTTTATGCACTCTCATAAATCCTTTTGCATGAGGAGATTATTATCTATTGGTATTATATCGCTATTCAAGGATACTTTTATAAAATATTCATTTATCTATATATATCTTTTTGTTATTATGTGTTTGACTTATTGCTAGTCTACTGCATTTGTTTGGGGTATATTGTGGGCATTTTAGGAAATAGTTTTTTGTGCATTTTTCATGGATGTTTCAGAGACTTGGGGACTTGGAGGGAATGAAGTTTACTGTAAAAAAAGTTGTTATTTTTACCAAAAACATTGAATTCTAATCATGAAAGTGCCTAAAACACATTAACTACAATTTAATTCCCTAAGTTTCATCCGATAAAGTTAAAATATTTGAATATGTAAATTTAGTAAGTTTATTTCAATAACCGTCCCCAAAAATTTGGGATTTTTTTTTGCCGCTTTGGAAAACACCATCTCTTTCGTCCCCCTGTCCTTGAGACTTAGGTAACTATGGTTATAATCATAGTTACTAGGTTCGGCTAGATCTCCCTGGCATCATCAATCCGGTTGCGAGAACTAGAACTCATGGTGACATTGCAAGGCCTCCAGATTTATTCGTTTAAAAGTTCGCCATTCTTTATATTAATTAATAATAAACCTGCAATTGCTCATACCCACAAAGAATTTCAGTTCTGTTTTTCTTACTGCAGATTTGAAGAAAAGCACAAAACAGTAGAGGATACACAAAGGCACTCGAGCATCCTTGAACTGGCGGTGCTAAAATCATTTTGAGTTGAGTTCGAGGGAAGTTTGAGGGCGCTTGAGCAGTGATGTTGTGCACTGTAATAGCTTTTGTGATTTGTTTATCGATTCCTGCAAATAAATATCTGCAAAATAATCTCTAATAAATCAGCGCTAAAATAGGCGGATAGGGCTTCTAATGTTTAAATTTTAAGCACTTGAAACTCCTTCACCGTTCTTAGAAATTTCTTGAATGGAAAGATGGAAACACTTAAATCCATGTTTTTTAGTGCATGTGCCATCTGCTGTGGTGTTAAAAACGGTAGGGGGCAGCAACCCTATCATCAGCCTTTCTAATTAATTCGATTGAAGGGTTTATGATTCTAATTTGTAATTTAAAAAATTTAGCAAATGCTATTAATAATGATAGGGCCATAAAATAAATCGTTTACCTATGAAGTTTATAACTATTAACTTTTGAGCAATGGAGTCTTGGCATTTGCTCTAACTTTTATTATATCTTGTTGCTTATGTTGTCCCTAATCATTGCTAATGCTCTAACTCTTTAATTATATACTCACTCTTGCTTGCTAACGCTTTCACACTTGCTTAGTAATTTTTGAATATGAATTGGAGTGAGGGTGTAAGTCTAATAATTAGTAATATTTTTTAGAGTAATTAGGGGGTAAGTGTGGTCCATTGCGTAATAGGGTTAATGTTGGAGTAAAATATAATTAGTAATAAGTTAATAATGCTTTTTAAATATAATAACTATAAGTATATACTTATTCCGAACTGGGTTTTTCCTGGTTTTTTTCGAGACAGGTTGAGAGATTTTTTAAACCTTTCCGCGACTTAATCAGAGTCTCCATGAAGTCTGGTCAACTATGGGGGTTGGGGGGCGTCAACATATGTTTACGTCCTCAATATTTTTTCATTTTAATATTCTCTTGAAAGCTTCTAAAATATCAGGTTATCTTACGAAAATGAGAAAAATCAAATAATTGTTAGCCATCCACTAGTTTTATAAATGTTCTAAAAATCTTCAAGACGTCACTTATCTTGGGGCGGGTTAGAGACGAGTCCTTGCTTTTGAATACTGGTGCATTACATAAATTATCAAATGTTTTATGCATACTCAAGAATTCTGATAACCAATAAAAAGAGTTTCAAGAGATTTATGAATAATATGCATACTTGTGGTTATTTCTTATTTATCAGGATGGAATTTGTATATTGTTTATATATATAATATGTTTTGTACTGCTGTATTCAAAGTCGTATTTGGGGCAAAAATAAATCACCGTATCTGCGTATCCGATTCTTTGTATCCATACCTATATCTGTGAGACGTATCAGCTACTCAGGAATTTTCGAAAACAGACAGTATGGGGAAATGCCAAAATACAAGGTTTTTATATTCTTCAATTAAAAAAATTCAAAAATTTGAAATAATTTGTAAGCGTTTAACAAGACATACCCCATACGTTGAAGTACACTACACAAAAGACTAGGAGATGTCAAAAACCAAGGTTATGGGAAATGCCGAAATACAAGAAATATGTATGTATCCATGCATGCATGTATGTAGGTGGAAAATACAGATATTAGAAGATTTACAGATGAAAATTCAAAAATTTCTTTACTAAAAATCTTAAATTTCAAAATAATTTATAAACATTTAACAATATATACCCCATAGCTACTGATTTTGAAGTACACTACATGAAAGGCCAGGAGACGTAAAAAAAGCGGAAGAGTTCTCAAACAAAGATCAAATTAGAGACCCTTAACCTCCTTATGGTTCTTGGCTACGTTGCCGAAATGGCACCCTAGGGCTCTGGGAACGGCGTGGGGCTTGCGGAAACAGCCGGCCCCTCGCCACTCCCTTGCCACTCCCGCCGCCAAAAAACAGTTTTTTTAATTTGTTTTTTATTTTTTTATTCTACAGAAGCTATAGTTTAAATTTAATATATCATTACAGCAGAAATTACAGTTTTCACAGCACCATTATTCTACAGAAGGTATATTTTAAATTTAATATATCATTACAACAGAAATTACAGTTTTCACAGCACCATTATTCTACAGAAGGTATATGTTAAATTTAATATATCATTACAGCAGAAATTACAGTTTTCACAGCACCATTATTCTACAGAAGGTATATTTTAAATTTAATATATCCTTACAGCAGAAATTACAGTTTTCGCAGCACCATTATTCTACAGAAAGTATATGCTACAAGCCATCATAAACATGGATAAAAATGGCATGTATGAGATAAATCATAAATGTAATAAACACCTCAACTAGATATGGTAGGGACAATTGAAATTATGAATGTATGAGTAGTTTGTTGTGGCTATTTAGCTTGTTTTGTTTTTCATATGCATAATATGTGGTTAATTCTTATTTAGAAGGCTGAAATTTATACATTTTTTAATTTTTATATATTTTTTGTACTGCTGTATCCAAGCCCAATTTTTTTTTGCCGTTTCCGCGTATCGGATACTCCGTACCCGCTCCCGTTTCCAAAACGTATCGGCTACTTAGGTTCTTGGAGACATAACTCTATACCTAGAAATCATATTCCCAGAATTGCCCAAAATAATTGTTTCTCATAACACTCAATCGTATGCGATAGTCCTACTTGCCTATATTGCCACCAGTGGTTGAATAATCCTCAAGGTCTTTCTATATGTGCTGATTGCTAAAGAGGATTCTTTCTTCATGTATTTTTGTTACATGAAAATTGCAATTGCAAATCAGGCAATGCTATAGTTTTTAGCACAAGCTAACATCATGGGTTCCCATGTTACCCATTTCAAAGTTTCAATCAGTACTTTTTAACCCTCGATTGTTTTTTGTTCGCACTAGTACCAATTTGGGTTTTGATACAAAAATATTTGTTAGAAAATGTGTCATAATTTTTCATAGTTACTTGAGTCTTGAGAATGAAATTTTTTTTCCCAGAATTTGGTTAGTGCTGGGGTACAGCTGTTAAAATAATATATAAAAACTAATATTTAAATATTTACGCTGAGAAGCATATTATAATGTCAGCTGGGGGTGGTGGTGGAGGGCTGTAATGTCCGTGAGCTGTAAAAAAGTAATGACTGACCTTAAAATTGACAACCATTGTCCTTCACAGGTTAGTATCAACCTTAAATTTGACATCCCTTTTATCGTCAGGGGGAAGTTTCAACAATAAATTTGACATCCATTTGACCATCATTTGGAAGTTTTTTCTTCTTGCCTGGCGAAGTCAATCAAAAAATTGGTATAGGATGGAGGTTTTTTTTCCTGTAAATTATTTTACGAGCCCAACATAGTGGTCCCATAAGATCAAGGGCCTTGAAATTGATCTCTCAATATTCTTTGAAACTTTATTCATTGAAGTTTAGGAGTTTAAACTTTATTTAATGTTTATTAGGGTACATCTGAGATTAGGGTTCAATGTTTTCCGTAAGAATAGGGGATGTCCCTTCCATGTCCTCAAGTCCCTTAAATGTTTGCAACATTGCCAAAATCAGGGGATGCATCCTATGTAACACTGTAAATGTTTTTGCAAAAATTAGCAAAATTCATGCATAGTACATACTAGTTATTTTTTAACTCACTTCAACTTGTTAGCACCAGAGCAAAAATCCCATATAACTTATATTATATATTTAGGAAGCTTCTGTAAGAATATTTCCCCATTTCCAAGGTATGTTTGGAGATGTCGGTTTAAGTCTTCTAAAGTCTAGGGATGTCTTGTCCCCATATGCTTCCCCAAGATTGGGGCAAGTTTTCATGTCAGGAGACAAGTGCTAGGGGTTAGGGCACAAGTTTGTGTGTAACCATGCTTAAAAGTTAAAACTGAAGGCCTTTCTTGATACCGATTTAAAAGAAGTCTAATAAATTAAGGACTCCATCCCACCAACTGTCAATCATCTTGTTATACCAATGCCACCTGCAAGTTACGACATGTGCATTCATCAGTTTTCTTCAAATCAATTTTAAAGTCATTAAGATCAAGGGCAGATGAATAAGATTGCTATCAGTGGTCATAACTGTTTCTAGATTTAATATTTTGTCAGGTTCAACATGTTGGTAGTCATTATCGTGGACAAGTACATAATTCCTTGCTTGAAATAATTTTGTCCATAAGAGCAATAGTTGCCAACATCTGTTTGTCAGCTAGAACAAAGCAAAGATGATTTGCGATGTCAAGACAAATGTATGGCTAAGAGAAGAATGGAGACAACCATTAATAAAATGGTGCTGTTCTTCATGAACGTGCTTACCGTATGGTTAGATTTGCCACCAATTGAAAGTCTAGTGAATTTGTGGGAAATCGTGTCCATTTGATAAAGATGGAGCGCCAAATGTTTCTAGGGATATCTTTGGCATTTCACTACTTAATTTCATAATTTGTGGACAATCTGCAAAAACTATAATGCCCAAAGAAAAATAAGAACGTGGATTGAGCTGAGGAAACTAGAGTTGTAGGCTTCAAAATTTAATCACAGAATGGAGGTTCTCAAATTGATCAAGGTTAGCATGTTTAATAAAGAGGTGAACAAGGAAAAGGTACAAAGAGAATATGCTCTCAAAGAAACAGCAGGAAAGCTCACTAACTCAGAGCTTACCATGGGGAAAAGAAGGTATTTGGCTGGAAATTTAACAAGCAATGGATTATTGCAAGACAATCCTTCAAACAGGGGTGGTCAAAGGGCTTACAAAGCTGTCTTTCTCACACCCATAAGGATTCTCTCTGTTGTTACTTTAGTGCAAGGTCAGCCTTAATGATAATTCTCTCTCTCTCTCTCTCTCTCTCTCTTCCTCTCTTGACCATCTGCTAGAGTCAGCCCATGGTCAGCTCCACATTGGGATGAGGAAGCGTTCAGAAGTCTGACATCCACCCAGATTTCTTCTCCTCCTTATGGCTGCGGCCCATTCCCTGCCAGGTCCAGGCACTGCCAATGGGTAAGCAAACATGTTTAAGCCTTCAAAGAAATTTATCAACACCTCATACAGTTCATCACTCCTGAAATTTGAGAACTGCACCTCTAGTATCAGTTGCAGTTCCAGTTTGTTCAGGAGGGCCAGGCAAAGATGTAGGAAGCTCTGAAGAACATTATAGAGCATTCAGTCTCAGTCAGCATCTCTAAGAGACCTCAAGGAGCTTGAGCTGATCCTTTCACTGCCCTCTATCCAGTGACATGGGTCTAAAACAAAATCTTTACTGCCTTCCACTCCCAGATGTTATTCGAACCACTAGTCAGACAGACACCATGGAACAAGGGGTGAGCAGTGTTGGCTTACTCCACGATATTCGGAATGTTAACCATTTTCCGCAATAACAAATGACAGCTTCCTCAGTTATCTTCTTTATACGGGCACTGCCCCCAGTTCCACAACTGGCTAATGGAAACCCTACCATTCTGGCTGGATATCATAGGTACAGTCGTTTTTATGTTTGGTTCTCTGTCTGGTATGGCAATCCTTTCTGAAATCATGTCTGGTTTGCTATCTTTATGTCTGTCTATATATACAGTCTGTAAGCACAATCTTTAAATTTCTACCAAATTTTGTAAGAAAGCAAAATGCTCGGAGAAATCTGTAGTAGGTGAGGTGTAAAGAATGGCATTTTTCTTTCATGCTCTGGAAGAGTATCATGAGGTGGCCATTGTTTTATGTATCCAATGAAGTAATCTAGTTGGGCTTTTACTTTGAAAATCTATGCATAATATTTGATGGGTAACAGGCATTTAGAGTGTTGCTTGGTCGTGGTTCTCCCAGTAGTTTTCTCAGTGCCTTCAGTATCGCTTCTGCATTTTTTTTAGTGATATGATTATTTTAGATGATGACGAGCCACAAAGTGTGGCTTGAAATATTGACCCTAGACAACTTTTATGCAATTTTCTCCTGAAGCTCTTTTCCTGAATATAAAAAATGATTTTTGTTATCAAAAAGATTATAGATTTTTTTCTTCCCTTAAATCATTTCGTCACTGGAGTGATAACTACTGCGCTTCATTTTACTGCATGGAAAAACATTGCAGTTCGAATCCCTGAAAGGGGCATTTCGGGAACTTGCCCTTATTCCAGCTAGCGGAGGCGGTGTTTTGACTCATGCACTAGCTCGGTTTACTTCTGCTGTGAAGGTGAGCACTCAAGGGATACTAAGAATAGCTATTTAACACTTTCATTTAGTATTGGATTGATGATTGGATATATTTATTTGCACTTTTATGCAGCTTAAAGAAGATGGACTCCATTCTGAAGGCATTGAATCTACAATTTCTCATGTTGAGCTTTGCCTGGCAGAAGGAAAGCTTATTGAAGCAGCCAATGCTTTAGAGAAGGGTACACAAGGAAGCAAAGCAGAAAGTCTTGCTGCAGAGTGGGCAAGGCATGCTCGTAACAGGGTTGTGACTGAACAAGCAATGTCTCTATTACACGCATATGCTACTGCAATTGCATCCAGTCTTGCCTGAATTTTGAGTCGCAGGTCTTATTTTGAGAGTTTGATTTGTCCTCTTCCTGCAGAAACTGACATTTCCATGCACTGGTATTCAACACTGGTGTCTTTTTTTCCATCTGCAATCGCCTCACAAAAGCATCTTTACTAGCTCTGGGTTACATTTTCCAGCTATGTATTTCAGAATGATTGGTTGATACGGATAATGTTAATTTCAATTTATTGAATTTGACTGTTTATTATTCCAAGTTTTTAAGCTCTCAGATTGACTTTATAGTAGTTCTGGAATTTGAGCTCATGCAAAATTTACAGTTTTGTTTTCTTGTATATCAGTTGATTCTATAACATTTTATTTTCAGCAAAGCAGCCTTTTTGAGCTATTCGGATTAAATCCAGCCAGAACAATTTTTGAGTATGTTGCTTAATTTTGGTCAGAAGTATGTGTGATCACAATGGTATTCCTAGTCACCGCATTCGGTGAATTTCAAGCTAAAAATTCCAAATTCACCGAATCTCTAACCTTATAATTTTTTTTGGCCTAATTCGCAATTTAATTTGTACCTTAGATAACAAATTTCAAGGACAAATATAATTAAAAAATCATGTTTAAATTCAATTAGATTTGTGGTTGATTTGTTTAAAGATTTATTTGACAGTCAATCCTATGAGTGTTGTAGTGTCTATCAGAGTGTTAAGAGCTGCGAAAAAGTGAAAACCCCTATCGTGAATCCCTATTTGCACTGTAAATGCATGATACATTGACACAACAAAGCTGTAAAGTGTAAATGCTGTTAAGCTGTAAGCCTGTAAACATCTGTTGCGATTCATCAACGGGGATTTGAAGTTGCAGAATTGAGGAGTAGGATGTGAAGAGAGAAATTTCCTTCGAAGGTTGACATTCGAACAGTCAGCCACTGCCTGAACCTTCAATTAAGGTTTATAAAATAATATTATAGGGTTCAGGAAACTAGTTTAGGTTATAAAATAATATATTTTTTAGGAAACTAGATTAAGTTAAAATAATATATTGTTTAGGAAACTAGATTAGGTTATAACTTATACATTATGATTTATAATGTTTTGTTTTTAAAGAAATCATTATTCTATTAGTTGATAAATTTATAAATACCACAAAAATTAATAGTCTAAGTAAATTGATTGTAAAAATCCTGCAAATTAAGTGCGTACTTCGATTGAAGTATATTTCTCTTAGTCAAATTTAATCTTAGCTCACATTTTTTAGCAATTTTATCCTCCATGAAGTATAACACAAATTCGAATGAGATGACTTAGATGGCATTGCATAGTCTGTATTGCAAGGTATCTGATTGTTGTCTTTATTGGAGAAGAAAACCAGACAAACATGCATTGGAAAGCTAAACTTGTAGTTTGTATTTCTGTTATACGCCTACAATTTCTAACTGGGGATTCTCGAGGAAACTCTCTTCAGCGTGTCTGGTTGGTTTTTGTGAATTTGTCACACTTTCTTGTAGGCCATGGCTAAACCATTTTTGCATGCGACTTCCCTTGTGCAAGCCACAATGGGTTTTCTTTCTATTTATTTTACAACTGTACAAAATTTGTAAGCTGGGTTTTGACCTCCTAACCTAGCTCAAGTGTAAACTGGACCTTGCAAATCCACCTATATACATTTCTGTATACAATAAGCATTCCTTGGTTCCAAAGAAGGTTTCTTTTAAGGTTATGCCAGTTTTGAAACATTGCTTTTTAGCTTTATTGCATACATTTATTGAGAACGCAGAATATAATTTTGATGAAGTTTTTTTTTTTGGGATAATTAAAGAATCAAGAACACCACTACAAAGGGGAGTAGTGTAGACAGTTTAGTACGGGGGTAGTTATTAAGTTTTTAATATTGGAGAATGCTTAGAAGGAAATAATACAACAGCAGCAGCCACCTAGAGTCCCAAAGGGCGAAAACTGACCAAGAGAGCCCCAAAAGGTAAAAACAGGCTGCTGATTATAACAGGAGCACAATCAAAACCAGACAAACTGATAAAAACATCTCAATAATCTTAAAATACTCAGAGAAACCACTTACGAAGTTGCTGATTTTCCAATTTTTAAAAACCAAGCCTTCATAGTTATTTACGAGGGGTATAAGCTGCAATTTGAATTCTTTCATCTGCTTAGCCAACTCCTCCTGCAATAAGATTTGACTGCAATAGCTAATAGATGTATGAGAACTGAAATATTAAGTCAGAATAAAGTCTATGAATTACAACTGACCGGGAAGTAGTACAGTTTTTTAAGTATAAATAATATTTACTTTTTAAAATGTGTTAAATGATTATCTCTCAGAGATCACATTCTTGGATATTCTCATCCCCAGAAGAGCACGATTCCATGACAGCATAAAAGGAAAACTGCTGACAAATTTTGCTGAACCTCATCCAAATTACTTTATCAAATCTGTAATTCTAAAAAGCATATACTATTTGATTCTTTATTTTCCCAGAAAGGACATGAAAGATTGATGTTATAAATAAACCTGAGCCTTTCATCTATTTCCTGTTTTTATTGAAGCTCCATGCTAGAAGTTGAATACTATGTTTATGTCTTGAGTGCCAGATAGCACTACAGGGCTGACACTATTTGGTCTCATCAAAGTTACATTATTATTTCATGTTCATCGACATAATGCACAGAAGGTGGAGATAAGTAGGTCTAAGAGGAAATTGATCAAAACGGAAATTTGGCCATCTTCACTCCGATAAAATTACAAAGGACCGAAGATGAAATCTTAATCAACAAATTACCATTAACCAGCGAAATAACAGTAGACATATCCAAGTGAGGAGTCTTTCTAGCTAAGCAACTCACACTTCTTGCCACACTTTACAAATACCGCAAATAGGGGGAGGGCCCTGAATTTTGAAGAATTTGATATTCAATAACATATCATGAATGAATGAATGAATGACTGAATGATTTTAATGATGTCCACAAGGCCGAACAGCCTATGGGACCCGAAAAAGGCAAAAACAAGCCAGCCAAAAAAATACCAAAGAAACCGACCCAAAACTCCTACTTCTGTTTTTTGTCGATTTCTTTGCTAATCTTGAGCCTTCTATTATGGATTTTAATCAAGTAATCTGCTGTTTTTTGCAATCTTATCCTTTTCAAACAAGATTGTAAGAACTTCCATTTTTAAACAATCAATATAGCTACTCTGAATGTTCTCATACGCTACACACTCCATCAGGAAATGCCATTCCGTTTACACAGAGCATGACCTGCAAAATTGACACTCTTTTAGACCATTCTTCTTTTGGCGTTGTCCATCTTCTTATTTCACATTTGAGATGGTGCGAACTAGTTTTCAACTAGGCAATTAATATTTTAGCGTTCCACTTTATTTCCGCCTCCATATATAGTGCTTTTGCTCATGATCACATGTGGGATTAAAGTTCTTGATACAATATTCTCTTTTTCTTCCCAATTGTTTCATCCACATGGCAGTTTTGACTCTCTTTCACGTACTTTTTGATATCCCCATTAGTGTTAGAACAGTCCTACATGCTAATTCCCCATTTCTTCATCCACTTTTCATTCTACTTCATCCAAGTGCATTCTTTCTATTCAATTTTTCCTCCACTGCTATCTTGGGCCAACGAAAACCGTCCATGCTTTATATTTTTTTCAAGTACCCCAAAAGCCGAATCAAAGCCGCCGCCTCCATTGGGAAGGCCCCAACTTCAACAAGAATGATCTTGTAAGGAACCGTGGATTTTATTTTGAAGCTACTCGTGATAAATGATTAACCTCCTACCAAGTTCTTCATAGTAGTTAGCTGAAGTTGATGCCCAATTAGAATAATCCACAATTAGTCACCTCTTAAAGCTTATGACCATCTACTTGGAACAAGACATTTTCCTTAAGGGTCAATGATACGTAGCCCTCCCATGTGTTTAGGCCGAGCGCAAAGAGCACACGAGACTCCATCAACACCTCTTCGTCTATCCCGATTAGCCCACATAAAATGATTTTGAGTTTTTGGACTGATTTGAGATGACATGTTTTGGAGGGCAGCGAACATGCTGATAAATAAACTTGAGTAGCTATGTAGACAATGTTAAAAATTTCACCTCCCAACTGCCAATCGTTGTATACTATTTGATTCTTTATAGTAGACGATGTTAAAATTTTTATCTCCCAACTGCAATGGATAAGCATTTCACCTCCCAACTGCAATGGATAAGCATTTCACCTCCCAACTGCGAATCATTGTATTAAACTTGTTCAGAAATGGGTTGCACATTTGAATAAGCATTACACTGAAACTAAAGGGGAAGCCAAGATATCGCATAATATCTATGTTTTAATTGTTTCCGTTGTTTAGATCTAGTTAGATAAGCCATTAGGTATAATGAGGATAATTTCTGTTTTGTGTGGTGAGAGCTTAGGCCTCGAGGGAGAACAATAAATCTTTAATTTTTTGGAGCATTGTTCACTTGAGTATCGCCATTTTGAAGGAAGAACATGCTATCATTTGCAAAGTGGGAATTGAGCACAAGGCTTTGATGGGGAAGATCTTTGCCTCTAATCAACGCAATTGTGCCAACATTTTCTTACATGTAGTGAAGTGCATCTGCCGAAAGCTTGTCGAGAAAGGGAGCTAGTGGGCAACCTTGGTATATACTATTCTGGCATAAGCATTGCCATAAAATAATTTAATATGATTAACTAATCTTGTCTCAGAACTCAACTATTGCAACATTTTTTAGCACAATGGACCATTTGCTCCTATCATAAGCTTTATCACAGTCCAACTTAATAAGGATGGCATCTTGTCGAAAACAAGCAACCCAATCAGCAACTTCCCTTGCCAAAAATAAATTATCTAGTACAAATCTGCCTCTAAAACACAGTTAGTACATGTCATAATGTTTTTGGCCATATGTTTTAACCTTGTAGACAAAATTCTGCAATGATGTTGTATGTAGTGTCGAGAAGGATTATAGGATACCAACCAATCACTTTGTCTCTTGTTGTCATACATTTTTGCAATGTCAAAATCCAAGGTGAAAGTATGACAACTGTACCCGAGTGTTGAATTTTTTTCCTAAAGACCGTCCCGAGACATCCTTCCTTATGAGTCATGAACCCTTCATCCTTGAAAAACTTCATAGTGTGATGTAAATCCTTCCCAAATGTCTACAATGTTCATAAGGTCACCCGACTCATTTAGTGAAATGTCGTCAAGAGTGGAAATTTGTGCGAAGTCTATAGAGGCTATTCCCTAGCCTTTTCGAACCGGGCATGCATCATTTGGAGCCAATTAAGAAGCCTAAAATCATCCGAGGATGTTATTGAAGAGCCTAAAGTGCAATGGAACAGGTTTATGGAAGTTTTGGAAAGTTTTAGAGGTTTTGGGATCAAAACAGTGAAAGTGAGTCTTGGAGGCTTAAGGAGCTTGCAGTGCAAAAAAGCACTTGACCTTCAACTGAAGATTTCGGGAGCTTTGGGATGAGTCATGAGGAAAACAAGATATTGTTGTAAAGCTAAGAAGATCCTTTACATGGAGTTTTCACACCTTTCACAATGACTAAACGCTTCTCTGTGCAGACCAATCTTGGCAGACTCCCCTGACGGTCGCGAATGAAAAAACAACATTTTCTGGAGGAGGTAGAATCAAGTCTTGCAAACCCTTTCATTGTTCTCAAAATGGTATTGGGAGTCAAATTGATATAAAATTTTAACTAAACAGACCTCCTACAACTTTGAGAAAGTTGGTTTCATGTTTCCAACAGTTAGAAAAATTCACAGTTTGGAGCATGACGCATTTTAGTGTTCCAACTGTCCCAACTGTCCGAGACAGTGGGGACACAAAAATGTGCCCTACCCCCAAACTAAAGCCGCTGGACCCTCATGTGACCCTGTTTTTCTTCGACAAGGTGTTAAGTGATTAAATTGCAATTTTGACTAAGTATGGATCCTCCTAGGCCTTGGGCACATTTTTCTTCCCCTACTATCCCAACTGTCTTTGGGATAGTCGGGACAGTTGGGATAGTAAAATGCGCCCCACCCTTAGCCCCCCCTCTGGTTTATCATATGACCTCCAATCTCACTCATCGGGTGCTAAAACCTTTCTCCTTCATTCCCCATTCTCGCCAATCACTTTCTACCACATGTCAAGCCTGGGAAGGAGGGTGCATTTTTGTGCCCCTACTGTATCGGAACAATGGGGACAATTGGGACACAAAAATGTGCCCCACCCCCTTTGCTTTAAAAAACGAAAAGTAAAAACATGTTTCATGAGTTAAAAATAACAACATTTTTAACTTATAAAGAGCACTGCTTGCCTTTTTGTGGGGAAACTCCCATATTTGAGAAGAGCCGAAGGCTCAATTAATCAATCAATTCAACATACTAATCAATAAAATATGTTACATAAAAATAGAGCACATTATACTAACTCCTAACACTAATCTAGGATGGTTGTTTTAACCACCTAGATTCTCTCTTAACCACTAACCATCCCTAAACTATCTCACCCTATTTTCTCTTACATAAGCTCTACGTGACTTGTATTAACAACTCACTTACATTATTTGAATAATATGCTCCACATATTAAATATACATACACACTAATTAATATTTAATAATGTGGGCAACTATCTAATGCACCCATGTTAGGACTAATTCCTAACACTTTTTCACTCCTTTCTTTCTCCAGGTCGACCCAAGCAACCATTGAAGACATCTTGAAGTGCTTAAATACTTGCAATTTCATCAGATAAACCTACAATTTCTTCTGGGGTAGCCATGGTAGCCGAAACGAAAAAAATCTCATAACTTTCAAATTGGTGATCCGATTCACGTGAAAATTTCTCAGCAACTCCATGATCTAGGCGCCTTCAAGAAATTTGTAACAACAAACCCTCTCATGCTTTGAATTTTTTACGGAAGCAAACTCTCATTCCCTGCCCTAGGTTCACGCTTGTTGATTTCCCATCATTTTGACACGATGAAATTTTGACCACATGATCCAAAGAGCAAGCCTACCTCGATAAATTTGTTTTTGTCATCAACCGATAGGGGGGTGTGACACTTCAAAAAATAGTAAGCATTTGGTCTTTATACTTACTATAAATAGAAACCCTCTGAAAAAAGCAAACCTTCTGAAGATAGTACTCTCAGAATTCAGCAGTGAGGACAAACTAGGCAAAAAAGTGCAAAAAAGGAAAAAAACACTTTCTAAAAAATAGGAATTGTCAAAGATCATCAAAAAGACCCCAATGAATGTGTACATGGTATGTTAGGAGTTTTGGGATACTTGATCAATCAATTGCCTCTATATCAATTGCTACAAAGAATGCTTTCTTCACAAGGTCAAAGGACAAGGGTAAACAATGGAATGCCCATGGTTCTTTAAAAGAATACTTTAACAACAATTTAAGTACTTCTAAGAAATATAAATGGAAGCATTTTTATTGCAAGGAACTCCGGTCATTTGCAGAAATATTTTCGTAAGATTATATGATTTGGAAAATAAGAGTAGGAATCACAATTTGTAAATATGGTTGAAGAGGATTAACAATGTTCAATAGGTGAGTTTGCATTTGTGGCGACACAGAACCAATCAACAAAGTTAAGAATATGATACTTTGACTCATGAACATCAAGGCACTTCACGTATCACAAAGACTAGTATGTAAAATTTGTAGAAGATGATAGTTTCACTAAATTTGTTTCCTTAGGTGATAGTTGGGTTCACTATGTGAAAGGGTACAAAGATGTTTCTATTTCAATAACTTTTGTTACGTCCACTTTTCAGAATGTTCGTTTGTGCCTGACATGAACAAAAATCTTCTTTCCATAAGTGAAATAACTGCAAATCTTAATCTTTGTGTGGAGTTTAAAGGAAACAAATGCACAGTTTATGATATTCACGAGAAAAGAGTCATAGATGTTGGTCTTGGTAACAAAGGATTGTATAAGTTCATTGATCCAAAAAATTAGCCTACACTAGTAGCATTGGAAAGAACTAGTGAATTGTGGCATAAGAGGCATGGTCACCTTGGTTATCAACATTTGCATACATTGAGTCACAGTAATATGTTGAATGAAATGTTTTCTATTCAAAAGAATCCAAATGTATGCTCAAAATGTCGTGTCGATAAGCAATTTTCACATTCATTTGATATTTGGTAAGACTCAGAGAGCTAAGAATGCATTGGACTTGGTACGTGTGGGTTTGCATGGTCCAATGTGGACACCTTCCATATCTAAAGCATTACATTATTTGTTGCTTGTAAATGAATTTTCTAGGAAAATGTGGGTGTGTTTTTTGCATAGAAAGTTGGCATTTTTATCTAACTTTGTTGCTCAGAAAACTATGGTAGAGAAATAGGGAGGGGAAAGATATAAAAGCTCCCAAATCAGTGAATGAAGAAGAGTTGTCTATGACAAATTCAAGAAATTCTACAAGAAAGAATGTATAACATGTTCTACATAAAAAAATGATGTCATGTCGACACAAAATAAGAGACTCATGGAGATGACACATTGTATGGTGGGTATTCAAATGTGTCACATTAATATTGGGCATAAGTTGTAAATTCAATTGTCTACACATTCAAATGAAGTCTATCACAAGCTTTGCAAAATGTAACATCAAGAGCATGGTCAAGAAATACACATGATGTAATTTATTTTTGAGTTTTCATATCCATTGCTTTTATATTGCGAAAATTGTACATATTTGTTGATTTTTGTGAGCAAAGGAATGTGTATAAGTTAATAGAGGTTTCCACATACAGGATTGTGGTGAGTAAATATGTTGTTGTAGATGAGAAAGTACCATTCTTTTGTGATGATGGTCAATCTACTAATAATATTCTATTGTTACTTGCTAACAATATTTATAGAACAAGTTCTGGTGCTAAAATTGAATAGGGTTCAAAGATGGAAAGACCACAAAGCCTAGTTCTAGTAGTGAAGAGATTGTTTTTCACTCTTCACAATCATATCAAATAAGCCAAAAAAAGAGGCCCAAGTTGTACCATACCACCACAAATGATGTAAGGAAGATGAATTGCCTTAATTATTAGATGAGAAATCTACAAGGTGAGGAATTTAAAAGGTGTAAGGTGAAGAGAAGGAAAATTTTGCTCTTACTACTTTATATGTATTTAAACCAAAAATCATTTCAAGGACCAAATTCAAACTCAAATGGAAGTTTTCCATGAAATTTAGTGAAAGAGCAAGGGGCATACAACAAAATCACATGAGTGTGGTGAATAGTAAATGTATCAAATTATTCAACAATGGAAAGAAGTAGGCGTTGGGTTTTCAAAAGTTCAATGCAAAAAATATCTCAGGGGATATTCCTTTTTGTTTAGCCTTTATGCATATTCTAAGTTTTTGTTAGACCTGATCACTATAACAAACGAAACATGACACATACAAGATATGACAACCCTTCAAAGGAACAATAGAATTCAATGAACCTGGTGTTCAACACCATGTCCTACTTTACTTGGTGGTTGCAGTGGCTCATTACCCATGTACTTCGGTGAGATGGATTGGCGACAATAGGAACATTTGGATACATATGTTGTAGTAGTAACAAGTCTAACTTTTAGCTAATTTCATTATGAGCTTAATCACACTATTGTAATAACGACTCAAACAATTGGTTTAGTCATTGAAGGAGGGTATTGGAATAAGTGTGCTAGTATAAACATATATTACATATTGTTATAAGTTGATTTGTTTAACAATTACCTATTTCTTTAAATACTCATGGTTTACTTGTAAGCCTTAATTAAGCTTACAAGTTAAGTAGTTTACCATGCTAAACTACTCCTTATTCTTAGTTTGTTAATGATCTATTTATATGGCTCTTTCTATATAATAAAATTATGACATGTGGTTTCACAATTATTCTTATAATATTAAATAGAAACTTTATTTCCTTTCGAAAATTAAAAAAAGAACTTTTAGTCTCATTTCCAACATGGTAAACTCTTTAATACTATTTGAGCCAACATTAAAAATAAAGGTAAATAAATATTAATATAAAATCAAGTCCCTTACACATTTAACATTATTTTTTAGTTCAACTCTAATGAAAAACAATTTCTTTACCAAAAAAAAAGTTTAGCACAAATCAAAATGCAAATTCACACAAATCAGTAGAAAAAAACATTAGATAAATACAATACCTGAACTAGACTACAAATTCAAAATACAATGTCACAACATCATCAAAGAAGTTAGTGAAAACACCTAGCTATTTGAGATGAACCATCTTTTATATTGTAATTCAAATTTAGGCGTATCCCACTTATTTCTGTGGCACTCTTATAGAGACCGGTTCGAGGGCCTCATTGAGGCATATTTGGAGAGACAATATACAATAATAATAAACTAAGTAATGTGACATTATTTGTTAAAAAGGTTATCTTCATACCAAAAAAAAATTGGTGAAAAGGTGCATTGCTATTAGCGTGGTTTTAATATTTACATAGAAATAAATTATAAGGATTGTAAAAGTATAATTGTTATATTGATAAACATTTTACGGGATTTAATGATATGATTGTGTATATTTTTATTTTGTATATTAAATTTGATATTTATTTGATCATCAAATTTTATTTCAATTTTTAAAAATTAACTAGAAAATAGTAATATCTTAACCATATAGTAAGGGTTGGAATCCTTTTTTCAAGAAATATTTTCCTTTTGTTACTAGTAATAAGAAATATGAAAATGTAATATAATTATTAATCAATGTGGTATGCATGAAATTTAAAATAATGGTCAATTATTTTTATAGAATGTTATACATGGTCATTTAAACCACATTATTCTTGTAGGTTATTAATATGTATAAGAACATCTTAACTACAACATTAGAGAACTACAAAAATATTAAATTTAATCAAATATTGAAGATATTTGGTACATTAGATAAGGATTAGTTTCAAACTCTCGGATAACAACTGTAAACCACTACTTATGTAATAATTAAATTTAATAATTTTCAAGTTTTAGAATTTATTTTTTCCCTTAGTTTATAATTCATTCATGACGTTTTATAATTTTCTTAGTTTTCTTAAAATATAATTATTCATCCTAAATATTAATTTAAAATAAAAATACAATATTTTCAAAATTATAATATATTTTAATGGATTGTAAAAAAATCAAATCTCTAATTAATTACGCCGAAAGATGTTTCTTCAGTTGGGTCGAGGCTGGGGCGATGTCTACCCTCCACTGAAAGAGTGTATCGCACATAGAGATGCACCATAGTGGTGCATTTTCAGTGGAGGGTAGACAATTCCCGAGGCTGGTAGGGCGAGATGAAGCCGTAGATGAGGACGTCGATTACGGATGAAATCCAACCGTCTATGCTAAAACCCCGACAGTGGCAAGATTTCTAGTGTCAAAGGTATGGCGGGCAGTCTGTCTATTTTTTCTTCTGCATGACAAAGGACATGAATTACATTTACGGCATTGAGTTTTTAAGGCACAGATACTTCCACGTCCTGTACAATTCCATCTTCCACCATCGATCTTTATGCATTGTTTTGACCCTCCCGTCCCTGTCGACTTGTTATTTTCCTACTGAAAAAACCGCATGTGTAAACGTTGATGCATGGATTTCGTGGCGGTGCGAAATGAGTTCCCGAGTAGAGGGCTTTCATGGCTTCTGCTTTTTCTCTTCCTTCCCAACAAGGGGAGTATTGCCTTCATCTTCTTACATGGCTACCTGCTCCTCAATTCCTTCTACACCCAACTCCTGCAACACATCGCTTCCCATAGATACATCACAATCGCGCCTCAGGTACATATATTTTCAACTATTCCTCTGCTAAATGTTTGTTTCTCTACTCTTAAGTTGTGAATATATATGACAACGTGAGTCGATGCCATGCCAGAAATAGCAGATGCTGTGGCCATCACCGCGGGCTTACTCACTTTCTGTCGGAATAGGTGCGCTAGGATTTCTAAAACACTGGTAGTAGGTGGTCACAGTTGCCGCAGAAAAGCAGCCCATATGGTTTATCAGCCCCCCAAATCGTTTTCTGTCAAGGAAAAAGCGTCCAAGCATAATATAATGCTGAAGATATAATTATTTATGTGGTTTTGCAGTTTATGTGAGGAAAAATGAGAAGTGCCAGTCGATGGGAGGAGACAACTGGCCACAACCACATAGGGCAAGTCACACCACTGGTTTCCATGAAACCCCACCGCCTTCCTTCGATTTACAGAGTACCTAACACTAACTTTTCCGGTTATACGTATAGTGCCATAAATGTCAGTGTTTGTTTCCAGATTTATTAGCTCTTTTTTTTCGGAAAAGAAGGGCCATGAGAGTCCATGATGCAATACCGGTGTTTGAAAATGTTATTCATTGAATACTGTCTCTGTCTTTTGGAATATGGAATTAGGGGAAATGAGCTAGTTATCGTGAAGGGCCATGACAAAGTCCATTTAAAACAAGTATGCAATACCAGTGTTGAATAAAATCAAATGTTATCCATTGAATAATTGGCTATTTTTTATTTCATGTTTTAACTTTAATTCAAACAACTATTGTCTTTTGTTTCGCATAACTACTCACAGTCATATCGTGATAATCCTAGTAGTTTTAGGTTTGGAAGATAAAATATATCGTTTCAGGTGAATGGATGTAGTTTCAGTTTTAGAGTTTGTAGTAGGCTTATAGGAGCATCTCGGGGAAGATGCTGCAAGATGTAATGTAATATGTATTTGTATTTGTTGAATATGATTTGTTAGTCATAAATGACAACCGTCCCACATTGTGTAAGAGCAAAATAATGGAAAAAATATAGGTTATACGTTTTTGTGGATTGTATTAGTGGTCAATTTGTGCAGTTGATGTGATCTCCAAACATATTTATTAGAATGTAATTTAGTAATTGTATAATGTATTCTACGGGAAAGCACATTTTGTATTTCAATAATAAGAACAATGTTTACTGATTCTTATAAGACTAAGCAGTTTTAGGTCATTTTGACTTTTGGTCTATTTATTTCAAATGCTATTTTCATGCTTGGAACACAAGCCCATCGTGTCGTTAGAGGCTGCGTTTTTGTCTTTGGATGTTGTTCATCGCTTCAGTATGAAGCATGGTTATATAACAATGGGTGTGCCATCGAGTGAGGCGAAGATTAACTATTACAAATATTGGGCGTGGCAGGAGTTCAAAGAAAAGTTTACGAGCCTAGCGTTTGTGTACATGTAGGATTGGAAACAAGGACATAATCGAGTGTCACAAGACATGGCTCTCGGATTGGGTTTCAATGCCATTCGTCCTGTTGAATAGGAGAGGAAATTTTGTCAAGGGAAGGATACTTCATTGCGCCTATTCATTTGGAAACTATAGCGATAATTACGCCAAATGTTGTTTCTTACAATGGGGTGGGCATGGTGGGAATTTGATAGCAGTCACATATATCAACAGAGGATAGGGAGGGGCAGATGATGTCGAAGAATGGTCCACGTGGAGTTGTCCATCTCTCGTGGCTGACACGGTACAATGGCACCGTTGTTCAACGACATATTATTTTTTATGTATGTTTCATTGTTTTCATGCATTATTCAGATCATAATTGATAACTCTCATGTTTAACTTATGGATTTGAGCATGGACAGGTTAGAAGTAATGGTAAATTCTATTATGATGGATGAAGTAGAACCGAAAAAGGACCTGATATGGTAGGCCAAGGCATGCACATGCTTGTAGATCCGGTCAATGAATTCTTTTCTCTTGCTTTCAAGGTTGAACAAATTTCTTGCAGAGTGGAGTTCCATGAAAAAATTCTCCTAGATAGCCCTACACTCCCATTCTTTTATGAATCATACCATACAACCATCACCGTAGACTAGTGTGGGGAAGGTGTCAAACCTCATAGAGAAAAAGAGGCTAAAAACAAGGCTCATCCCATGTTGCATCTAAGGATATCAGCTAGGGTGTGGTCTCCTATACATTGTGTATAAGCTCGAAGTAGAATAATCCACTCCAAATCAGAGTCCACATACTCCACCCTCTCGATGGTGCTCTCGCCAAAATTTGCTATCGTTCATTATTTCTCAAATAGTCATGAAAAACCTTATTTAAAGTTGGTATGATACCCTTGTAAAAGCTAAAACAATATTTGTTTCTCCCTCATAGATGAAGCATATTTAGCAGAGCATTCATCACTATTTCAGGGTTACTACTCATCAAAAAATCCAAATTGGTTGGCATAAAATCCCTAGCAAAAAACCACAAATTATATTAAATAATTTCAGCTAGGGTATCCAACAAATTCAAAGCCTTACATCTTTTTCTTCCCTCAGATAAGTCTACAAAGCTCATTGGAAAATCGTCTTTATAACCTATGTTCAAGTCAGCGATGAAATTCAATTGGAATCATATGGGAATTTTAAAGAATAAATATAACTTGAAATTGCATCCTAATCCCCATGATAAGTATCATCCATAATTACATGTTGTAAGGTGTTTTCTCAAGTGGAGTGAACCCACCTGCCACTGACACGTGGAAGTTCCATGAATGGATGAGATCACGTTGGGGAGGACTTTAAAGCTTAGACATGTTTCAATCGAGTCGATCACATCTTCCATCACTAATACTTGCCGCTATGAACAATGGTGTATAGGAAAAAGGAAAGGTCGTTGAAGTACAATCTCCAACAAACCATCTCTTAGAGATGAAACCCTAAAAAGGATGAGCCACAATTTTAACCCGAGAGTAGAGAGAGCTAGAGAAAACCCTAATCTACGGTGTCGTAACAAGGTGAGAGATCAAGATAGCATAGGGAAATGAAAGTGGTTGCAAGGTTGCTGAAAAATGAATGATGCATATATTAATGCCAATGTCGTCTCCTCCAAGAAAGAAAGTAGATGTGAGAGATAAGCCACAAAATTTCTCAAGTTGCAGGTTTTGCAGGGATGGTTAATTAGATGAATGTTTCTTGAAATTTGTTGGACTTTCAAGAGATTAGATAATAAAATGGTGGAGAGGCATGCTACGTATATGGCCTCTATTGGTCTTTGAGCGAGGTACCATGTGAATAATGGAAACAAACTCAGGATGATAAAGTGCAAGACAGATAATGGATAATTATTTGTTATTGTTTGTACGAAGCTTATTTTTCTTTCTTCTACTCGATCTTAGAAGTATAAACAAGGCCTACAAAGTGCTCCAAGAAACAAGCATACTGGAAAGGTTTCAAACATGAAGCTTGTTTGATTTCTACATTTTTTATTTTTTGTACCTTTAAGCAAAAAATTACACATGTTAATAATATAAACTCAATTATCAATTATTCTTCAAACATCATTGGTTTTCTTGCACTTACTCAAGCTTGGAATTGTAAAGTGGGGCTACAAAGTGCTCCAGGAAACCAAACATTTCGATTGAGTTTTGAACATATAAATTTGTAGATTTTTCTCATTAATTATTTTTTCCCATTTAACCATAAATTCCACTCACATGAATAATCGTACCAAGATTGAATCAAAAAATTGCATGTAATTTATCCTCACTTTCCTATTTCCAACTTTCTGTCATTGTCTTCATCTTCATATAAATAATCAAATGTTGCCTAATCAAATATTTTGAAATTGTTCCCAATAAGCTTTCAACCTTGGAACCTATTGTATTTTCCTTTTTGTTTTATTTTCCCCCCTCTAAGAATTTTTTTTGCTCATCGCACATTGTTTGTTTCCTTGCACTTCGATTGAGCTTAAAATTGTAAAGGGGGTGGGGTACAAATTTCTCCTTGAAGAAAGTATTTTAGTTAGGTTTCAAACATGGAACATCTTCAAATTTCCCCATTTTTTAGATTGTACCCTAAAAGCGCATAGTGTGCTCACATGAATATTGCAAGCAAGATACTCCTCCTTTTTAGATTGTCCCCCTAAAAGGTCTACCTTTCCGATGTAGAAGGTGTTTTGGATTAGGACAACACCTCTACTGCTTGTGGGATGGAAAAACGTCAACATGAGAAGCGCAACTGGTGGAAAGACACACTCCTGGAGCACCTGATTTTTTGTGGACAGAAAGGATCTTGAATCTAAAGAAGTAGATGAATTAGTGTCAACGAAAACCCCTTTATCTGAAACTTAGATTGTTAGCAACATGAAAAATTCACAAGCTGTTGAGGGCAGCATGGAAAATGATAAATATCTCTCTCAGAATAACAACATGGCTGCTATAAATGGGACAAATATGACTAAGGAAAATACTCCTCCTTTGTCTTCTTCTCCAACCGCGAAGGCTCCATCAGGGTGGGTTACGGTCAACAAAAAGAAAAAATCTACCACTCTGAAGGGTAACTCTTCCCCTGGATGATTCTCATATATGCTATTGGCTAGCTGGGTTTCATCGGTCTCATTTTTCTTAGCCGGATAGCAGTTTGCTTCCAATGGTGTTGTTATGCCATTGCTGTTTGTTTGCTGTACTTCTGTTGTTTTTTTGCTGACTACTGCTTTGTCGGTTGTTGGTTTTTACTTTGCAATCTGTTTCCTGCTGTCGGGCTTTAATTGTTCTATCTGGATTTTGATCCATCTCTTGTGCTTTAACTATCAATTCTGGCTTCTGAGCCTTGGTGTACAAGGGTATAGTCCCTTTCAAAAAACTATTTGCCAATAATAAAAAAAAATATTGCGAGCAAGATAAACATATTTTTATGGAACATAATGCATTTCTCCTCACTCAAGCACCTTCTTTATCAACCCATAACCTTTCCCTCTTTATCATTTCCTCAACACTTACTTCTTCCCTCCATCACCTCCAATATGTCCATTCTTCAGAGGCAAGGTTGTTAACTTAAAGACAACTTAGTGCGTCCATGCTCAAATTTATTGAAGATGAGTTAAATTTGGATTGCATGGAGTCCATTCAAGCTCAAGACATTGCCTTTGATTATGATTTTTTCAACTATGGAAGTGTTAATTCTCGAGTCTAGAAGACTGATCGCCGCCTTTTTTACCTCCTATGCACATGTCCCTAATCTACACTTCATAGATTTGACATTTGTTCAAAATAATATGGTCTTGAAGATAGAACACTGCCATATGGACATCCTTCCCACATGTAGCAAACCTATACTTTGCATATTTCAAAACATTGCACCATTTAAATGTAGATAATTGTGGCTTTTGATAGTGGCCGGCTTCAATGCTTGCCACTTTGAAGAAAGCCAATGTGTCATAAATCCAGTGATTTAGTTATGGATCTACCGAATCAACAAGGTATGGAAATATGGTGGCTACAACGTTTTACCCAAAGCCGCAAGAACCTATCGAAGTCAACTAATTTTTAGCAAGTTTGAACCCCCCTCAACTCGGACTTCTCCATTCGTTGTTGACTGTCACCCTTTATGAATATTATTTTCAAACAATGAATGTTTTAAATGCCATTATAAGTCACCAATGAGAGTTTTTCCCTCTAATGCTTGACATTTTTGAACACATAAGCTAAATTGCCATTACTTGTGTTAATAATTAGGTTTCGTGTACCACACCAAACACTAAAATTTTTGATTTCTAGCATTTGTCACCCCAAGCCATTTCTCTCACTCTGAGCCGAGTAATATTCAAAAAGATTAAACTCCTCCTTTCACTTTGTCTTCATTGACCATTACCACATCCTACACCAACATCTTGCACTACTATGTAAAAAACTTTTCTACATGTCAACTCCATATTCTACACATGGTTTTCCTTCCTTTTCATTCACATTTCAACTACTTTCATTTAAATAAATTCCAATGATGGTTAATATTCTATATAATTACCACCCATTGATGAGGCCATAAATTTGCCATAAATTACCATTATTTTGTCCTTCTAAGTTACCTTTGAAAGTGGATTTAAATGTAATCTAGTAACTTATAGTTTTCTTAAGATAGAATATAGGATATATATCTTGTTCATTCTTTAGAAATATTTTGTTATCTATTTTGTTGACTAATCCTATTGATTATTTATGAAAAGATACAAATGCTTGTGCATGCATGACATAAAGGAAAGATAACGCTAGTATTGGGAAAAGTGGAATTGATCATGGATGGTATATCTAAACTCAAATCTGATTTCATATTCAGATTCCTCTTGAAAAATTATGCAAGTTCAAAAAATAATCATTTCAATCTGAGACCATATGAAAAAGTTATAGTTGTTTAAGTTAGCTCCGGAACTCGCAGTCTTAGTTCCGGAACTCACAGAGTTAGTTCCGGAACTCGCAGGCTTAGTTCCAGAACTTGCATATTTTGACAGTTTTTGAGGAATTGTGAAAGATCAGATAATCCAATGGAAAATATGAGAAAGGTTTTTTTCATAGCAATGTGATTAAAAAAAACCTCATTCAGATTTGCTACAGGTATTAACAATAAAGAGAGATCTAACTTTTAGTGCGCTGCACTATGAGGAAAAGTGTATCAGACGAGCGCTAGAAGTTCCATAAACAGAAACATAAAAGTAAAACAAAAAATATGAGAGAGGTTTTTGTTCATAGCAATGTGTTTGACAAAAACCTCATTCAGATTTGCTATAGGTTTTATCAATGAATAGGGATCTAACTTTTAGTGAGATGTATCCTGAGGAAAAGTGTATCAGACGAGCACTAAAACTTTCATAAAAAAAAAAAAAAGACAAATGGAAAATATGAGAGAGTTTTTTGTTCATAGCAATGTGTTAAACAAAAAATTATTCAGATTTGCAATATGTTTTACCAATGAAGATAAATCTAACTTTTAGTGAACTGTAGTCCAAGGAAAAAACGTATTAGACAAGCGTCAAAAGTTCCACAGTCAAAAACAACAAAGTCATATGGAAAATCCGAGAAACATATTGGGTCAAAATAATATTTTGAGGAAAATCCTCCTTCCAATAATGTAGAGGAATAAATTCATTATGATTCTTGCTACCGAAAAGCAAGGAGAAGATTTGGGAGCAAATCTTCCTAAAAAAAGTGAGATAAGATTTGACTCCAATAATATATCTCTCTCCATATTTTTTAGAGATGGAGATATTATTTGTTAGGATTGTAATAAAGATAAGATCACATTGTATTTCCTAAAACAAGGAGTTGGTTGGATGCATGAATTATAAATGCAACCTTCCACACTGAGATATGTAATTCTTTTCTCCCAAGAAATAAAGATATGTTCTTTCTTTCAAATCTTTTGAAGTAAAGTTATTCTGCAAGTTCTGAATTAAAAATATGAATTAAGTCCTCTTCCAAGGAATGAGCTGGACACTCATTCCAAGGAAGATGAATCAATGTGTTAATGTTTGTTTCTTTATTTTTGTAGTTTTCCTTTGGTTATAAACTTCTAATTTCATGTTATGTGATCCTTCTTCAGTACAATTTTTGTTGTGAACCTGCAAGTGTCTTTTTATCTTTCAGTTATTTTTAATTCAACAATTTCAATTATGCAAGTTTCATTTCTTTCATGCAACATTTATTTATGCAAGTGTGTTTACATTTATGCAAGTGTGCATTTAATTTTCCGCATGTGTGCTTTCAATTTATGCAAGTTTGGATTGTGTTTAAGGGAGTTTCTTTCCAAGATCTTCTTCTCTTAATGCATATAGCCTTCAGACACCAACCTGGATTGACATTATTAATGTCGAGGATTGATGACCCTCATCACCCATTACACCTCCACCCATCCTACTTATATTTGCTTCTTTTCCACTATCACTTCCTCATTATACTCGAAAAATCAAATAGCTTAACCAACACTACTCCACTTCTCTATTCCCTTCCCCTTTGCACATATAGTTCCTCCACTGCATCCCTTTCAGCGTTGACATCACACTGCTTATGTGTGATCGCTAGTATTATAATTACAAGCAAAGAGTCTCACATAGTTTGCTGATTAGAGAACGTTGATTAATTCTAATTTTGTTCTCATTCCAAAATTAGGTTCAATTTTCATCAACTTTTATTGTGTAATATAATTTACAATATTATTATAAAAGAGGGTTTGCTTATTAAAGAACACTAATTGAATCTAATTCTGCTCTACACAAGAAAACTTGGTAAAATAATCTATCATATTTATTGTATAATATAATTTACAATATTATTCTAAAAAAAATTTGCATGAGTATTATATATGCCATTGAAATTTCACCTTAGAATAGTTAATAACAAAATTGTTGGATAGGATTATTATTAGTACCTGCAGGGAAAATACTATTATTTTTGCCTAGCTCTATTAATTTACATGGACTGCTTGCAAAATACAATTTAGCTATAGTTTGCTTTAAATTTTTGGATATCGATGGTACTCAAAACATTTCTGAGTTATTTTTGTAGCCGCTGATTGGTGCAATGTTATTCCTCATTGCCGAAATTCACTCTTTTTTCGGCTACAAATATCACCGGTTTTCCAAAAGTTTTTCTAGCCTCTTACAATTTGCCAAGTATTTGTAGGACTGACTTTTATTGTGTCATTGCTCTCCATGTAGTTTGTTGCATGAAACTGCTTTAGAACATTTGTGAAAGCTTTATGCAAATGTCCTTCTTCGTCTATTATTCCCATATCCTCTGCTCTCAGATTTTTTATTCAAACAAGCTCGCTGGTTTCTGTAACAGCTTAGCCACTTTCCCTTTCACTACCACAGTTTCCTACAATATGAGTATTATCGATTGCTTGTGTGGAGAAAATGGCTATCATTACACCACCAACATAAGGGATTGAATGCCCTATACAGACATTTACAATAAACTACCTGGTACCCCGTATCAATATTGTTAAAGTTTATTCCTTCCATTGAGGCACTGTAACCAACAATTCATGATCATCCTCCCTAATTTCCCCTTGTTAACAAGCTCAGAATTTGGCAACTATTGGGATAATGTTGGCAAAGGAAACTAAGTATGGTTCTATGCCTATAAATTGCATTTTATTTTAAGAAAACCCCATGATGTGCAAATCTTGCCATGATTGAAATTATTGTGGCCACAACTCATTGAAGTTTTTGTTTAACACAATGAGTGCTCTATGTATGCTTTTACATAGTCTAGAAGCTAAGCCAAAACAAAATTTCTGACAGAAAATTCATATTGACAACTTTTCTTAATGTTATAGCAACACCCTAAAAAACTACTTGTCTTTCTCAGAATTTTATTTAGTAGCCTCTCTTTCCTAGACACACTCATGTCACCTTCAGATTACATTAGAGAGTGTTAAGCTGTCATTTTTCCTTCCCACAGAATGGAATACCCTTAAAAGGACGTTACTTTAGCCTTTTAAAGTTTTGATGTATCATGGCGTCAATTAGCAGGCAACAACGGTGGATTAGTTAACATCCATTGCCTCAAGATATTCAGAACCTCATTTGAATAGAGATCTATTTCCTTATAGAGTTGTTCCTAAATAGAATGGCGTTCCTCTTCCCCAAATTCTAAACTATAATATTAGGGGTAGTATTGCAAATAGCCATTTCTTTCATGGTGTTGAAGTTTCAATAAAAACATTGATTCAACTGAGATTATAATCCCATCAACACCCATGAGCATTGCATGTTATGCAAGAACCAATACCATGCAGCTGGTGCAAACCTATGTTGAAATAAGAACTTATTAATTGTTTCTACCTCTTTCCAACATTACTAAAGCTTCGATCTTTTATTGCTATAATGTTTTAGAAATAAATCCCCAATTCAGTTTTTTGTTTTGTTAATTGGTAAAAATTCTTCACAACTATTTTAGCTCATCCCATTAAACTATTTCCATTCACTATGGCAATTAACCTTAGCGGCAGGTACTGTTGCTGCACCGCAACTCTTGTTGCACATGTTATCTTAGTAAGCATTTCACACCAATGTAATGACCAACATTTGGCATTAGAAAGTGGACCGCCTACATAATTATCCAATTTTTTATTTTCCCTTTTATTTTTCTTTCCGGTTGTTATTTTTAAGAAAGAAATATTGTATATTTAAATTTTTTTAGTTCAAATTTCTTAGAAACATTCTTATAATTGTTAGTGTATTTAATTAATTATACATATTTGTATGTGATTAAGATAAATTTATAATATTTAATTGTAATATAATATGTAGATAATTCACTCATTGGGATAATTCATTCATTGGTATAGATTTATCCACATTTATTAATAGATTAAAGTATCACTTAAGGTATTGACTTGATTGACTTCCGATGGTAATAGATTAATGCAACTATTAATATATTCTATTAATAGATTCAAGCAAGTTTTCTCTATAAGGTAATTCATTGTGGAAAAGAGTTATCATATACTGGTGAAATCTAACTTGACACATTACAGGAAATTTCTCGCAATAAAAACACAAAACGACCCACTATTTTAAAAGTACGATTTTTTTTTCGAATAGGGTAGTCCTAGATTTCAGGATGAAATCTGGGGACACCAGTCGGCTCCGTCTGTGGACATATTTTTCTCTGTCAGAATGACAAGGGAAAATATGATATCCCAACATCTATGGTTTCATATCTTGTCGTTTGGGCACGGGGTCAGGCAAACAATAAAACACAACATAAAAACAAACAAGGAAAAACAAACAAAGTTTTATTTATATACATACAAGTTTTACCTTGCTTTTCATGTCTGGAACAGCTTCAAGTGTTTCCTGTTGAAAGGCAATGGCAATTCAACTCCATCCTGATGAGAAAGAATGAAGCTATTTGCTCTGGTGATCTTTTTAATAACAAAAGGCCCTTTCCATAGTGAATCGAATTTTCCATGCATGCCTTTTGCTTCTCTTCTTTTGTCCCATAAAAGGACCCTGTCATTGACTTCAAACTTTCTTTCCCTGGCCTTTTTGTCGAAGATGACTTTCACCTTCTTTTGATGCTCTGTCAGTCTATTTGCAACTTGAGTCTGTACCTCCCTCAATTCAGTCAGGTACATTATCCTTTTATCAATAGCATCAGTGAATGTAGAATCCTCCAGGGATCTAGAAAGTTGTAGGGCAGGCAGTTCCAAGGTAAGATGCAACTCCGTGTCTCTACCATATAATAGCTGAAATGGGGACAAACCTATAGCCATTTTCGGTGTAATTCTATCGGCCCATAATGCATCAAACAACTTCTTATGCCAAGTCCTTTGATTCTCCGTTACTAGCTTTTGCACAATAGTCACCAAGTTTGTGTTACTTGATTCAGCTTGGCCATTCCCTTGTGGATAATAGCTGGAGGAATGTACTAGTTGGATCCCATGAGTGTAGCAGAAATCAATTAGCTTCTTAGAAGACAGATTTGGAGCGTTGTCTACTACTATTTTGTTGGGCACACCAAACCCACAACAATATTTTATTTTATAAAACTGCACACCTCAGCGGAAGTGGCGTTCTTCACAGGAATGGCTTCTACCTACTTACTGAAATAATCAATAGCCGTCAGAATATAATGATGGCAAACACTAGAAGCTGGGTTGAGCATACCAATAAAATCCATTCCCCATTGTTGGAAAGGTTGTTCAATAACAATTGGTTTTAAAGGTAATATAAACAATTTTACATGCCCAACAAAGTGTTGGCATGCTTGGCACTTAGCTACCCACTCTATAGTATCTTGAAAAAGTGTGGGCTAGTAATACCTTGCTCTGAGGATCTTGTGTGTAGTGACTCGGGCTAAGAAATGACCACTGCAAGCCATGTCATGAAACTGTTGTAAGAGCTGATCCTGTTGAGCTTTATCAACGCATCAAAGAAATACGCCATCAATCCCTCTTTTGTATAAACCATTATCCCATAGAACAAAGTCTTTGAATTTCAGTTTAATAGTTCATTTCTCTTTCCAAGAAAGTTGATCTAGACATTCACCATACGTAAGAAAATAGGCAATATTATTGTACCACTCCTCCACCAGATCTATAAAAAGTACCATTGGAAAATCTTCATCTAACTTTTCTTGATCTTCCTCTGACGTTGTTGCTTTCATCTCTGTCATTAATTCGCACAGACCTCTTCCTCGAACCAGCTTTTTAGGATTGATATCCAGGTCGTATTCTTGAACTTTTGTCACCCATGTGCCTCTCAACAACCCTAACTCTTGTTGGGTGAGGATAGATTTTACTGCAGTATCTGGAACCAAGACCATAGTGTGTGAGGAAAGAATATAGTACCTGAATGCTTTACACGCCTTCACCACTGCATATGCATGCTTTTCCATTGGAGTATATTTCAACTCATAAGATTTGAGAGGCATGCTCATGAAAGCAATCAGAGCTTCTACATCCTCCTGATTCTTCTGTATCAATATTGCTGACATGGTGTGTTCAGAGGAATAGTAGTAAAGAATAAATTCTTTACTGAAGTAAGGTGAAACCAAGACTGGGGCTTTTGACAGGGTCTCCTTAATCTTTCAAAAGCTTCCTTCCCTTTGCTGCTTCATTTGAAATCTCGTGTCTTCTTCATCATATTTGAGATATGACGGGTTAGCTCAACAAAGTCATGGATGAATCTCCTGAGAAAATTAACTTTTCCAAAGAAAGAGTTAACTCCTTTTCTGGATGTTGGGAATGGAAATGTCTGAATGGATTTGACACATTCCGGATCTATCTTGGTTCATTCCTTGGAGACAATGTGCCCTAGTAGCTTTCCTTCTGTTACAACAAAGATATATTTCTTAGGGTTCAGAGAAATACCATGTTTGCGGCATTGTATGAAAACCTCTTCCAGATTTGAAATGTGCATAATTCAGTTCTTGGAAAAGATTGTCAGATCATCAAGGTACACTACTATACTTATATCTTTGAGATGAGAAAAATATAAATCCATAGCTCTTTGAAATGTAGCTCCAGCGTTGATCAAACCAAACAACATTTTCTGATAAGCAAAGGTTCCCCAAGGTGTAATAAATGTTGTTTTGTATTGATCTTCTTCAACCATCTTGAATTGATTGTAGCCTAAGAAACCATCAAGCATGGGAAGCATCTCAGATCCAGTGACCACCTGCAGAGTGTTATCCATGATGGGGATGGGGTAGTTATCTTTCAACGAGGCTTGATTGAGATTGCGAAAATCTATGCACAACCTAATCTCGCCACTCTTCTTTCTCACAGGAACTATGTTGGCTAACCATTTAGAATGATGTTGGGGATAAATTATCTTTGCATCTAACAACTTCTGGATTTCTGCAAAGATAGTTCTGGAAATGGTAGGGTTATGCTGCCGCAACTTATGATTGAAAGGCTTTTGTTCTAGTTTTAATAAGATGTAGTGTTGAGCTTCTGCAGGCTGATATGTTTTTAGATCCTAGTAAGACCAAGAAAAAACATCCATGTATTTCTTAATAATATTTGTAAAAGCTTCCCTTTCTGCCTTTGAACAAAACTTACCCAGATTTACTAATTTGGGGTCATTCCTGGGTCCTAAGTTTAGTAACTGTGTATCGTAGGAAGAACCTTCCCCACTTTCTTTATTCTTTTTAAGCATCTGATCATGCTTGTCGAACATTTCCTCAAGAGATACCAAGCCCTTAGGAATTTTATTTCCCTTTAGCTGGATAATCTCCTGACTTCCTGAGACGTCTGCATCCATTTCTCCCACAATAGTTTGTCTCGGAGGTGAGTTGCTTCCCTCATAGTAGATCTCTTCGAAGTTGTCCTTTTGTTGGAGAAATGCAACAATCTACTTGTCATTGTTAAAAACTTGCCATTGCTGGACGTTGTCAGGAAATTTTGGGCAAAAAACCATCTCAACTTTGTAATCCCCATGTTTTGAAAAATGTGGGAGGCTGATATGGATTTAACAAAGTTGCAGTCACTGCAAGTGAATCGGCTCTTGAATTTTGTTTTCTTGGAATGTAAGATACTGAGAAAGCTAGAAAATCTAGGATAACAGAGTAGACTCAATCTCTATAATGCCAAAGTTTTTCCTTTTTTACTTGATAGAGACCTCTTATCTGCTTAACAATCAGCTCAACATCTCCCTTTTTGTGTAAGAGCTTGATTCCCATTGTTCTTGCCTGCTCCATGCCTAACAACAACGCTTCATACTCTACTGTGTTAGTATTTTCGAACAACGCCTACACCGGATCTAAATGAACAAAAGTTGCCATCAAATTTTGGAGACCAAACCTTGTTGTCAAGTTGATGTGGTTCTTGAATCACAGGTTGAACTTCTTCTTTATCCATTTCTAGATAATAGACTCCGTGATCAGATTCTTGAAACAAGATCTGAGATCTAGGGTCCTCAGAATTTGATACTATGTACTTGGATTTCTTCTCAGGTTCTAACTTCTAATTAACTCCTTTGATTGGTATGTGCACACAAGACCAATCCATCTTGACTTCTCCACCCAGCTCTTTATAGAAATTTCTACTTAACAACATGCCATAAGAGACTGGAATGTTTGCTACAAGGATAGTCATTTTCAATCTTTTGTCTGGGAAAGAAGCCAATACTTCCTATGCATCTTTGATTTTCCCAACAAGAGGAACTTTCCTTTCCATTGAATAACATCTTCCGATGGTTTTTGTTAATGTGAGACCCAAGGCATCAACAACTTTGGTAGGCATGATGTTGTCTGAAGCTCCAGAGTCCAAAATGTAATTGCTCAATTTGTACCTATTGATAAGAAATGATACATAAAATGGCTCGATCCTTTTTGATGTAGCAGGAGAAGAGGTAGAAGGAGAAGAACTTGCAACCGCATTATTTGAAGGAGTAATCTTTGGACTTGACAAGATACCCTGTGAAGTATTGTTTGTTGGAGGGTTGGGACCATTACTTTGCACATACTTGACCAATCTATTTAGCTGGTCAAGAAATGCACTCAAATACTTAGCTTCTGACATTTGGACCTTGGTCTTATTGATATGATCGATGATGTCAAAAGCTTGACTTGCTTCAGCTGGATGTGTGTTGGCCGTTTGCTGCGAATTGAAAGAATTCAAATATTTATCTTTGGTAGCTAATGAAGAAGGAAGAGGGCTGCCTCTTTTCAAGATAGTAACATCCGACCTAGGATCTTCTCTTTCTCTTCTTTGGCCGCTTGTGCATGCTTCAGAATTTTGGCGTGTTTGGGACCTTGTGAACATCGCAAATGTGTGACCACCAAAATATTCAAAAGATTCATAAAGCCATCGTCAGATTCGTAGTCCAGGTAACCAATATTAGAGTCACCAGTGGGATCTACAAAGTCTTCATCATCAAATGATTCGTCAATGCCTAGATCTTCTTCATTAGTTTCCAAGTTATTCCTTGGAGCAACTTCAATTTCCAACCGCTGTGGTGTAGCAGCAAGTCTATTTTGATTTTGATTTTGACCATTAAAGTTCCAGGTAGGAACTATCCTTGAAGGGGTTGCATTTCTTGCTTGAGAGGTCTACTTCTTGATTTGTAGCATGTCATTAGCCAATCTTTGCAGCAAAGGATCTGAAGTACTTGAAGAAGAGCCATCACCTTTGTTAGATGGTTGTTTGAGTTTTCCAGCCATGATCAAGTCATCTTCAACTTCCATGGCAACATTTTGTGCTTCAAGTAGATTCACAGGTCTTGCCCTTCGCAGTTGATATCTAACTTCGGGCAACATAGCATTTATAAAGAAACATCTTTTGATTTTCATCGCTCAATACGGCTAAAGTGGGGATTTTATATAAAATCCTCTAGAACCTTGCAACAAAGTCCCGCATGTTCTCACTTGGCTCTTTCTTCAACTGTGTCAGTTGGGTGATCAACATGCTCGCGTCCTTTGCAGGCTTGAATCTTTTCAAAAATTGCTCACGCATAGTCACCCAGTTGGTTATGGTGTCAGGAGCTAGCTGATAGAACCATTCGCCAACCAAGTCGTGTAGAGTCTCAATGAAGAGTCTGACCGAGACATCTTCATGCTCCACTGCAAGCACACCACAAGATATGAAGAAGGCTGCCAAATGATCATCTGGGTTTTGCTTTCCATCTCCAAAGAATTTTGGAAAATTCTTTCTGGATCCTTTTGGCAGATCGTGCATAGGTGGAGCCAAGTTCAATGGCCCAAAAGCTGCTCCCCATGGGATAGGTACAATCTGGTTCTGATTCGCCATGACGAACGGAGCACGTCTTCTCCTTGTGTAGACTTGGTGAATAATTCTAGCCAAACGGAGCAGGTACAATCTGGTAAGAAATTCCCACCTACCTGCTACCTCTAATTTTCCCATTGTGACTTAAGTGGCGTTGCTTCCATGGGAAAAAGTACCCTGCAAGGTAGGTACAAAATTCCCACTTGCTTGCTGCTTCCAAAAATCCCATGATCCACTTCAAACCCTCGTTTTCCAAAAATGTGGCCAGCCCAAAAGAGGATTTTTGGTGCACGAATTCATCTTTTCCAAGAGAACTAGACCTCTGATGGTGAATTCCTTCTCGCACAACGTGCGTATGTGATCTCTAGATACTCCAGGCCAAGAATCAGGCCAAACCGGCGAAGGAATTGATCCAGAGAAATTTCAAAGAAAATGAAACGGGAAAACACAAAAAACACAAAACGTTGCCAGAAGTCATAAATAGAGCCCAAGATTCATTCCTGGTTAAAATCCTACTGGTCTATGGGAATAATGATATGTATGATCAAAACAGGGTTAAACCGGAGCACAAATTGCCTCAAACGGGGCTCAAAATAATTAAATACAAATTTCCCGCAAGCAAATCCTGACGATAGAATATAACAATTTTAGGCATATGGACATTTGACGAAAATGGCTAATATGGATCCTTGGGAATATCTTGACACATTACATGAACTTTCTGGCAATAAAAACACAAAATGACCCACTATTTTAAAAGTATGATTTTTTTTCAAATAGGGTAGTCCCAAATTTCAGGATGAAATATGGGGACACCAGTATGTACAAATGCAAAAGCTATAAATAAAATATACCCCATGTATACACTCATATGGTCAAGGAAAGTTTCAGCTATTTTGCAGTCCCCACTATAATCACACCAATGTTACAATGAAAAATGGATGATGTGCACTTGTTCAAGTGAAATAAACGAGAGGATCAAGTATTAGTTTTCAATCTGTAACGAACTGTTACACCAAAACCTCGAGGCGTTAATGAAAGCCGCACATGAGGATCATAACATCCCACCACACTTCTGTAGCCTAGACCCTGGGCTAGATTTGCGCCCGTATAGCGGGACCACACCCTGCCCTATATGAGCCTCGGGCAAACACTACAATGCCGACGTAGCTACCCGTGTTGAGACTCGAACCTGGGTGGTAGCTCTGATACCAAATGTAACGAACCGTTACACCAAAACCTCGAGGCGTTAGTGAAATCCGCACATGAGGATCATAACACAATCCCACAGATGGATTGTTTGAGTGGTACGAGGTACCTTTTCAAGATTGACCTAGAAAGTGGCTATCATCATGTTAGGTTCAATGAAGAAGATGAATGTGATTTTTTTTCTCAAGACGAATAACGAGTTGTATAAATGCTTTGTTGTTCTATTTGGGATTCATGAATTGGACCCTAGCACTTTTAAAAGATTGATGAATGAACCAATGAAACCATATTTGATTAGGATTATAATTGAATATCTTGATGATATACCAAATGTACGTATGACATTTGAAATAGGTACATGAATGCTTGAAGAGAGACATGTCCTTTAGTTTTGTAACTTTCAAGACATACCAAGCATGGACCTACAAAAGCCCAACTGATCTGAAATGGCCTATTTTGAGGAATGTTATAGAAGTAAGATGTTTCTATTGTTTGCTTAACATTTATGGTAGTTCATAGGAACAAAATATTTGTACAAGTGAATTTGACCCTAGCACTTTTAAAAGATTGATGAATGAAATAATGAAACCATATTTGATTAGGATTATAATTGAATATCTTAATGATATACCAAATGTACGTATGACATTTGAAATAGGTACATGAATGCTTGAAGAGAGGCATGTCCTTTAGTTTAACAACTGTTAAGATATACTATGCATGGAACTGCAAAAAGCCCCGTCGATATGAAATGACCTATTTTGAGGAATGTTATAGAAGTAAGATGTTTCTATGGTTTGCTTAACCTTTATAGTAGTTCATAAGAGCAAAATATTTGTACAACATTGACATTTTACGTGGGAATCTTTCAGATGGATAGTAACAACCAAAGTTGAAAGGTTGGAATGGTTCTGGAAGGAGAACAAAACCAATAACTTGAAGCGATGATCAATTTATGATCTAACTTGTATAAAAACCTAGAAAGAAGCTCTATATCATCCAAACAATTCTCAGGAAAATTAGTGATTAAGCTCGTGGAATTGCTTGTGTACTTGATGATCAAACTGTGCACTGTATGCACTATTGAACTTCAAAATAAGTTTAGTAAGCTTGCTGATTATTAATTATGAATACTCACAGTAAAAAAATAGTAAAAACATTTGCACAAATTGCAATAATGGAGTGTTATGATGCATTCCTTTTGGCCATGCTTATATTAATACAAAAAGACTAAATTTGCCTCTTACAACTTGACATGTAAAACAAGTTCAACTCAAAATAGAACCACCAATAATAGTAAAACACTCTTAAAATAATTTTAGACTTCTAGTTAACTCAAAAATAGACCCATGCAATCCATGGACAAAGTCAACATGCAAGAAGTTTTTCCCGGAGTAGAATTATGCAAGCTAAACATGCATTCAAAGTCTAATTAAAAATTTCTCCTAAAGAATGCACTCCAAGGTCCCTAAAATATAGGGATTGTTCTTAAATTAACATATTTGCAGTTATCTTAATTTAGAAAGTGTCTTCCACCTCTTTGGGGTGACTACATAAAAAATTGTATTTATTCAGAAACGGATCTAGTTGACGATCTATTTTTAGTTTTTTCAGCTATTTTTTAAGAAATCACTGAAAACCACTTATCTAATCGTTGACTAAACGCACACATCACTAAAATAAATAAATCCTAAAACATTCTAAAACCTCCTAAAACTCTATTTTTAGAGCATTTCTAAAAATATAAATGATCTAAATTTAATAGAATTTCAAATGTTAAAGTTGACCTCATTCCCAACATAAATAAGTTGTGAACCACAACAAATAAAGTGATAGAAAGTATGGGTTTGCCTACTTTAGCAAAGTTTTCCAAAGAGATTGTAATGCAAGTGGAACATTTCAATGGAGCCATCTTGAGTTAAAAATTTACATTGATTGTATCTTTTAGAAACACTTCTAGCTCCAAGGGATAGTTTTGGGAACAAAAGAGCCCTGCCTCAAAATGCTCTAGATCAATACCAAAGTTAGTGGTTATCCCAAAGTGGGTATAACCAAATACAAATGTTCAAATACAGAAAAATAAAAATAATTGTCCAAAGATGAGAGAGACCCATCAAAGAAGGGATGATTTGATGAAATATAGGTCTGGAAACTAGAGTTGTGTGCAAAGACTGCGAACATCACTCATTTTATTTAACATTCGAGGAAAATGAAATTTGTCATTGTCAATCACTTTAAATGGGTCAATACAAATTTAATAGTTTTTGTAAGAGAATGTCTTGGGCTAAGGGGGCAAGGTGGATTAATTGGCAATGAGAACCTTCATCTAATCATTTTTGAAATTAATTAGAAGAACAAGGAGGCCATCCAAATTGAGAAGAGATAGACCCATGATACCAGATGTGTGAGTTAGAGTATTGGGAGTCCCTAGTACCTGCACAAAAATCTCAATGGATATTGGCATTCTCGCCTATCCTCTTGAAATAGTAGACTTACAGTATTGTGAGGTCACTTAACATACTAAAGATTGGAAGGAATTAAATAAACTGTTATCTTGAGAACACTGTTGTATTGCTATGCATCTAAAGGTGAAATTATTATGGAGGAAATAATCCAGCCATCTTCGGTCAAGGTAATACAAAAAGTGAATCATGATGCCATTAAATATATTTTGAAAATAGTAATACTTCCCTTAGATCTCATAATTTTTTTTGAAGATAATTTGTAAAAAATTACAAATACCCAATGACTTGGAATTTCTAAGAGTAAAACTCTAAGACAAGACGACAACACGGATGAAACTTGGATCTAATTATGTTAGTGATCTAAGAGTATAATTATCATGGTTATGATGTTTTTTGTTCATTAATTCTTTGCTTTCAATCTTACATTAATATCAGATACGATAGAACGAGTTTCTACCCCACCTGCCCCGTTCTTTGTACTTCCAAACAAAGATTGTTGTTCAAGGTTTAAAGAAAGAAAATGTAGCATGTAATATGAAGCACTCTGAATCATATATTATATTGTGCCAACTATTTGATAAAAAAATGTATCCATTCAAGAGATCCTTTGAGAAGAAAAGACTTGCAGATAAAAAAAGTATCTGTTAGTTTAGTATCCAATCATGCCATGAATCTATATATGTGAACAAAATAAATAAATCTGAAATTCTATTATTAGATGATAATTTAGAATTTGACCCCATTAATAACTCAATTGAGATCTACATGAAAAATAAAATGGGATGCTGATACAAATCTGTTCCTGAACCTGATTTACTAGAGGCTTTCTTTGCAGTAAAGTTTATATCTTTTGAAGCTGCTTCATTTCCAGCTTGAATTTTGCTTTCATTTACAATTGATAAGCTTTTCAAGTCTTTATCAATTGATTTTTTCCTTGTTACTTATTACTCTGTAAACCAATATAGATTGCTTTGATCTTTTAATTCTTAGGATTAAGCACTTTACCATGCTATGAGAAAGAAATCATTAATATTTCATTGGCATAACAAGCTACAATACACTCGTGCCAAAGTTCCAAATAATCCTAAATGTAGCTACGTTAGAGAAAATAAATTCCTCCCTCACATACAAATCATACCACTGTTGTTTTTTGGAGTATGTGCTATAATGGATGTGTTTGAATCTTTTTGGTTTTCTACAAGTATATCTTCAAAGGTCATTCTCAACTTTTAATGGTCTGGGTATTTATAAGAGGAATCTTTGATAAGACTAGTATTTGTTCTTAGAGATAAATGCATTGCACTCATTCAAATATAGAAGTTAAGACTAGTATTTGTTCTTAGAGATAAATGCATTGCACTCATTCAAATATATAAGTTAATACTGTTCTCCTTTCCTTTTTAGGGAATTTTTTTATTTTTTCATTATTTATCATTTTAAGATGCAGAAAATTGGATGCATAAGAATAGTTACCCTAAGTTCAATGAGGAGAGTTTGTTTTTTTGTTTGTTTGTTTGTAAGAAGTGTAATTTAATCGTTTGCCTGATTAAAATTTATTTCATAATAATGAGGGAAAAATGCCTCATTTTTTATTATTTGGTTAGGACTATTTGAGCATAAAGTAAGGGTTTATTATATAAATTGACCTTATGAGTGAAACATTGCGTACTAGCATAAAAGAAAAAGTTTCGTAATTCAAAATGAATTAGGAAACACATATGGATGACTGTTAGCTTAACCAAAATGCATTAGGATACATTAGTTAGCTTTCCATCATTTGAATTATCGAATAAAATATTTCCTTAGGATCTCAATGCTAAGCATGTGGAAAAACATCCACTAATAAATCTTTGATGTTGAAAACATAATCCAATTGAGTTTCGATCACATAGATAATTGTATTTTTTTTATAACGTCTATACACCTATTTTTTCTCAAGTTTGTAGGTACTATTGGAGCATTAGCTTGCCCGAAGTAATGTACTTACAGATATTTCTGACAGGCAGGGGTTGGTAGTGATACTTATGAAAGGGAGTTGAGTAGGCACCTAAATTTGTTAATTAGGTTAGGATAACACTATGGTATGGTAGTGTCCTAATCTTGAAAGCACTGACCTAATCAGTTTTTACAATTAAATCTTCAATTTTTAAAGAAAAATTAGATTGTATAGTAGTTCAGATAGGAAATCACATACATGAGCACATGTTACAGTACATATTCACTACATTTTGTTATAAATGAAAGGGGCATTACCATTTCAGTTCTATTTCCCATGCAAGTTACATATTTTTTCTATTCACATATGCTATTTCTATTTTCAAGATTCAATACATTCAAGAATTTATGAGCATAAATCCATTTGTAACAATGCGGTTAATTAGGGTGGCAATGTTTGGTGACAGCCAATGGCCTTAACATCTATCCTTATTTGGTTATTTATGTTCTATGCTCGAGTGTTGGAATTACTATGAACCAACCTTCAAATTTATTTTATTATTACTCTTCTAGCATTGTGTGCTAGGTTATCTGCATCCGTCATCTCTCTTCTTATTTTAGGTTGGGACTTCCACATTCCCAACCTTATAAATGCAGAAGCATTTAGGTTCATAGGAAATTGTGTATCACCAAAAAATAGTTGAAAAATTGGAGTCATTTTGTTTTTGCATTATGTTCTACATTTTGTATTGTTGGCAACCTCTGCAATGAAGAAGTGTGTTATTGATGGACCGTGTAGCATGGTGTCACATTATGTAGATTGCACAATTCCATTGGGAATTTTTTTACATTGTGTGAATATCCACTATGCAATGTCAAGTCTATTTTACAATTATATAATGCACAATTTATCTGTGGAAGCCACACAATCTTGTCCAAGACATGCGGGTTTGTAGATTGTAATTTTAAGCTTATGCGGGTTGTCCCAAGATTTGGAATACTAAGAACGTATTTTGGAAGCCAAAAAGTACTACTGAAGAAGCACAATACTATGTGGATCCATTGAGGACTTTAAATTTATTTGAAACCATGAATCATTGATAATTAAATGATTGAAGCCACAAGTTTTCGAAAGGTTGATTGGTTGTTGGTGGACAATTAAGTGGACATAAAAACCTTAAATTTAGGTATACCGCACTTGCGGTTTATAAACCGCGCTCGCGTAATTGTTTTTATAGGTTCGGTGATTTCTGAACCTAAAACCGCGATCGCGGTCCTCTGAGACAAAAAAAAATAGACCCGCGACTCCTCATTTTCCCCCATTTTTCCTTTCCAACCGTGATTTCTCCTAGACCTTTGGCACTCGTGCTTTGAATACCCCCTAAAAATTACTCTTCGGACTTCTGGATCGCGATAGTTTCAACCATGCCGCCAAGACAAAGAGGTAAGCCCTCGATTTTGATCAATTTGTTTGCATTTTAGGTTATTTTTTGTGATTTTCATGGGTTTTTCAATTTTTTGTTTATGTATACAATTTTTTTGTTTTGTCAGTTGCTCGGCAAGCTCGTAATCCTGCAAACCATCAAAATATTCCTCAAAACCCTCCAAACAATCCTCAAAACCCTCCAAACATTCCTCAAAACCCTCCTCCAAACATAGATCCACCTCCTGTGGCTCCTTCTGTCCCCACGGAACCAACAGGAACACAAGCTGATATCGTTGGAAGAATCTGACAAAATAAAATTGTCATTGAGAACCTTATTCAGACTATAAGACAAAATCATGCCACAAATCCATCCCGCATGACTTTAGCCAACACATTGCAAACATTGATTGGCGAAGTTGACTCCGCAACCAACCAAATAGATAGATGGAATACCTTTAGAGGTGATTGTAGGCAGTGGTATGCAGATAAATTATCCCATGCGGCCGTAAAAGACAATTTTTTTGGAAAAGACCGCATTTGTGCATTATTTACTGACCCAAGAACCAATGCCCCCCGCAGCTACTTGCAAATGGTTCCCAATCCATTGGTGCCACGATGACCGAATCAAGAACAATTTTTGGGACCGATGGTGGATGGTTTTTTATTATCCACCATGCAACAACAATGAGGTTCCTCTCTATTTTTTGAAGAAATTATATTGCGAGTTTGTGCTTAATGAGGTCCCAAATTATTTTGACTTTTCTGATTTTTATGGGCGAGGTGGTGGCTCTGCACAGAGTAGACCTGGTGCACACGTAGGTCAACCAAGGATCCCCCATGCCCCAAAACCCCCACTGCCTTCAGTTATCCCTCCTACAGTGAAGGAGGTTGTGGAGATTGACACACTACATGCATTGAGGGAGCTCACTGACACTCTGACCCAACATAGTGAGCAGATTGCATCTGGTGATGTTGGTGGAGTGCCAGTTCTAGCGCACCACACCACTGTGGATCATTTGGTGCCATATGCACTGTAGGAAAGACATCATTTTCTGGATAACATGATTTCTTTTCTCTCGATGAGATGATGGCGGATGTTTTTGGAACTGGTGCAAAGGATCTTGGTCTTTCACATAGGTAAATGTCAAATAAATATTTAATATATATACAATAGTTTAATTCATGTTTGAGATTTTAATATATATGTATTTGATTGTACGTTATGTACATACATGTAAAAACTAATTTTTTATTTTATTTTAAATAGCAAGAGCCGGTGAAGGAAACATCCGGCGTCGACATGCTAGCTACTGCAGCTGGGCATGTTACAAACGTAAGTTTCAAGTTGTACTTAAATTTCAAATTTCATTTGATTGTGCACTTTTATTATTATAATGTTTCACCTGTACATGTACATATTAATATATGTTTGTCTTTTATACGCAGGAGCCTGGCGGGTCATCATCTGCTCTGGGAACTGAGGCTACTGGCACGCCTCACGTGACTTTTACGCAGGTTAGTTTCTCTTTACACTTTGTTTCTAATTGTGGAAGTTCACGTGGATTATGCTTTGGCTCTGTTATGTGGCAGTCATGTAGATTAATATTGATTTGTACATGTTTTTTGTATAGCTTATGACTGCCAGAGAGACTCCTCCATATATGCAGACTGTGGAGGCTACTGTAGATACTGCCATAGCATCTGCAGATCCACTAACTGAGGTACAATTTTTCAAATTTGTTAAATTTATTTAGGAATTATTTCTTATTACTTAAATCTACAATATCAAATTTTGTACATGAAATATTTAATTTGAAATTTAATTATTTGTATGTAGCTTACCCCTCATGAGTCTATTGTTGTCCCTGCAATGCGTCAACGAAAAATTGATAGGGATCATGACATTGCGGTAAGATTTCACATGCATTTTAACTAAATTCTAAGTTTCTAAATTTTGAATGTATTTTAAAAATCTGGGTGTTAAAAACTTGTTGTTTATGAATGTGCAGGTTAGGTTGCAGGCCTGCTTAGAGACGCCTAGGACCACACGGATGAAATCCGTAGTGGCATCTCCCTCCACTACATCCCCAGGTCGTGGACATGCTACTTCTAGCAGGGCGAAGAGAGGGAAGATGTTTCATGATTAGATTCATAGGACCTGGATGTACATAGATATATATGGGCCAGTTGGTCCTAGTTCATGATTCTTCATAGGACATTATATATATAGCCTTATGTGACCACATGTGGTCCTATATGTATGACACACTTAGTTCGATATGTACACATGTTATGAACTTATATTTTCAGAGACGTGCATCTTAGCACGTGTCCAACACACTTAGTTTGATACATTATATATCCATGTGTTGGTTTTCATAATGATATTACTTCTATGTTTGATTCGATTTCATTGCACATGATATCCTTCTATGTATGTATATTCTATGTATATTAGTTCTATATGTATGTTTGATTTAAAATTAAAAAACTATGGTGCAACATATATGAATATAACGTTACTATGGTGCAACATTGCATGGTACAATTGTTAAGAAATTAAGGGAAGCATGTGTATTCCTCCATCAACATGGGCAACTTATCATTTTCCTCTTAAGTCATGAAAAATATTTCATACCTTGAATCTTGAAATAAGATGTCTTCCCTTGGGTCATTTGGTTTTTGAACTGTGTATTTAATTTTATTTATCAGAAGGATATTATTCATTTTACCATTGATGAGTATGGTGGTGTATGACCAATCCATCTTTATATCCCCACCAATATCGTGATAGAAACTTTGGCTCAACAATATACCATACGTAGCTAGCATGTCTTCCACAAGTATTTCCATCTTGATTTTCTTGTCAGGGAAGTCTGCAAATTCTACTTGAGAATCTTTCACCTGGCCAAAAAGAGGTAATTATTTTGTTTTCATGTAGTAACAATGGCCAATAGCAGGGCTGAGAGTAATACCAATAGAGTTAGCAAATTTTATAAGCATGACATTGTCAGAGGCGCCGGAGTCAATAATGCAATTATTCAATTTATACCCATTGACCAACAAGGAAAGATAGAAAGGTTCTTATTTCCTAGAAGAGGAGGATTTTAAGGAAAGAAGGTTCTAGGAATGAGTGGTTCTAGGAGTGGGAAGTGATTCTTTAGTGTTGGTAGGATTCTTGGAACATGTATTTTTACTACTTCCTTTGATAAACTAGACGAGTTTATCAAAATGCTTGGGGTGTTTTTTTATGTACTCATATTCAGATATTTGAATTTTATCTTTCTTAAAATGGTCACTGATGTAAAAATATGAGGAAGTGGTAGGCACATTAGGAACTGTGGAATCCTTGACATGAGTAGGATTTTCATTCTTAGGAATAATAGAAATAGAAATCGATTTGACAAGAGGAGGTGCAAGAGACTTACTCAAAGAGGTAGATGGAGTCTTGGCTAAAGTAGTATTAGGATTCTTCTTGGATGACCCCATAGAAGTAGGAAATGATGTTCCTCTTTTTTTTTTGTTTTTTTTCTATCGATTCACCATTTGAGGATTAAAGTGTTTTGCTTGGGAAGTAGAAGAAGAGGCTTATTTATTTTTTTATGAGTGGGTGAACACTAAACAAGAGTAACTATTCATATCATCTATGGATTATTCAGGATCTTTGTTGGGTGAGTATTCACAATAACCAATAATTGCATAACCATCTTCTTCTTCTCTTTCAATTTCTGATTCAACAATTTCTTTTCCTTCATCTTCATAGGTTCCGCATATTTCATTAACCGGTGGAGATTCTAAGGAAATTATTTTAACCAGTAAAAAGGTTTTGTACCCCTAGATATAAGATATATATAGGTGAGGGAGGCCTTATTGTGGTACCATGCAAGAAGAGATGTCGTTGCTTCCGGGCTACTTCGTTCGGGCATAGTCCCTTAAGAGCCCTGAGACCAAAAAATTTTTCAACTTCGACGGGTGACTACGCGGACTCCGTGGCACCTAAGGATGTCTCATTTGATCCTACACCTTGGCGTAGGGACCCTCTGCAATAGCCTGTCTCAGTTTTTTCCTTCTCCAATCGGTGCTCTCGCTGCCCTATTGTTTGCAAACATGCCAAATAGTGTAGTTTGAGACAGTGTAAGGATGTCAAATGGTATATTTTGCAAACGGTGGGTCGTGGCACCAAACTGACTACACTGACATGTCTGGGTGGCCAGGTGAATGCTAGAGGAGGCATCGTTTTGGTGTGTGAAAACGTCGTTGCTTCTGGGCTACTTCGTTCGGGCATAGTCCCTTAAGAGCCCTGAGACCAAAAAATCATTCAACTTCGACGGGTGACTATGCAGACTCCGTGGCACCTAAGGATGTCTCATTCAATCCTACACCTCAGCGTAGGGACCCTCTACAATATCCTGTCTCAGTTTTTTCCTTCTCCAATCGGTGCTCTCGCTGCCCTATTGTTTGCAAACATGCCAAATAGTGTAGTTTGAGACAGTGTAAGGTTGTCAAATGGTATATTTTGCAAACGGTGGGTCATGTGGCACCAAACTGACTACACCGACATGTCTGGGTGGCTAGGTGAATGCTAGAGGAGGCATCATTTCGGTGCGCGACAATGTCGTTGCTTCCGGGCTACCTCGTTCGGGCGTAGTCCCTTAAGAGCCATGAGACCAAAAAATTGTTCAACTTCGACGGGTGACTATGTGCACTCCGTGGCACCTAGAGATGTCTCGTTTGATCCTACACCTCAGTGTAGGGACCCTCTACAATATCCTGTCTCAGTTTTTTCCTTCTCCAATCGGTGCTCTCGCTGCCCTATTGTTTGCAAACGCACCAAATAGTGTAGTTTGAGACAGTGTAAGGATGTCAAATGGTATATTTTGCAAACGGTGGGTCGTGGCACCAAACTGACTACACCGACATGTCTAGGTGGCTAGGTGAATGCTAGAGGAGGCATCATTTTGGTGTGCGACAACGTCGTTGCTTCCGGGCTACCTCGTTCGGGTGTAGTCCCTTAAGAGCCCTGAGACCAAAAAATTGTTCAACTTCGACGGGTGACTACGTAGACTCTGTGGCACCTAAGGACATCTCGTTTGATCCTACACCTTGGTGTAGGGACCCTCTACAATAGCCTGTCTCAGTTTTTTCCTTCTCCAATCGGTGCTCTCGCTGCCCTATTGTTTGCAAACGCGCCAAATAGTGTAGTTTGAGACAGTGTAAGGCTGTCAAACGGTATATTTTGCAAACGGTGGGTCGTGGCACCAAACCAACTATGCAAACATCTAGGTGGCTAGGTGAATGCTAGAGGAGGTGTCATTTTGGTGTGTGACAATTTCGTTGCTTCTAGGCTAACTCGTTCAGGTGGAGTCCCTTGAGAGCCCTGAGACCAAAAAATTGTTCAACTTTGATGGGTGACTACGTGCACACTCGTGGCACCTAAGACATCTTGTTTGATCCTACACCTTGGTGTAGGGACCCTCTACAATAGCCTGTCTCAGTTTTTTCCTTCTCCAATCGGTGCTCTCGCTGCCCTATTGTTTGCAATGCGCCAAATAGTGCAGTTTGAGTCAAGTGTAAGGCTGTCAAATGGTATATTTTGTAAACGGTGGGTCGTGGCACCGAACCAACTACACTGACACGTCTGGGTGGCTAGGTGAATGCTAGAGGAGGCATCGTTTTGGTGCGCGACAATGTCGTTGCTTCCGGGCTACCTCGTTCGGGCGTAGTCCCTTAAGAGCCCTGAGACCAAAAAATTGTTCAACTTGACGGGTGACTAGCACTCTGTGGCACCTAGAGATGTCTTGTCTGATCCTACACCTTGGTGTAGGGACCCTCTACAATATCCTGTCTTTGTTTTTTCCTTCTCCAATCGGTGCTCTCGCTGCCCTATTGTTTGCAAACGCGCCAAATAGTGCAGTTTGAGACAGTGTAAGGATGTCAAACGGTATATTTTGCAAACGGTGGGTCATGGCACCAAACTGACTATGCTGACACGTCTGGGTGGCTAGGTGAATGCTAGAGGAGGCATCATTTTGGTGTGCGACAACGTCGTTGCTTCTGGGATACCTCGTTCGGGCGTAGTCCCTTAAGAGCCCTGAGACCAAAAAATCGTTCAACTTTGACGGGTGACTACGCACACTCCGTGGCACCTAGAGATGTCTCATCTGATCCTACACCTTGGCATAGGGACCCTCTACAATAGCCTATCTCAGTTTTTTCCTTCTCCAATCGGTGCTCTGCTACTGCCCTATTGTTTGCAAACGCACCAAATAGTGTAGTTTGAGACAATGTAAGGCTGTCAAATGGTATATTTTGCAAATGGTGGGTCATGGCACCAAACTGACTGTGCCAGACACATCTGGGTGGCCAGGTGAATGCTAGAGGAGGTGTTTTTGGTGTGTGACAATGTCGTTGCTTTCGGGCTACCTCGTTCGGGCGTAGTCCCTTAAGAGCCCTGAGACCAAAAAATCGTTCAACTTCGACGGGTGACTATGTGGACTCCGTGGCACCTAGAGATGTCTCATCTGATCCTACACCTGGTGTAGGGACCCTCTACAATATCCTATCTCAGTTTTTTCCTTCTCCAATCGGTGCTCTCGCTGCCCTATTGTTTGCAAACGCCCCAAATAGTGTAGTTTGAGACAAGTGTAAGGATGTCAAACGGTATATTTTGTAAACGGTGGGTCGTGGCACCAAACCAACTGTGCCGACATGTCTGGGTGGCCAGGTGAATGCTAGAGGAGGCATCATTTTGGTGTGCGACAACGTCGTTGCTTCCGGGCTACCTCGTTCAGGCGTAGTCCCTTAAGAGCCATGAGACCAAAAAATCATTCAACTTCGACGGGTGACTACGCGCACTCCGTGGCACCTAGAGATGTCTCGTTGATCCTACATCTTGATGTAGGGACCCTCTACAATATGTATGTCTTAGTTTTTTCCTTCTCCAATCGGTGCTCTCGCTGCCCTATTGTAGAATAGTGCAGTTTGAGAAAGTGTAAGGTTGTCAAACGTTATATTTTACAAATGGTGGATCGTGGCACCAAAATGACTACGCCAACACGTCTGGGTGGCCAGGTGAATGCTAGAGGAGGTGTCATTTTGGTGCATGACAACGTCGTTGCTTCCGGGCTACCTCGTTCGGGCGTAGTCCCTTAAGAGCCCTGAGACCAAAAAATCGTTCAACTTCGACGGGTGACTACGCGCACTCCGTGGCACCTAGAGATGTCTCATCTGATCCTACACCTTGGTGTAGGGACCCTCTACAATAGCCTGTCTCAGTTTTTTCCTTCTCCAATCGGTGCTCTCGCTGCCCTATTGTTTGCAAACATGCAGAATAGTGCAGTTTGAGCCAGTGTAAGGCTGTCAAATGATATATTTTGCAAACGGTGGGTCATAACACCAAACCGACTACGTTGACACATAGGTGGCTAGGTGAACGCTAGAGGAGGCATCGTTTTGGTGCGTGACAATGTCGTTGCTTCCGGGCTACCTCGTTCGGGCGTAGTCCCTTAAGAGCCCTGAGACCAAAAAATTGTTCAACTTCGATGGGTGGCTACGCGCACTCTGTGGCACCTAGAGACATCTCGTCTGATCCTACACCTCAGTGTAGGGACCCTCTACAATAGCCTGTCTCAGTTTTTTCCTTCTCCAATCGGTGCTCTCGTTGCCCTATTGTTTGCAAACGCGTGGAATAGTGCAGTTTGAGCCAGTGTAAGGCTGTCAAATGGTATATTTTGCAAATGGTGGGTCGTGGCACCAAACCGACTATGCACACGCGCGTAGGGATGGTCTTGTAAACACTTGGGGAGGTGTCATTTTTGGTTCTCTAAGCTCCAGGTCCTTCTGGGCTACCTCCTCGGAGCCAAGAACCCCCTCCACAGGTACATAAATCGTTGTTAATTGCTTCTCTTTTCTTGTAAAACAATGAAAGCTTCTCTTAGCTTTGAGAATTTATAATTCTCTACTAACAGTGCCAACCACGTGAAGGTGGAAGCTTTTCTGGCACCACTAACCTACACATAAAAGTGTTAGTCAAAGAAATTTAAGTTTCAAATCAAAACCATACTAGATATATACAAAATACACAAATTTAATAAAATATATGAACTTAAATTTATCTAACAAATTTATATATACCAAAGAAATTATATCAAAGAAATTATATATACCAGACATGAGCATTGTAAATTCATTCCAATGAACCATCAGGATCAGATCTACTCTGAATAGCGGACAAGATTGCTTCATGATCTGACTCTCGAACCTTCCAAAGAATCTTGTTATTAGGCCTTCCTCGATATCTATACAACTGAATATTTGTCGCTAGAACTAGATGTGAATATAAGAGTATTTTCCTGTGTGTCTCAAAGTCTTCAAACACCCAAACAGAGGAGTTTTTTAATGGATACCATCGAAGCCAAGTTCCAGTAACTACCACTGACCCTGTAGGGTACTCAATATCTTCGCCATCTATAACAGGAGAAGTCAACTTCTTTCTTTCCTCGATGCAATGACATAAGAAATAGTTTGTTCCTTCTTCATTGTCTTCTGTCGCAATAACTGCAAACACATGTCCTACAAAAAAATAAAGGTTTCAACTCAAATTTAAATTGTACATATTAAAATTTCAATTGACATAACTCAATACAAAAATTGTAAATAACCATAAATACCTTGTCGCACCAAAATCAAAATTTCGTCAAAGTCCTTGGATGTTGCAACTTCATCTACAGAAACAAGTCGTAATGCTTGTGGAGGTTGATAACTAGGAAGCGGAGTTAGAGGCCTACAAATCCATCCATCCACCCATTCTTGTGAATCACACTCAGCAGTGACAAATTCGATACAAGATGCACAAAAACATGTCAACTTTCTTGTCCATGTGGCCCACGAAGTAGCGTCTGAGCTACAAAATGAGTGCATATCACTGGACCCAGTGAGTGTCATACAATCCTCGTAGTTAGCAATTTGTTGTTCCTCTATCAACCAAAAATATCTGGGAATTGTGGAATTTTCTTGAGAGCCTCGGGCCATGTTTTCAATACACCATTCCACTATGCTCTTTGCATCTTTCAATTTAGCACCATCTTTGTACTTCAACTCTTCTCTTCCAAGAGCTCTTTTCACACATGCCCCTACACCGTCATGCTCTCCTTTTCCATGTCCAGCCTCAGTGAAACTCCAAATATGTTGCACACCCATCTTGACGTGCATCCTGCTCATCCAATAAAACATTCGTGCATTCTTAAACTGAGACGTGTAATTATCTGACCATATATAATGTTGTTTGAAGTGGATGTCCCTATCAGACAAGTTTCCATAAAATAATTGGAAACACCCTTGCACAAATTCAGTAGAATGAGTACGATCATCACTGATATAAAAGTGGTACTCTCTTAAATTTTTTGATCATTCTTTGTACTGTCAGGAGAATGTATAAATGCTATATGCACAAAAATGGCAACTTGTACTGAGTTGTAATATTGTGATTGAACCTCCATTTGTGGTTGCAATGTGTAATTCTCTACAAAATCGACCACTGAAACAATAGTACCAATAGGAAATGTGTCTTTGCATATCTTGAACTGTTCATCCAACCATCGAGCTCTGTGTGTATGCCTAGCATACTCATAAACAATTTCATCCTTAAATTTTCTCATAAATTGAAAAACAGGCATATGTTCTGTAACTAGCTCACACCGTTTAGACTCTTTTCCATCTTTCAACTGGTATGCAACTGATTTATATTTATCAAACTCAACTAAATTATGTCCTATTGCACCTTCAATTTTCTCATGGATGCAACTTTCCAATTTAGGTAATCTGCCACATGTACCACAACTTCCATCTAAACAATCCTGACTATAAAAAAATTGTCCAACTTATTTTTCACAAAATATCGTAGGAATGAAATCCCTGGAAGATATTGGTGGAACTTGAACACCACATTCCGATAACATAGTTTCAGAATGAAAAATAGAACGAATACGTAAAAATTTAGCATAATGCATCGCAAATTCAACATGTTGCCTACAACAACAAGTGGTGCGAGCGTGGTTGATTTTCACATAGAATGGTTTCAACATTTCAAAAAAATGTTGACTAATTTTAATTTCCAGATGCTCTTGTTCAAACTTATGAAAAAATTGAGTTTGAGTCATATCTAAGAAATGCTTTGGATGTGGTTCGTGATTAGTAGAACCAACTCTCCGTTTTACAACATCTCTTGTATTAGGTGAAACTCTAGTGTTATCATGCCAAAATTGAATAACAACTTCTCTTATAGCATCAAAATTATATTTGTCCTTACGCGGTGCTCTAGCAGAAAATGCCCAAAAATCGGTGTTATTGAGTGATTGAAGGATATTACGTCTTTCAATTACTTTCATTAGAGTTTTTCGATTAACTTGCAACATTCGACTTGTTTGCGTAATCAAACGTTGTTTTTTATTGATTCACTTACAACACTAGTAGCAAGTACACGACGCACAATATTACTATCCCTAGTGCGTCTCTTGACACCAACAGTGTGATATGCATCATGAAGGTTTTCAACAATTGTAGAGGTTTGACCACGTATATTAGATGTTGTCAATCCTAAGGTGTTTAATGTAGGTCTCATTTTAATTAATTTCATCAAACTAACCAACAACTGACATCTGTGGGAATCATTTAAAATTTCAAAACGATTATCCCAAATTTCAGTGGCTTTTCTTCTGATTTTCCGTTCAGAAAGTTTGTCACACATTGGTTTCAAAATGTTTTCATCAATTTCAATAAAATAATTAGGTTTCTTACAGAAAATCCTAGGAGGTGTTTTTGTCAAATTTTACTTGTCTACAGTTTCAACCTGAATTTCCTTATTCACATTTTCATTGTCTCCTTCAATTTCCACATTTGCTACATCACGAGTATTTAATTCTTCTTCAACATTGACAGTAAAAACATCTTCATCACGAGTATTTAATTCAACTTCAACATTGACAGTAGAAACATTACCTGGTTCCTCATTGCTTACAATAGTAGGGGTTGAAGATGAACCTCTTCTTGATTCACGAAGATTCCGCATTCGCTCAGCATTTTGAAATCTGTTTGCCTCTAATTCGTTTGGTGTTTTTTTACTTAATGACTTCCTTTTTTGACTTCATTTCTTGTCTCCCATGATGTTTTGCTTCCGGTGATAAGAAAAATGTGCAGAAAATGACATAATTTTGTAGTAATTCATATGGTAAAGTCAAACAGTAAAAATCACATGGTAATTAGAACATTGGGATGTGTGTAAATATGATTTACTAACCGCGATCATGCTTTATAAACCACGCTCGCGGTTTATAAAGTGATGATCACGGTTCTTGTTTTAAAACCCATGATCGTGGTTCTATCTGTATCATCAAATCTGACCCTAAGGCTCGGGAAATCTTTGTTTTTCCCCAACCAAAGCTATGGAAGGTCATTATGAAGTGTAAAAGGTCAAAAAACTTCAAATTTTCTCTTCCACAGACTTGAACCATGCTGAAAAATTGAAAACATTTCACAAAAATGGTGCCATCGCGTAGGGGAGACTGTTAGCTTCGTAGAAATATTGATTTTAAAGTGAATAGAATAAGATAAATATCATTTTATAATTTTTTACTAACAATAGGTCTTTAAGACATTTTTTCCCGTGAATGTTCATGTCTACGTTTAAGACTGCAACTTTTGTTTCGCTTATCAAAATGTGATAAAACTTATACCATCCCAAGCGTGGAGAAATTCTATACACGTTAAAAAATATATATATTTGATTTCAATATTTTTTGATATAGTTATGGCGGGCAAATGGAAAGCGCTCCATTTTCTAAATCTTTTCAGACCACTTTCACGGAAAAAATCATTAAAAAAATATTGCTCGAAAAAATACAAAATAAAATCCATCCCAAGATAGACAACTACATCTAACTTTTCACCAAATGAAAAAAAAAAACAAGATTTGGTCATCCAAATCGCGGGCAAACGGACTACAATCTTATAGGTTTTTTCAAAAACAAAAACCAAGTCATATAATTTTAAGTGTTTAATATAGCTAAACTTGTCCATTTTTTTAAAAAAATAGTAGTTTAGAAACTAGATTCCAGATGCTACGATTCATATTTATATAAATTTTTCTAATTTTGAGTGCGCGTATTGCTAATAATCCCTACAAGTTGAGATTTCACTATTTTTTGCAATATGACGTCCACTTATGACCCCTTTTTTGTCCACCAACTTGCTGCATGTTGGATTGAATTCTATCTTTTAACTTATTTGACTCTTTCAAATTATTTTATGTTGTGCCCTCTAAAAAGGGTTTCACAGGGGCTGAAGGCATATGTGTTAAATTTTGGACATAACAGATAGGATCGGCCCTACACAAAATTGACACAGGGGCCGATGGCATTTGGAAAGATTGATTTTTAGGGTTTTTATAAACTTGAGGGGCTGAAACAAGAAAAAAATGAAAGTGGGTGCTTTTAACGAGTTGTGCTTGATCAAAAAGTATAAAATAATATTAATGTTAGGTTCACCAAGGATGTATGGCAGACAAAAATGTGTCTAGACATCGTGCACTCTTATCATCCATTTAACTAGGGTATCAAGGCAACAAGTAAGAGACACACCAAGACCGCCACACAACAGATAGAATTAAAGGGGGTACAGGGACCACTAAAATCACATACCCAAAGGGAAGTAACTCTTACACTAGGACAACCTAAGGTTTCCAAGGCCCTAGGTCGAAGAAGAGGAAGGAATCCTATTGAGGTATCAACACTATGGGGGTGATAATGAACAAAATAAACATGCAAAGTCTATATGGTAATTGAAGCAAAGAATGTAACATAAAATAAAGAATTGAAATACAATATGCCAACCCAGCATGTGCATAAAATACTAAGCTAACATAAAATAAATAATAAATATGTATGAGACACTTTATACAAAATGACAAGTCGAGTTAGAGCACTTACTTGTTGTGGGGCGGTCGACGATGCATCTATCTCCCAAAGGACCATACAAAAAGAGAGAAAAAATGTTGGTTGGAGAAGGGGAAACAATCCAATCCTAGCTCACTATAGGTGATCCAAAGTGCAAGCAAACCAATCCAAACAAAAAGAATCTCCAAGCCAAGAGTCAAGATGCAAGAAATCCAAGAGTCGAGCAAGCAGATGCAAGTTGGCAAAAGAGAGCAAAGCTAATGGAGAGTTCCTTTGTGATATGATATGATGATGATAATGTGAAAATTTAAGTTGGGGTCTTTATACCAATGCCATCACCCACAGGAAAAGGTGTCGGACAAGGATTTGAAATTACACCGTCACAATCAACCGCGGGTGATAGCATCAGCCAGAGAGGGAAATGAGAGGAAGTGTGTGAAAAGTGTCATGGAAAATAAAGGGAATGTAAGAAAAAAGAAATGTGGTCATGAGCAAGTAAGATGTCAGAGGAATGTGTAGAAAAATAAGAAGGAAACATCAAAAGAAGAACATAAATAGGACCAAGAGCCATTCTCTCTCCATGTATCATCCCTAACCCAATGGTTACGTGAATAACCATACCCCTATCCCAAAATGATCCCCTTAAGGCACCCATCTAGAAATAGATGCATTAACAACCTCTAACTTGAAAAGAGAAATTGTTAGTAACATGTATGAAAATAGAAAGAGTAAAAAATTAGGTGTATACACAAGCATCTTGTCATTTATGCATTCCTTCTTGAAAGATTTATCCTATCCCAATGAGAAAGAGGAAGCTTCATATTCACAATCATACTCATTAAAAAAATATTCATTCTATATCTTGAGAAGATGATTTAAAACTTGAGACTCACTCACCAATAATTTGTTTGATGTCACTCTTTATTCTTGATCTACATTGCTCTTCATCTCAGCATTGCTTTGTTGTAAGTGAAGATTTCCATGACCTCCTTCACCAAAAAATAGAGAATTTACATTCATGCTCAGTATGAAGAACAAACTATCAAATTCTAGATCCCTCAAGTCATCTTGATACTTCTCAACTGGCTCTGCCACACCTGGGTATTCTTCCATAAATATGGGCAACTCAGCATATGAGGTTAGGAAGAAGTTTTCATACCTTGAATGTTGAAATAGTAAGTCCACCCTTTGGTCATCATGTATTTCATTTTCCTGATGGGAAGGAACTTCTTTATCTTACCATTTTCTGGAATGGTAGCATGTGATCGATCCATTTGTATATCGACGTCAACATCCCTACAGAAGCTTTGTATTAACAACATACCATATGCAGATGACATGTCTATCACCAGTATTTTCATCATGATCTTCTTGTCAGGAAAATATTCAAACAATACTCAAGCATCCTTCACTTGGCCAACGAGAGGTACCTATTTAGTTTCCATGGAGTAGTAATGAATAGTAGCAGGAGTGAGAGAGAGACCAAGAGCTTTAGCAAATTTTACGGGCATGACATTGTCAAAGACTTCGAAGTCGATATTAAAGTTATTCAATTTATATATATATTGACCAAGAAGGCTAGATAAAAAGTTTCTACTTTCTTGGAAGAGGAGGATGTTGAAGCAAGAAGGTTTTGAGAAGGAGTGGTACTAAGGAAAGGGAGTGGTTGTTTGGCATTTTTGGAACATGAACTTGAAATAATTCCTTTGATAAACTGAAAAAGTTTATCAAATTTCTTGGGATGGATTTTCAAGTACTGAGACTCAAAATTATGAACTCTGGATTTCTTGATATGGTCAATGATGTCAATAGGTGGAGAATTCATAAGCACATCAAGAACTATGAAAACCTTGATGATAACATATTTACATTTTTACGACCAATAGAAGTAGAAACTGATTTGTCAAGAGGAGATGAAAGAGACTTACTCAAAGAGGCAGATGGATTCTTAACTGAGGTATCCTCGAGCTTCTTCTTGGATAACCTTGTGGAAGTGAACAATGATGATTCCTCCTTTTATTTTTTTTTCATAGATTCGTCATTTGAGGATACAAATGTTGAGCTTGGGCAGTGGAAGAAGATGATTATTTCTCCATTTGTGAGTGGGTGAACACTACACAAGAGTAACTATTCATATCAGCCATGTATTCTTCAGAATATTCATCTAGTGAATATTCAAAATACCCAATCCTGGCACATCCATCTTCTTCTTCTTTTTCATTTTATGATTCAACAATTTCTTCTCTTTCATCTTCACAAGTTTGACATATTGTATTAATCGGTGGAGATACCAAGGATAGCATTTAGGGTGCTCTTATAATCTGATTCCTGCTTTGGTTTTGGTACGAGGTATGTTGAGCAATTTCCTTATTCAATGTAATCAATTCATTAACCATTTTTTGTAGTAACATATCAAATCTTTAATCTTTAAAACTCTGGGCCTTATGCTTCATTGAATTATTCTTGATTTTTTTGACACGATGAGGCCATCTTCCACTTCAATGGAAAGTTCTTAAGAATTTTCTAGATAATTTGGTTGATTTATCTGCAATATGAAACCAACTTTAGGCAACTGAGCATCTACGAAGAATCCCTTTTGATTATTTGTAATAGGACGAGCACCAATAGGAATATTTTTGATCAACCTATTGAATTTTGCTATAAATTATTTCATGGGATCTTGTGGTTACTTCTTTAGATGATCCAGTTGAGCAAGAAGGGCATGTGTGTCTTCCGCAGTCTTGAATCTTGCTTCAAAATTGGTTTTCATATCATGCTAGTCATTAATTGAATGTGATGGCAAGTAGTAAAACCAGTCCATAACGACATCTTGCAAAGACTCCATGAATATTCGAATGGAAACATCTTCATGTCCCACTCCTATAATTCCATAGGTTGTAATGAAAGTTGTAATATGATCATCCAGACATTGCTTTCCATATCCATAGAATTTGGGAAAGTTATTTTTGATCATTTTGGTATTTCATGAAGTGAAGGAGCCAATGCTAGCAGACCAATTTTTTTCCCCATGGCACAAGTACAACCATTATTTCTTCTCTTTCCTCCTCATCTTCTTATTATTATTCTTATTCTAGAGGAGTGGGATCAAGTGGTTCTATAACTGCTCCTTCGGTGAGATCTTCAAGTGGATTTCCAGGGACTTATCCTGCTACCTGGATAATAAGAAGTCTAAAATCAACTTGTTGTTTCTTTTCGAATGTCAGGTCAATTAATCCACTTACTCGATTAGCCCTCATATATCTTCTTTATGTAAGTCTATAGGATTTAAGATACGAATGTGACTAGAAAAATGCAGATTTTTCAATGGAATTCAACATGGCTTAAGCACATTTAGATAGTATTTTTGTTATTTTCAGTTTTTCAAATTTTATGGGTTTTAGATTTTTTTAATATTTTCATAGATATTTTAAGGGTGCACAAAGGGAAGATCTTCCCCGACATAGTCGCCAAAATTGTTGGTGAAATAATTTTTCATAGTGCATATTATTGGTTTCCACCAACAGTCATGGGGCTAAGCCCATCCTTTTTAGGTATGGGGAGGCTCCCATTATTGAATGTAAAATAACTAAATCTATGGGGTGGTCGTTAGGCCAGATATTACACATGAATAATCCACTAAACATGTGGAAATGTACTTGTATAATGTACATGGGAGAAATTTTCTATGAAGGGAGGTAAATAGGAGTAGGAGAAATACAAAGAGAGGGTTAATGTTGTGATTAGACTTACATAATTCACTTACATTAGCCAGAGTAGGTCCACATTCAATTAGAAGAAATCAACCATGCAATCAAAATTAAGACTAATAAACTAGAGACATAAAGATCTAAAAATCCATCAATCAAGGACACAAATTTCCTTCTTGGTTGTACAATATCAAAATGCTTTCAAAGTTGGAGAGTAGAGAAGATGGAGGAACATAGATGAGGAGATAGAGGAAATTTATCTTTTATTGCTCTATTTAGTAGTGAAATCCAAAAACTTACAACAATCAACAATTGCCAACCTTTGGAATGGAGAAACCATTCCCATTTATAGATTTACAACATGAATTTTCATCTTCCCCCCACATAACCTTTCACCTTCTACACTTGAGTTAATACATTCAACTTTGGAAGAAATACAATATTATATTATTACATTCCAAAATATGAGTTTAAGACTCTTCATATTCCTCTTCTTGGAAAAAATATGGGAGTTTTCTAAGAAGAAAATGAGCAAAATAGTCATTCCAAGAGGCATTTGGAGAACTGGAAGAACAAAGGAACGTTCTTCTTGGGACTTCAAACACTGATCTAACCATTTCTTCCTTTTGGAGGTATCGGAAGAAGTTTTGGGAACAAAGGGAATGAGGGAACACTTCGCTTTGTTTCCTCCTAGGCCGACATAGCTGAAATGACTTTCAATTTTACCCCATCAGACGCATCAAATTTTTGGAGAACCCAAGGAACATCCAAATAGTTCCGTGGACCATGAATTCCTTCACCAGCCGACATACCTGATCCTTGCACCTTTTTCCTCCTTTCTAGTATTGTGGGGTTTTGACCGAATGGTCGAACTTGCAAACTGTTCCGCGAGCTCTACCAAATGCTGACATAATTGATTAAACCTTCCCCTTTGTATTTGGTGGTGACTGCAGGCCCACAGGTAACAACAAAACTATTCCCCCAATTTTGATTAATATCGATTTAACCGATCTAACCCATTTTGTAATGGTGTCAGTTAAAGTGGTCAGTTGGGGAACATAGAGAACTCGAGAACTATTCTGGTTGTGCCACTGAATGTCAATTTTACCGATTCATCCATGCAATGCCTAAAAGGTGAAGACCCGGGGAAATTTTGGAATGGAGGAACAATTCCACCTGTTCCTCAAAAGGATGATTTTTCCCTATTTGACTCCAAAACTTTTAAAATTTGACTATCTCTTGGATTGTGAGGCTTAGTGTCAGTGAAATAATTTTTCGCGGTGTATATTATTGGTTTTCACCAACAATCACAAGGCTAGGCCCCTCCTTCTTAGGTATGGGGAGGCTCCCATTATTGAATGTAAACTACCTAAAACTGTGGGGTGACTAGTAGGCCGAGGATCACACATGAATACTCCACTAAAACTTTGGAAAAGGGCTTGTACAATGTACAAGGGATGAATTGTTGTGAAGGGAGGTAAAGAGGAGTAGGAGAAATAGGGAGAGAGGGTTAATGCTATGATTATACTTACAAAATTCATATACATTAGTAAGAGTAGGTCCACATTCAATTAGAAGAACACACTAATGCAGTCAACAACAAGATTAATAAACTAGAGAAACAAAGTTCTGTAGATATATTAATCAAGGAGATAAAGTTCCATCTTACTTGTATAAGATCAGAATGCTTGCAAGATGGAGAGTAGAGAGGATAAATGAACATAGAAAAGGGAATAGAGGAAATGCATCTTTTATTTCTTGATGTAGTAGTGAAATCCAACAACTTATAACAACTAAAAATTCCCAATCTTTGGAATGGAGAAACCATTCCAATTTATAGAATTACAAATGCCTCTTCCTCTTCCCCCATATGGATTTTTATCCCAACACCATGTGACTTTTAAAATTCCCTAGAAATGAAACTAATTCCTTTTATTTTTTTTTGAAAAGGGAATTTTATAATGTAACATTAAGTCACTTTAGTGAATATGATGAAAGAGTGAAAAGGTAAATTCTCAATGAAGGAATAAAATATTAGAGAGAGAGAGGAGGATTGATCAACCTGATGAAGACAAAGCCTCCGCTAATGAATAACTTGATTACTTGAAGCATTGTGATTATAACCTCCTTCTTCTATGAGATATAGAAACATTTCAAGGAATGAATAAGTGTTTAAAAACACTGTTATGAGATCTGCACAAAGATGGGAAAATGATGATCTTCTTTGATCACAAGGTAAGAGTTAGGATATGGAAATCACTGCATTACTCCTCTTGGCCTTCAAAATTCACCTCTGTGACCAAGATGTCTCCTCTCTAGATAAAATAAACTTCAAGATGCTCAAACCTTTGTATTCTTGTTTGTTACTCATTGAAATAGGTCTTCATCTTGCAGATAAAAGGATTGCTCTCTAAATAAAATTCTTGTCCTATGACCACCCGTTAAACTGAAATACTGTGATTGCATATGCTTTCTCCTGTGAGGTGCGAACAATATTCCAGGAGTTAAATGAGTTTTTAAGAACACAAATTATTAAGCTAAATATGAAAATATATGCTTAATATCAGTATTGTTGCAACAATAAATGAATAAACAATTAAGTACAAAAATAGACCCAAGAAAATTAAGCTAGTAAATATGAAAACCTAAGTGCAAAGAGAGGTTAAGAAGCCTTAGCTGATTCAAAGAATCCTCAAAGGTGTATAGAGTTGGAAAAATGAAAAATACGAAGCACTGATCATCACACCAAAGCTCAAAAAATGCAGATCTGGAAGAATAAGGTGGACATGGGCGCATAGAGAGGGACATGGGCATCTGCAGGCACCTTAGACCTATTTATGGGTGCCTGGGTCTACGTAAATGATCAAGAAACCTCCTCTAAATGGTCATTAGTTATTCACTGTTGTTCACCTTTGGTCGCTTTGAAGTTGCACAATGATCGCCGGAAGTTGTTGGAAACCTGCAATGAAATATGAAATTGCAAAACCCTCAAATAGACATCAAATCCTAAAAAAGAAAGATCCAGAATGAGGGTTCAGACTGTCCTTAGATGTCACAATGGTGATCCTACAACTGAGCAGTGCACTACATCTCAGACCCAATTTAGTTCTCTATGTGTGTGTGTGTGTGTACTAGGTGGCTCTTGTGCGTGCCACACTTGATAATGAGAAAATAGGTTAGATGAAAATAAATGTAGTAAATGTGTTCATGGAATAGAATGAATTTCCCTCCTATGAAGTGTGTATGCAGAATAACTAGCCGTTGTGTCCCTTGGATGGTGCTAGATGGATGCAATGAAGCTCTTAAATGCTTGATGGATGTAATTTTAGGTGGTGATAGATAATGCTTACTGTTTGGTCCTTTATTATGATGACATAACTTTATATTTATGTGATTCCTTTTCTTGAATTTCATAATTAAAACTGAAAAGGCCGACTTCCAATAAGATAAGATGATCAAACATGTAGAAAAGACCCAAAAGATGTGAAAAAAAAGTACAAAAGGTTCAAGGGGGCCCAAAGGGGACGAGGGCGTTGGTGTTCAGGATGATAAATGTTGAAGTACAAAGAGACATACTGAGCAAGTAAGGGTTTAAGACCAAAAGTGGAAACATAAAGCAAAGAAAGGTGGCCAAAGACATGGGTTAGTTTGTACTTTTCTTACTTAGGAATCATATGAATAGTAGTATGCAACCAAGAATAGATAATTACCAAAAGTGTGTGATTTTGTGTCTATAACTACTAAGTGAATTACAACATATGAAATTGAGATGATTTCCCATTCTTGCAAACATGGTAATCATTTTGAACACAAGGTCAGAGTCAAAACATGAAGATCATCACCTCACTCTCCTTGGCTTCAAAATTCATCTCCTTGAAAAATATGTCATCGTTTTGAATGGAATCAACTACAGGATGCTTAAAAACCTTCTTTTTCATATGCTCCTCATTGAAATAGGTCCTTCTCAAGATATAATAATTACTTGTTAAAGGAAAATGTGTACCTTTGACCTCCTGTTGGATAGAAACATTGTGGTTTCAATCTCTTTCTTCTGTGAGATGCAATAACACTAAAAAATGTTAAATAAGTGTTCAATTTTTTTTTGTGAGATTTACACCGAGTGGACCTGTGATGACTTCTTGATCCTATAAACATGATTGTCTTGGGTTGAGGCACATTGGGAGCAATGGATATGATGCATGAAAATCATTATTATTCACTTAGGAGGCTCAATTCATGTTTGCATAGGTTGAAATAATCCATCAAGATTGTTTTCCAGAGATTCCTATGTATTTTATCTGGAGATTGTATAATCTTGGTCCAACGATTATGTATAGTTGTTCTGGAGCTTCCCAATTAACCTTAGTGATGAAGACATCTCCTTCTTGGATGAATTCAACCATGATGACTCCATTCTGTGATAGTTAGGATGAGTTGAATCATATAACCTCTTGCATGATCTAAAGGTCAAAATTGGGCATTAGAAGTTCCCAAGATATCCCATAACCCATTCCTTACAAATTATCAGGTCAAGATATTTCTAATAGTATATAGAACACCAAAATCAGACAATGTATGCTCTAGATACAGTCTACGCAAGAATAGGAGTTTGCAGAACGAAGATAGAGCACAGGTGATACAATGACTGGACACGTTGGCAAAAGTAACAAACGCGTCATTGTAACATCATAGAGAAAAATATGGGCCATGTTTTCACTGCTAGTTTTCAACGGTCGATAAAAGGATTTGCAACAGTGGGATCCACTCTTGTTTCGAAAGGGGACCCAATCGCCATAGAATTCCAAGTAGCTCATCGAGCTGATTGCCAGAGTTGAGCTCACAAACTGAGTTGATGGGTGAGTTTATCAAGCTATAAATATGGTGAGTGAGTTATTGGTGAGCTAATGGGTGAGTTACCACCGAACTTGTGGCAATCAACAACCGGCGAGCCCAATGACAGGGTAAGTTAAACGACAACGAGGTAAGGTAAATGGTGAATGTTCAACGTGGCCCAAGTCACGAGCTAGATAGTCGAGGAAAAGCTTTAAAAATCCTAGAGGATATAACCGCTCGCCACATGTGGGATAAACCCACCTAGAAAAGGAAAACATCCCGGTGGAAGTGGAAAGTATCTCGGGTGAGTTGGTGGGCGCATTGGTGATGATAACATGGTAGCAATAACTTAATGACCAATGTGACATGGTGAAATCTTGGAGGGCAGAGAAAATATGACAACTCAGGGGAGTAGATCGACAACGTTGTAGGCGTGGATAATGGTCGACGTGTCGACAAAACAACGGGCCAAGGCGTGACAACTCACCAAATTCACAACAAGCGATGGAGTCCAAAATGGCTAGCGAGGGATTCAAGCCCTCAAACTCCCCCTCACAACTTGGACGCGCTAACCAACTCACCTAGCTCGATGGGTGTGAGGTGAGTTGGAAAATAGGGAATTTAAAGATTATTTTTGGGCCCGACCCCTATTATATTAAGGGGTCGAGGTCATTCACTCAAGCTAATGTCTAAAGCTTACAGTGAAGAGTGAGGAAGCCTTAAGAATAATATTAAGGTGTAGAAGACCTTATTTAAAGCATAAATATTTGTGAGTTAATTATTATTTAACTCATCATCAATTATAAAGGCTATTTTTAAGCCTTGTATTCTCATGTTATTTTGGAGCTCAAAACTGGAGCCGAAGGAGGTTATCAAGCATTGGAGAAGCATTACAAATATTTGATTCTTTATGTTGGGTATTATCCATCCAAGCTCGTGTTGCTTGGAGGTAACAAAGGAGAATATTATTGTTGAGCTCGTCAACGACACTAGATATGACTTAGCTCTATGTAGAGACTGGAGGTCCTACAATAGAGGGGATGTCTATAGGAGGGTGATTTTTAAAACTAACACTATCCGACTTAGCTCTGTGTAGAGGCTGGAGGCTGCACAATAGAGGGGAAGTCTACATGAGGTGTGAAGCTAGGAAGCTGTGTTAGGACACTGAGAAAGGTTCCAAGACCAATTTGGGTTTTGTTGGACCGATTGGTGCCAGGTTCATGGTGGAATGGAACATTTATTATAATATTGTAAGTTATTATTCTTACAATCAAAAATTTATAATGAATCGGTTTGTCAATTAACGAACCTAGAGATGTAGGCAATCACCGAACTCCATTTACAACTTTTGTGCAGTTTCATTATTTCTTGCATTGAATTTTTATTTGAGTTGATTCTATTTTCAGGGTTAAAATAAAAATAAAAATTAAATATCTTATAAGGATCCATTGGGGGAGATAAAAATACTACCATTTTATGGATCATTGCATCAAAGTGTGCCATACATAATTCACCTTGAGATTGATGTTCTAGGAGCCTGCGAGGACTTTCTCTCTAGTTGGAACCATAAGACAAATTCATGACCTTGCAATTGTGGAAAAAATTAGTGAGATATGTGGAATGTGATTTGACACAAGTGACTTGATTTCAATTGCATGGCTTTCTATTTTTAGCAGGTCCTATCTAAAACAACTATTTTTAGTAATTTTTCACAATTTTTACCTTTTGGTAGTTTTTACTTGTTTGGAATATCAAAGGTGCTGTGAATTTACTGTTTTTAAGAAAATTACTATATTTGGACATGTAGAGCCTTGAAAACTTGTTATTTTTGAATGGAGGTATCCTACATGTCATATTGCAGTGAAATTGGTCTCAAAATTTTGGGTTTTTCTTCAGGACCTTCAACTCCAATTTTTGAGGTTTTTATTCTGCTAGAACTCCGTAGATCTAAAAAGGAAACTTTCCAAGCTGTAATTTTCATATGGATGCTAAAAATTATATAGAACATTAATGGAAATGATATTATAACCAGCTTGAGGGAAATTTTGAGAGGAAGGTACTGGCATAATTTGATGGAAATCGGGTGCACAATTATTGAGTTACGAACATTTTTCAATTTTGGGAGTTTGATGTTTTGGGACAAAAAAACAACATACTTGTGTAGAAATTGAGGTTGGGATGAAAAATAAACATTTTGAATGATAAAAAATGGGTAAGTATGAGAGGTGATGACAATTTGTCATTTTGTTTTGCAAATTTGAACTCACCTGTGACCCAACAACTTAACTATATTTGGTCGATGATTAATGTGGAGTTACACCAATGTAAGAGGGAAAAGGGGGAAATAAGGAACACCAAAAATTGATTTACACTAGGTGGTAATAAGTGGTGTGCCAAGGTTTAGTGAGAATGATGAGGTTTAGTGAGAATGATGTTGAAAATTTGCTAAGTGTTTGGAATTACTCATTCTTTTGCATTTAAACTCACATCTAACCCAACCAAGATTAACCCGGGTTAAGCAGGTTTAGAGCTTGAGTTGCACCAATGAAAGAGGGATAAAGGGAACACAAGGGATACCCAAGGTCACTTTGCACCAGATTGTGACAAGTGGCAATCCCTTGTTATATGTGAATGAGATGCAGTTGTTAAGAAATGGATTCTACGGGCTTAAAATGGATTTTGATATCCGAGAGCTAGATGAGAGGGGGGAGCACACTTTTGTGTCCCATTTTCACCTTGGGAACAAGAAAAGGGGACACAACAAGCTCAGAAGTGCACCAAGGTTCAAGTTATCATGAAAAGTGGGCATGATAACTTGAATCACTCACACACCCATCCTAACACCTCAAGTTAACTTTTTAAGTGAAAAAATTTCAAAATCAATAGGGGATAAAACTTGGGTGTCCCCTTTACACCTGGGGGAAAATCATGCTCAAATCCCCACTCATGCCATTTTAGGAAGCTAATGTCACTGCTAAGTCCAAATTGGGACACCGGGTGTGCTTTTTTTGCCCTGGGAGCATGGAAGGGTGTTTTGGGGTCAAAACTTATATGATTTTGACTCTAAATCACATGTTGAGATAATTATAGCAATTATAATAAGACAATTATGCTTGAATTTTTTTTCTAGGGCCTATTCCAAACCTGAATCGAAGGGGTAGCTGCAATATTCTGGATTATCATAGAATAATTTAATATCTTGGAGAACAATTGATGTATCCATCATGTAGAGGGTTTCATGATATTTCCGTTGATTATTTTTTTACTTCCCGAATACTTTCGTAACTCCCATAATCATCTGGACAAGTTAGATTTCACCATTAGAGATTTCATTCCCTGTGCCTAAAATCACCTGATCTTGCACAAGCTATTCTTGAATTCAATTTTTTCCACACAAAATTCCATAAAATACCTTGGAAAAATTCATTTTTTATTATACGCAAATCCCAGATGGTTTGAGCCTTCCCTATAGGCTTTTGAAGGATGTTTACCAGTTGCAAAATGGCCAAAAATGGCCCTTTCTAGGCCTCTAAAGACATTTGTTTCTCTTCAAAACTCAGTGAATTCTTCAATCACCTTAGTAATTCATCCATACACATTAAACACACTTGGAAATATTGTTAGCACATTCCTATGAGCTAGAGTGAGGGTGAAACTGAGGACATGCTAGCTAGAGGAAGGGTTCATAGTGACCGAGAGAGGATAGTTGTCATGGCCGAAATTTTCAATTTTGCATGCTAGACATTTAACATGGAAACACTTAGAAAGAGGGGAAAAATGAATAAAACACTGAGGTTTTTTCCTATGACTTGAAAAATGTATGCAAACCATTGATCATCAAAAATTGTTTTCATGCAGAGTCTTGATCACTATAATACCAAAATGACCCTGTTTTACCCAAGTTGTTCTCGACATTAATTTCCTCCACCAATTTTCCCTAAAATACCTTAGATGACTTCATTATTATCCAGTATCACTCTCATATGATTTGAATCTTCCCTTGTAGTCTTCTGGAGGATGTGCACTAGTTGTAAAATAGCCAAAAATGGCATTTCCTTAAATCTCAGTGATCTTTTCCATCACCTTAAGAGTACATCCCTGCACATGAAAAACACTTGAAAATGTTGTTAGCACGTTCCTCTAGGATAAAATGAGAACAAATTGGCTTTAGGAAATGTTTACAGTGATCAGAAGAGTGAATTTTCAAGTGTGGGCTTGGTTGTCATGGCCAAAGTTTTCAATTTTGCATGTTATACATTTAACACGACAACATGTACATTAATCAATTTCATAGTTTATCAGAGATACAATTATTTTTCATAAATATTGATTTTACACTAATCAATTACATCTTCAATAATCAAATGAAGGATCCATAAACATCATTAAATTTTGTGAAAGAATTAAAGTGTTATATCAAATTACAGTTAAAAAACAAAAATATTGCAAAAATTACAAGAAATGACTTACTAGTGCAAGCTTGCAATTTTGTGGAAAATGACTTCCAACTTCCAACTTTCACGTCTCCATGTTCAACCTTCAAGTTTCACTTGTCTTTCAAAATCTCAATTCTAATGTTTATCGTTTAATCTATATTTGTAAGAAATCAAACAAAGAAAAATCAAAGACAACCAAATCAAATTAAACTAATTCAAAATCAAAACTAATAGATGTTTCTACTTTATAAATGAGCTATTAAAATGTTTTTTTATTTTATTAATAAGATATTATGATTATTATTATTATTTTAATTCTAAAGTTTCTATTTTTATTGACATTAATTATCATAAATCTCACAAATTCATAATATGTATTGTAATATTTAATTTGGTAATTTTAATAATAATCTTTATATATATATGCATGCAAGGTGATCTCATATTGATCACCTATAGATCCTATCTATACAGAGGGGTCCTATAGACATAGCTTCCCCTCGCCATATAGATCTATAGTTATAGGGGGTCCCCTCTATTATATGGATTTATCATTGTAAATAAAAAAGAGGTGTTAGTGTGCAAATGCAAACATAGAAATTAACCAAACTAATTCCTAAACTAACATTTCTAATTGCTACCTCAGATAGAGTAAGATGGAAATGAAGGATAATATAATACCTGCACTTACCTACAAGATTGCACAACTCCTCCTTTGACGTGGTGGATTCGCTCTTGGATTGCTTGTTGGATGCTTCAGATTTTGGAGACACTTGGGTAGTACCTCCCCTTGATTGTTTGATGATTTCTTGATGAGAGATGAAGGATTGGATGATTGGATTGGATTAAAGATGGATGATGGATTGATTGAGTGATAAAAATGGTGGAGATTTGATATGAATTTGTCACTTATTTCAAGCTATTCAAGTTAGCCCTCATGGAGGAGGAGAGTTCAATTTATAGTTAATGGGTGGAGGATTCAATGGCTAGGATTATGTCAAGTTGGATTTGGATCAAGGGTGTGTTAGGTTTTGGAGCCTGCTTTTATGTGAGAAAGTGTTGAAGACTGTACACTAAGAGTACTGTACGCTTTCCACAGTTGTCTCGTTGGGGTTTGGGGGTGTAGCCCCCGAGAATTTTTTTTTTGGCCTCAAAACATGCATGATATACTGGGAAACATTTTTTTTCATATGGGAGGGATTTTTGACCCATATGTTTATGGGACAGTTTTGGACCATGGTTTTGATACCCATGGTTTTGTAAAACTACTTAAGTAGTTGTCTACTTATATGGTTTTATGCATATGGTAGATATAATGTAACATTGCATATGTGTTTTGAATTCGGGTGTGAATTCTGTAGAGTTTGTTGAGCATAGCTCCAAACAGATTTGGGTATTGTATTAAGAGAGCGGTGGCTTGTAATAAAATTTGAGCAAGTGATTCTTGGTGGACGTAGCCCAAATTGGGTGAACCACGTTAAATACTATCTCTTTGTGTTGTGTTATTCTATTCTACAATTTTATTTGAGATCTATAAAATTTTCTGCATATTAGTTTCTACTGTTGCGATTATGTGAGGGATTATTCTGCATATTTTAACCCTTATTTCCTAACAATTGGTATCGAGTCTGGTTTGGTTTGCTGAAGTGTTGAATCATAGGGAAATTTTTATCTTAAGTGGGAGCTATGTCAGATGATGGAAGATCAAGGGTTGATAAATTCAACGGGCATAAATTAAGTCTTTGGAAGATGCAGATGGAAGATTACCTTTATCACAAGGATATTTATATTCCTTTGTCTGAGAAGTTGAACAAACCCTCAAGCATGATGGATGTGGAATCAGATTTGCTGGATAGGAAGGCACTTAAGACAATCTGGTTGTGTCTTGCATCTTCGGTATTATTTAATGTTTCAAAGGAAAAGACTACAAAAGAACAGATGAATACATTAGGGAAGTTATATGAAAAACCCCTCTACCTATAACAAGATATTTTTAATGAAAACATTGTTTAATATGAGGATGTATGAGAATGGTTTAGTAGTAGATCATTTAAATGATTTTAATATGGTTGTAAATATGCTAGCTTTAGTTACAATAGAATTTTATGAAGAAGTTAGGGATTTATTATTTTTGTGCTCTTTACCTGAGAGTTGGAATAGCCTGGTAATGGCGGTAAGAAACTCAGTTCCATCTAACTCAAAGTTGAAGTTTGAGGATGTTGTAGGCGTGATTCTAAGAGAGGAAATGTGAAGAAAAATCTCTAGGTGAATCTCCTACTTCAGGGAATGCTTTGAAAGTGGAAACCAAAGGGAGACAGAAGGATAGAGGAAGCCATGGAAAATCAAAGGATCGCAAAAGGTCAAAATCCAAGAGCAAGATAATATGTTGGCACTGTGGAAAGTCTGGGAATGTAAATAAGGATTTTTGGGAACTTTGGGACAAGAAGAAACAACAAGAATAAAACAAAGGAGGAAAATGTGGCAATGGAGTAATGTATGTCAAGATTCTTTGATTCTTTCTTTTCATAATATTACTGAATCTTGTGTTTTAGATTCGGGGGCTTCTTTCCATGCTACTCCACATCGGCATTATTTTGTTGATTATGTTAAAGGAAATTTTGGGCATGTTTTTCTTGGTGATGATGAGCCTTGTAGTATAGTTGGAAAAGGATTCTGTTTGGGTTAAGATACAAAAAGAGTAATACATTGGATATTAAAGGATGTCAAACATGTGCCTACTTTAAAATGAAATCAGATATCGACAAACCAGTTGGGAAGTGATGGTTGTATTGTGATATTTATAGCGGACTCTTGGAAGGTTACCAAGGGTGATCTTGTGGTGGCAAAAGGTAAGAAAGTTGGAACCTTGTATTTAACCACTTATAGAACTAATGTTTGTAATATTGTGTCTTCAGAAGTAGATACAACATTGCAACACTATAGGCTTGGTTATATGAGCCATAAGGGCATGGAGATCATAAAGAATGATTTTACCTGGATATACAGAAACATAGGTTTGGACGTTCTATGAAGACTGCATATATGGGAAACAAAAGTGAGTAAGGTTTCTAAAGGTTGGACCTACAAAGAAAGAGATTAAGTTAGAGTTGGTGCATTCTAATGTATGGGGGTTTGGCTCAGGTATCATATCTTGGGGGTTCAAATTATTATGTTACTTTTGTTGATGATGCAACAAGGAAATTTTGGGTTTATTGTATTAGAAAAAAATATGATGTATTTGACACTTTTGTTAAATGGAAAGCCTTGGTAGAGAATGAAACAAGTTCTTAAGCTAAAATGTCTCAGGTCAGATAATGGAGAGGAGTATTACAGAAATGAATTTGATGATTATTGTTCTAAAAATGGAATCCTATAAGAAAAATATGGTTCCAGGAACTCCACAACAGAATGGGATGTCAGAAAGGATGAACAGAACAATAATGGAACATGCTAGGAGTATGAGGTTACATGTAGGACTGCCTCTTTCTTTTCAGCGCAGAAGTGGTGAGCACAACTATGTACTTGATAAATAGAGGAACCTCAAGTGCCTTGGATGGAGGCATACCTTAGGAGGCTTGGTATGGTAATAAAGTTGATTATTCATTTCTTAGAGTCTTTGGATGTGAGTTGTTTTTCCATATAGACAAGGATGATAGGACCAAACTAGAGGCTAAATCAGAAAAATGTACTTTCATTGGTGATGGTGGTGATGAATTTGGATATAAATGTTTGGAGTATTAAGAACAAGAAAATAATTCGATCTAGGGATGTGGTATTTAATGATAAAGTCATGTATAAGCAGCAGTTACAGGAAAACCAGGAAGAATCCAAGGAAAGAATATGTAGTGGTAGAGAATCTTCTAGATGGGAAAGTGACACATGAATCAATTCAGGAACATCCTCAACAGGAACCCCAAAATCCTATATTGAGGAGGTCTTCTAGGGTAAGAAGAGAACCTAAATGTTTTTCTCCTTCTCTTTGTTATTTATTACTCACTGATAGTGGAAAGCAAGAGAACTTTGATGAAGCAATGCAGGTAGATGCCTAGAAGAAGCGGGAGCAAGCCATGGATGAGGAGCATTAGGCTCTCATGGAGAACCAAACATGAGATTTGGTGAAGCTACTCGAAGGAAAAAGAGAACTACCAGAACAAGTGGGTGTTTAGAGTCAAAGAGGAAGAAGGAGGAAAGAAAAGATATAAGACTCAGTTGGTGGTCAAGGGGTTTTCACATAAAAAAGGTATAGATTTTGATGAGATTTTTTCTCCTGTAGTAAAAATGACTTCTATTAGAACTGTTCAAGGAATAGTTAGCAGCAGAAGACTTACACTTAGAAGTAACTTGATATAAAGACTATATTTCTCCATGGTGATTTGGAGGAGGAACTATATATGCAACAACCCGAGGGATATGAGGTCAAAGGTAAAGAGGAGATGGTTTGCAAACTAAAGAAGAGCTAGTATGGCTTGAAACAAGCTCCATGTCAATGGTACAAAGAAATTTGATAGCTTCATGATGGAGCAAGGTTATATTATATTTCATTCTGACAATTGTGTGTATACAAAGAAATTTGAGGATGGCAGTTATATTATCCTATGTCTATATGTGGATGACATGTTGGTTGCTAGTAAAAACATGTAGGAAATAACAGTACTCAAGAAGCAGCTAAGTGAATCCTTTTCTATGAAGGATTTGGGGGAAGCCAAACAAATCCTTGGTATGAGGATATCTCAGAGATAGGAAGGAACGGAAGCTAACTTTATCTCAGGAAGAGTACATTAAGAAGGTCTTGGAGAGGTTTAATATGCAGGATGTTAAACCGGTTTGGGCTTCCTTTGGTAGGCCATTTCAAGTTATCAAAGGAGAAGTGTCCTAAGATAGAGGAGGAGAGAAATCAAGATATCTAAGGTAGCTTACTCATCAACTAGTTGGAAATTTTATGTATGCCATGGTGTGCACCAAGCTTAATATTTACCATGTAGTGGGAGCGGTGAGTAGATTAATGAGTGATCCAGGTAGAGATCATTGACAGGAAGTAATGTGGATCCTTTGGTATTTGAGAGGGACTATGGGGAGAGTTTTGTGCTACGGTGGATTAGACACCACTATGTGTGGTTATGTAGATTCAGGATATGGTTAGTAGATGTAGACAAATCAGGAGGAGCATGACAGGTTATGTTTACACTATAGGTGGGACAAGAGTAAGTTGGATTTCACGACTACAAAAGCTGGTGGATTTTTCAACCATAAAGGCTGAGTATGTTTCTGCCACTAGAGGAAAGACAGAGAAATGATTTGGTTACAATAATTTCTTGAGGAGTTGGGGCATAAACAGGAGGAAGGAAAGTTGTATAGTGATAGTCAGAGTGTTATACACCTAGATAATAACTCTACTTTCCACTCTAGGACGAAGCATATATAGTTCATAGGTACCATTTCATTATGACAGCTTTGGAGGAAGAGAAGTTGAAATTGGAGAAGATTCATACCAGTTCAAAATCCTACATACATGATGACCAAGGTGGTCACAAGGGAAAAATTGAAGCTATGTTCAGCTTTGGTTGGTCTTCATGGAAACTAGTGAAGGGTTGAGAAGCTTGCTTAGAGGAAAAATAGTCTCCAAGTTGGAGATTGTTAGGTTATGGAGCCTGTTTTCATGTCTAGAAAGTGTTGAAGATTGCACACTAATAGTATTGTACACTTTCCACATTTGGTCTCATTAGGGTTCGAGGGTGCAGCCCCCGAGAATTTTTTTTTTTGGCCTTAAAACGTGCCTGATATACCGTGAAACATGTGATTTTCTCATATGGGCAAGATTTTTGATCCATAGGTTTATGGGACGGTTTTGGCCCATGGTTTTGATACCCAAATTTTTGTAAAACTACTTAAGTAGTTGTCTACTTATATGGTTTTATGCATATGGTAGATATAATGTAACATTGTAGATGTGTTTTGAATTCAGGTTTGAATTCTGTAGAGTTTTTGGGTGAACCACGTTAAATACTGTCTCTTTGTGTTATGTTATTCTATTCTGTAATTTTAATTGAGATCTGTAATATTTTTTGCATATTAGTTTCTACTGTTGCGGTTATGTGAGGGATTATTCCGCATATTTTATCCCTTATTTCCTAACAGGGTGGAGAATGCATGTGACTATTGGAGGATTATAGAATGGAAGACTCTAAAATTTTAAATAATATTCAATAGAGGGTGAGAGGTGTATTTGTATTTTTAAATGGAGGGAATTTTAGAGAGGCTTCTAGAAATAAAAGCCTCTAGATTTAGAGGTGTGAGGATGTGATTAGGATTAGGATTAGGATTAGATTAGGTTAGTAAATGATGATTAGGGGTGAGGTTACATGGAAAGGCTAGGTGTACGGATGTGTAGGGTAGGTGGTATGTGAACTGTAGGAATATTAAATTCCTAGAAAATATTAATAACTATCATATAAGATAATACGATATACTAATGAAATAAAATTGATTAATGATAAAATGAGATATGATGATGGATTAAAAAGATTAATAATGGAATGATGGAATATTAGATAAATGATAAACAATGATAAAGGGGGGAATATGATAAATATGATAAAATGGATTAAATAATAATAATTAATCTTGCGATTAATTATCAAATGGATGATATTGGGATATTTTCCTGATAGATTAATCTTAGTTAATCTTGATAACATTTTATATGTATACATTTTTCCCCTCTTTGAATGTTTATTGTGTAGCAATGATCATTAAAAGAAAAATAATAAAATATGTTAATATGGTTATATGGTGCCCCCTTGAGGGGTTAGGCAAGGAGGAAATGAATTGGGTAACCACTCGAAAAGAGGAGATGCCCAAGTTAGTAATATTTGAGGATTCAGAGGATGAGGATGAGAGGATTCTAGGATGAGCGGATTAGGATGAGAGGATTCTAGGATGAGCGGATTAGGATGAGAGGATTTGAGTATAGGAGGAGAGGATTAGAGGATTAGAAGATTAGAGGAGAATAGGAGTAGGAGAGAGGGGATAATATTAGGAGAGTAGAGGATTAGAAGATAATATTTGAAGATATTGGATGCCCCAGTCAACGATGTATGAAAAGGGTGGAGATTTAGGAATTATGGAGTTTGAGGATGTTGGATTTGAATGATGCAGGATTTAGATGTGAATAGTTCCCTATTTTATGATGTATGGATTATAGGATGAGGATATTGAGGATGTTAGATTGGTTAGATGATGTTAGATGTTGGAGATGCCCCAGTCAAGGGGTAGGAATTTGAAGATTTGAGGATGTTGGATTAGAGGATGTTAGGATGTAGAGGATTGATTTGATTAGATGATGTGGGATTTGAAGATGTTAGATTGGGGGATTGATTTGACTAGATGAGTGAAGATGTTTGGATGAGAGAATAGGATTGATATTGATGATGAGAGGATTTTAAAATATGCCCTGGCTAGGGGGAAGGATTGCCCCATGCTTGGATGTAAGAGGATAATATTTTGAATGTGGATATTGGATTAATTGATAAAGGTTTGATTGGATGAGGAGGATAATAGATTTTAGATGAGGATTAGGTTTGGATGATGATGAGGATAAAAGATGATAATATAAAGGGGTGTGCTACCATAAAGTCCTCACTGTTATCATCATTAGCAATGTGATTAATGTGGCATAGAGAAATATGCACCAAGGTGTAAATACCGTGGTGTCTGAATCACCAAATACCCTTGTCCTCATATCACTAAACAAATTAATATCAAACAAGGTCCTCATATCATTGGACTATGTAAAAGAAAAAGATAAAGGGGCCTCATATCACCGGCCAATAAGAAAATATGCAAGAAATAATGCGAACATTCATAAGTATACATGCAGAAAAAGAAAAAGTGACTGAATAAGGTGGATTGGTAGAATTGATGAAGAATTTGGAAAATTGGACCATTTGAAAGTTTGGGCGATGTTTTTAAAAATTTTACGATTTTTCGATTTTTTTTATTTTTTGAATTTTTTAAATTTTTTGAATTTTTATGATTTTTTTGAATTTGTTACGATTTTTTGAATTTTTTATTATTTTTTATGATTTTTTATAATTTTGTACAATTTTTTGAATTTCTACGGTTTTTTTATTCTTTATGATTCTTTAAATTTTTATAATAGGTGGGAAAATTTGGGCAAGGTAGGAAGAAATGGGAGGGAAAATAGACAAATGGGGTGGAAGAACGGGCATCTGGAGTGTCGTGAGTGCATAACGGCGAGTATAAAGGGGCCCTGCAGACCACGTGGCAAGTCATTTTCACTACATGTAATAGAAAACAAGAGCCTTTGAGAGATCATGGTTGCATATTCAAGGGTTGCAGAGCACCGAGTGTACCTGGTGGGGGAATATCAACGATTGGTATATGGTGGACATGTGGCAAGTACCTTTTGGTTTTGTTTTTTGTTCCATTTTTGTGTTTTTTTAGCATTTTTTAGGGGATTTTTGGGTAGTTATAATGCTAGGGGGTATAAAATGGTGCCTATGCAAATGAAGTAGTAGATGGTAGTAAGGTTTCCCCCATTCATGATGATGATGATAGTTGAAAAGGGATATGAGGATTAGATGAAAAGGAAAGGGTCGTCGTATGCCCATGGATGTTCGATCCAAGGGAAAAAGATTTGGATGTGATGGATGGAATGAAAATAACATTAGTGATGAAAAAAAGATGAGCCTGATGGCACATGTTGTAAGGTAAGAATTAGAATAAAACAAAAGTATGACTAAGGTCTAAACAATACCTAGAAATATGTGAGACCTATGTCTCTGCAAGATCAAAGTGTGCATGATTGTGATGGTTAATTACCAATTGAAGTGAAGACTTAATGGGTAGTATGTGAATACAAACTAGCTGATGTATAGGGAGTGATTAAGTCAAGTAAACGGATGGAGGGTGAATCGAAGGCTAATTCGTGCATTTCTTCACTGTCAGCTACACATTTATAGCCCTAATGGAGATGCGTCTAATTCTTGTCACAACATTGATCTACTATCAGTCAAGCATCCATAGCCCCGGTAGAGATGTTGGAAACACCCCTAAAGAGAGTCTTGAGGTGGATTTTATTTGATATTTTTAATTTTGATATGATTTTTTACTTTTTGATATTTGTATTTTTTTTCATAAAGAGGTTCCACTCTCTTGAGAAATCTCAAGGGGTTACCTATAGATTGTTTCACTAGTACATATAGTTGGCTTGATGGGGGGATTGGAAATGAGTGTGATTGGATTTTGGCCTTATGAAATTGGCTAGAGTGTCAATTTTTAAAGACACACCCCAAGGGTATTCACCACAAGTTGATGTCTAGTTCTTTTAAAGTGTGTGGATCTCTATGAGGAATATTGTGCTTAAATGTATGGAGATAATGACCTTGAACTTAAGGTCATTCACAGTACTGTAGTAGGTACTATTATCTTACAACATGTCTAACCAAGTTGATAAAGTGTTCAAATAAATGGATTAGAAGAGGATATGAATAGATGTGATGATAAGAATGGATTTGGATTTTGGATGGAAGGAGGATGGGTGGAAAGGTTTCACTCTCTTGAGAAGTCTCAAAGGGTTAAGAATCACCAGTGGCTTGATGAGGGGATGGAAATGAGTGTGAAGATGACATTGGATAGAGTGTCAAAAGACATGCCCAAGGGTATTCACCATAAGTTGATTAAGTTTTTTAAGTGTGTGTATCTCTAGGAGGAATATTATGCTTAAATGTTAGTGATAATGATAAACTAAGGTCACGCAGTTGTAGTAGGTACTATTATCTTACAACATGTCTGACCAAGTTGATCAAGTGTTCAAAAGAATGGATTAGAAGAGGATATGAATGGATGTGATGATAAGAATGGATTAGATGCAAATGGATTTGGATGTTTGATGGAAGGATGATGGGTAGAAAGGAAAGAACATCCGTGGGTAGGGGAAAAATTATGTTCTCAATCCATTTTTAGGTGTTTGGTATTTGTAGGGGGATTAAATGATTTTTTATTGGGTTGAGTGTTTGGGATGGTATGATCAATAAGAGGAGTGGTAGAAATGGGTTGTGATGGAGTATTGGGATGGGTGTTATTAGTGTTAGGTTTATACCTATTGTCATGTAAATGTGCAACAAGGAAATTGGAAGTTTCCAAGCATGACAACTATACCCATGTGCCAAAATTTACATGTTTAATCATCCCTAAGCACCTCAGGTCAATTCTATCAGTCTGGTCACCCATTTATTTGATTTCAAATTGGTCCCCTAGGTGATTTAGGAAAGTCTATTCATTCCCCTATGTGATTTTAGGGAGTGCCGAAAAGATACTATCTTTTGGCGGTATTGGGAAGGGATATCACTGGCCTTCCCATGACTGGACCAACCACCCTAGAGTGGAATGGAAGGGAAAAATTATACATGGAGGTGAATTGAAGACCTTAAAACCTCATGGAAATTATTTTTGAAGGTTTTGGGAAGTTTTGAAAGGCTTGGGGCAGTCTGAGTAAAATCATGGTTCACAAGCCTAGGCAGTACATAGGCCTAAAATAGTTATCGAGCTTCAAAAGAAGATTACAAGAGCTCCAAATGGAGTTAGAAGTTAAAAAACCATCATCGGAAATAGGATTCCAAGACCTACATGATGGTGAAATAATATTTTTCACAACACCTTGGTGTATAATATTTTCAATCAGTGTTTATCAAGAACAAATGGAGTCTCAAGTTAAAAACTCTACTTTTTGAGGGATCAGATGGATGAATCAAGACATGAGACCCCAACCATTGGATGTAAAATGAAATTTCAAGTTAGGGACATATAATTTTTTTCCAAAAAAGTCCATCAGGAGCTCAAGTTATCACTATCACAAGTTCAGGACTTAGCCAAATGTTTGGGAGGACACGTGTCAGCTCCAGGAGCCTGGTGGGATTTTGTGTCCCTGAAATTCCTCAAGGTTAGGGAAATAAAGGTTGGAAAAGTGTTCCCAGCCCCCTTGAATCCCCCTTAGCTCCCATGTGACATCTTGGACCCTCATGTGACCTCCATACTTGAAAGTTCAGCCCTCAGGTGCATTTTTGGAGCATCCACTCCCTGTCGTCGGATCAAGTGCCACGTGTCAGCTCTAGGACCACCATGGAAACTTATGTCCCTTATTTCCCTAAGGTGAGGGACATAAGATCTTGAAAAAATCACCCAAACCCTATGGGGAGTCATTTGGACACCCACGTGACCGACTTTCAACTCTCAGTGCTTTAAAACGACTTTTCTCAGCTTCATTCCCTGTCATCGGATGGCCACCATGTGTTGCCGTCTTTTTCATTGTGGAAATTGATGTCCTTAACATCCCTGAGGTTAGGTAAATCAAACATGAAAAAATCCTCCCAACTCCAACTCAAAAAGTTGAAAAATATTCTAACTGTTTGTTGTTTCTTGCTGCTTCTTTCTACTTCTTTCTGCTTCTAGTTGTTTCTACATTACCAAAAGAAAACTCCCAGAGAACACCTCAGTCCTCCACTCCACCATTTCCAAACCTGAAAACAGCTTCAAAAAGACAATAAAATCCTATATCACATGGTGATACACAAGTCTCAGAAGAATAATTCATCGAGTTAAGAAGAAGAAACAAAGAACATAGAAGAAGAACAATGGAAATCCCCATAGCCATGAAAACGAAGATTCAAACATATCTTGCAGCCCGTTACACGGATGTAAAAACCATTTGTTTTTGAGTTATTATCTATTTAAGGCCATTAAAGAATCATATTCAAACCTCCAATTTTCAGCAAGGAATGCTCGCAACAAAGAAATCCCACTTCCGGCTCAACGAAGAAAGAAGTGGGATTTCCTATTGAACCAGTTGTCGGATTGAAGTAAGATCACACGTGAAGCACTAGAAGAAAAAACCCACATCAAAAATATAATTTTATTCACAAATGGAGGATAAAACCAGACCTGTAATTTTGAGGTCCATTAATGGTTGTTGTACCTAGAAGCACTGCCAGGTCCAAAAATTAAAACTTTAAAATCTCCTGGACTATTAAGTGGGTGGGCCTGAAATTTTAGAGGGGTGATATTGGGAAAAAACCCATATCAAAAAAAAATCACATCAATCCAACCTCCATAAGCCCACTTTCTAAAAATAACAGGTCTTCTACGTAGAGGACTGTTATTTTGGGAAAGTAAGTGACATGGGGACATTAGAGGTGCAATACAACCGAGAACTCACCAGAATGGGAAATTTTGGGACTTCCTAAAAATAGAAAGTGGTCCCACGAGAACCTTCTAAAAATAGAAATTTGATCTAGAAGGAACGAGGAACGTAGGGAGAAAGAGGAATCGAGGTCATAACACTCAGTGGAAGTTACAGGGACTTGATTTTTCACACTTACTAAAAATAGTAAGTTGCTTTTTCTAAGGGAGACATGAAGCCAAAGTGCACGGGTCAGAAGCTGACATAACCCTTCGCCTGTGAGTATGATGTGGAAGAAAGTGATATCTTGTGCATGGGCCTAAATGATCTTAAGACTTGCATGGCCTTCAAGGACCGAAGGAGGATAGAAGACCAAATATTCACAAGTGACTTGTTTGCTGCTGCAGGACACCCAGTGTCTATGTAGAGTCTCGAGCTAGTCATATCTTTCTCTTTCCATAACGATCTCGAGACACAAACCATCCAATCTGACAATGGTACCATAATTATGATCATCAGTGGAATATTTCACTTAACTTGGAGAGTGATTCATGAGAAAATTTGAAAGAGTTTCACAATATGTAAGGGATTCGAAGATTCAAAAATTCACTGCATTTGGAGCTTTCCATCAACGAGGATCAACAGACATCATCGGAAATGATATCTCCTCTTCTTCTTCTCTCTCTCTTTCTCTCTCCTCTTCCCCCAAATTTCTCTCACTTTCCAATATTCTTATTTTGTGTTGGGGTTGCACTTTTTCCACATTTCCTAATGTTCCTAATGTAATAAATCACCTTTATGTTATAAAAAGGGACTTAAAAATTTCCTAGGAATTTGAAAAGTTTTAAGTTAAATGCCAGATTCCATATAGAGAAATCTTGGGGGGTTGAAGAGTCATATTCTACTCTATAGATGGAAATCAAAGTGTGGTGATGACATTGTAAACTAGAGTATTGTAAAAGAGAAAACCCAAGGGTATTCGCCACAAGTTGATTAAGTGTTTTAAAATGTGTGGATCTCTAGAAGGACAATGGTGTTGGAATTCAGAGGTAATGAAAAACCAAGGTCACACAATTCTAGTAGGCACTATTGGCTTATAACATGTGTTGATCAAATGTTCATTTGGTGTTCAAATGAATGGATTAGAAGAGGATATGAATGAATGTGACGATGAGAATGTATTAGATGCAAATGGATGCATATTTTGGATGGAAGGGGATGGGTGGGAAGGAAAGAACATCTATGTCTCACTCCCCGTTGAATTATGTGAAAAAATCCATTTTTAAGTGTTTGTTATTTCCGCATAGGGGGAGTTAATTGATTTGTGATTAAGGTTGAGTTGTTGGCATGGTAGGATCACCGGTTAAGTGGAGTGGACTTAGAAATGGGTTGTAGATGGAGTAGTGTAAGAGGGACAATTTTTTAGTGTTAGGTTTATACCCTAATCCTAAACATCTTAGATTTTGATGAAGGGAGATGGGTTCATGAATGCCTTGTTCATGGATGCCTAAGAATTTTCCTCAGTGTTTCATATTAGCAAACATATTTTTGGCTATAGGGTATGAAGTGGATGGGGAAGATGATGTCATGTGGTCATCATGAGACTAGGGGGTTGTAATTTTTTCATCTGTTAAGAATCCAAACTTAACAAAGGATGGGAGGTGAGATTTATTTTGGTTTTTGGTTGGTGAGGGATGTTTGGATGTATGATGAGATTTGGAAGGCTGACGATGTTTGTATATTCAATGGGATTTGGATGTTGGATGATGATTAGGGAGAGGATTGCAATGGAAATGTGGTGGATAAAGAGGTATAAGGAAAAGAAGCCCTTGGTTAATGAGGTTTTGTACATAGGACCTAAATTACATGCAATGATTGGTCAAATGTTCATGGGTACAATGAAAGTCATAGTAATGTGTTCTCAGTACCAAGATGGTTTGGGAAGGTTTTAATCATGTGATTTGATTGGGGGATGGATGATCATGTTGAAGGTTTTTAGACGATGGAAGATGGTGGTCAAGGATTCTCCTAAAGGAGTGAAGTGGTTTAGGTTAAATGGTTTTGGGGGAGTAGGAAGTAAAGGTGCAGGATTGGGTGGATAATGAGATGTTTTGGTTGATTTGGATTTAGGAGTTGGATTAGATTGTTGTGGATTAGGAGATGAAGGGGAGGGATTAGGCCTGGGGATGGAAGTGGATGGTTTAGGCTTTAAGGCCGAAGTAGATTTGGTTAATTTTGGATTATTATTGGGAGTAGATGGTTTTGTCTTAGGATTAGATTGATTGGGATTAGTATGTGTAGATGAAGGGGATGGGGTAGATTTACATGAAGGGGATGGGTGTGATATGGGGTTCACATTAGAGTTGGGTGATGTTGGGGATGGAGGAGATTTGGGAGATGGGTGTGGTGTAGGAACCACATTATATTTGGTTGATTTAGGGGATGAAGTAGATGAAGGTGGCATAGGATCCTCATTAGATTGGGTAGGAGATGGGGTGGGGAGAGGATTGGGATTGGATTTGTTAGGTTTAAGAGTTGGTGACTTAGGCGTCACGTTAAATGTTTTAGGATTGGGGGATGATGGAGATGAAATAGGATTAGAGGATATGATAGTGTGAGGTTTAGGTGATGAAGGGGTTAAGATAGGATTAGATTTGGATGAAGAGGATGAGGGTGACGTGGGAGCCACATTAGATGGTTTAGGATTATGGGTAGAAGGGGCTGAGGGTAACTTAGGAGTCACGGTGGATGAGATAGTTTTAATAGGATTGGGCTTAAGTGATGGAGGGGATGAAATAGGTTTAGGGGATAAATTTTATGGTGGATTAGGCATTGTGGGACAATATAGGAGAAAGTGCGTAGGATTGGATTGGGATGATGATGGGGATGGAGGAATAAGATGGGATGTGGGGGATAATAATGTTGGGGTAAGTGATTGGGATTGTTGTGGGTATGTGAATGGAACTCGATGATAATTTTGATAATGATTAAATTTAGGAGTTGAGATTTTAGATGGTGGTGCATGAGTTTTGATGGGAGGAAGGTGGGGGTCATGATGATTGATAGGGGATTTGTAGGTTGGGGTTTGGGATTGGTGGCTAGATTAACAAGGTAATAAAGGAGATCCTCTTGGTCTAGGTCAAAATTAGTAAGTTGGTCAAAGTCGATGTAATTAGCTTGTGATAGTGGTTTATTGTGTTTAGGTCGAGGTGTGGATTGAGACAATTTGTGTTCCTTAAGGAGGAGGTCAATGGGGTGAGGGGTAGGTATCTTAGGGGATATTGTTAATGGGATTGGTTGGGGGATGATAGTTTAGGGGGGTGATTGGTTGATTGAAGATTGAAGATTGAAGATTGGATATTTTTTGGTTAAGTTGTTGAATGGTTTTTAGGATGTTAGGATCAAAGTCCATAGTTGGATAAGATGTGCGGGTGATTAAATTTGGATTAGGATTATGGATTAAGGATGGTGATAGGATTAGGATTGGAATTGTGTGATTAAGGATGGACGATTATGATAATGTCTGATTAATTAAAATTTTAAGGTGATGGTATGGCTAAGGGTGTTCATATATAAACAAAAAACATGCAACAGACACCCTAACTAGTCAAGTGGGTTTGTAATCAAGCTATAACTCACTTTCAATACTACACACTGACGGTGGTGCCAAAAACTATCTCTCCACCTATGTGCTAATGTGGGGTTGACTAGTGAGTGATCTTAGGGAGTGTGGCCTCCTTGCACTATAGCTCAATATGCAGCCAAGATGTTTCCTAGTCTAGGATGCACAAGATCACTAGGGGAGTCACTGATATACCTTACGGTATATGGGGCCCAAGTCCATGTTGCAAGGATACTATCTGAGGCCTAGGTTTTGGGACGTAAAATCCCCTCACTTCATGTCACTCTTAAAAAAGCAAGCTCTTAGACAATAACGACAGCCGTCCAAGAATTTATATACCCCTCCAGAACATGGGGTGTGTTTATGTGCGTGGATATGAATCCCATGGTCATGAGACTCCTAGGACTATAGTAAGTGCGTGGATATCACTTCCACGTCACGTTACCCCTAAAAAATAAAAATGCAAAGGCTAGCCACTTTTAATCCTCAAGATCATCCTAGGACGTGAGATGAGAGCATACACAGTTTTTCCTTCAAGATGAACAAGCAACGAAGGGGAACACACAAAAAGGATGATAAATTCAATATAATAAATGCACGATAAAACAATTGAAAATTATGTAATGGGGTCTTCAAGAGGAGGCCCTGCAAAACCAAGGATTGGCATTTTTTTATAACCCCAAATGTCTTGGACCAAACAAGTTGGAAAAAAGGATTAGTAGTTTTAGATTGATTTTTTAATCTTTGGTAAACGTAGAAAGCTACACACAAAGTGTTAGTAGTTTGGAACAAGAAAATATAACTTAATGTGTAGTTAAAATAAAATGATTTAGGAAAATGAAAACCATGAATAAATTATCTTCCAAAATACTAAATTAACACTTTGAATGTATAAATATTTTCAATACACTTCTGGGAAAAAAATGGAGTCGTTTCGAGTTCGGGATCAAAATTTATGGCTCTCGAAAGGTAGGTAAAAAAAGTAAAACAAATGTGCCAAAATAGAACAAATGTGCTGTTACAGAACTAATGCACTATTTGCAGAGAAAATGCGTTGTTTGAAGATCAAATGCTTTGTTCTATGTGGAAATGTGTTGTTGGGTGTGCAAATGCATTGTTTTGTATGCAAATGAGATGTTATGAAAATGCGTTGTTCTGTATGCAAATGCGTTGTTAACAGGTAAATGCGCTGAAATGGATGACTATTGCGAGAATTTGAAATTTCAGGGTGTAAATCTCCATGAAAAATTTCCAAATTTGAACAACTTATTGCTAGTATGGAATGTTATTAAAAAAAATAATTTTTTTGAGGGGTAAGCCCCACGGCGGGTGCCAAAATGTAAACAAAAAAGAGGTGTTAGTGTGAAAATGCAAACATAGAAATTAACCAAAAGAATTCCTAAACTAACACTTCTAATTGCTACCTCAGATAGAGAAAGATGGAAAGGAAGGAGAATATAATACTTGCACTTACCTAAAAAATTGCACAACTCCTCCTTTGATGTGGTGGATTCACTCTTGGATTGCTTATTGCATGCTTCAAATTTTGGAGACACTTGGGCAACACCTCCCCTTGATTGTTTGATGAAGGATGAAGGATTGGATGATTGGTGTAGTTTGTTTCTTGATCAACACCCTATATGTGTTGTCACATCATTGAGACAGAATTGAGCGCTCACCTGAAGTGTGCGAAGTTACCAGGTCCCTCTTTTATGTCATCTTTAACGAGGAGTTATCATTCATAAACATTTGTTCCATAGTCATAAAAACCAGATCCATGAGCTCAATTTGGAAACACACATAATTAAATAAACATACACTTCACATAACCACTATAATCAGAATCACCATATAATTACCAATAATAGAGACATCCAAAATAAATATCCAACCATAAAGATCCATCATATTAATCCACAATAACTGAATACATGTATATGAATTTCATAAATTAGACGCACTCATACACCAACAACATAGCCTTACAAATCATTCACACACACACACACACATACACACACACAAACACACACACACACACACACACACACACACACACACACACACACACACACACACACACACACACACATGCATATAAACATACATACATACACACCTCTAACCATACAAATCAATACATATATATAGGGGTGGGGAACTTTCCCTTCACTTCCCATGCATTCTCAAAATAGGTTGCATGCTAATAATAGACATGCGCCGCTACAAGATATCTATAGAAGCATGCAAGCTCCACCTATTAATATATAACCTATAGTTAAAATTAGTTCTGATCATATTATTAGCTCTATGCATATGTTTGAACTGTAAGCTCTTTCATAAAAAATAGACTCTTCTTGACTACATAAGTTTCCTTTCGTTCCACATAATCCAAGTCTATATTTATCTCCATATGCCAAAAACTCACTAAGTCCCGTGCCTTTCTATTTGTAGTCCATGCATGCATATCCTTTCATGTTTCACACATAGAACCCTGTCTTCCCAACACACTCACTAGGTATTTCCTTCCACGTGTTTCTTCATTTCCCTTCCGCATGCGCGCAGACCTTTGCATACTTCCAACACTTAGCCTTTTTCCAAGGCCCAACATTACCCACACTAGGTATATTTTCCGTCCTCAGAAACACTCTCTTTGGTCACTCAATAATGATGAGGAATCCTTTAAGATGAAATAATTTTAGAACGGCTTGCGCCAAATAATGAAAGAATCCAGGTGTTACTGTGCAAAAAGGAGGGGGAAATCCTTATTTACTAATGCCTCCAATGTTTTCCACCCTTCTAACTCACTGCTCACCTGAATAAAAGCCTCACCTATAATAACATGAACCTCCTCAATAGTCAGATCCTCACCCTTTGGGTTAAGTGTTTCAACCAACATCTCCAGCTGTTTTCTTGCATCAGCCAGCGCGCCCATTATTGAGCAGACAAAGTATGATACTTAGCAAAGGCACACAGAAGGTTCACTCATGGGAACATGGCACATTCAAAGGCGTGGAAGGATAGGGAAGGACATGTGTGTGAAAGACAATGACAGATTCAGGACTTAGCCATTTTCAGGAGTACGAACTATTTTTGGAGATAGTGTGTAGAGCACACAAACTAGATAAAGACTTGCACGACACACATAGACTATTTTTGGAGGAGCAACTACTAAGCGCTTTGCATGAGTTCGAGTTAATAATAGAATTATTACTGTCAGTTAACCAAAAGAGATATATTATTAGCACACTTGCATGTGTGTATATTATTGTAAAGGTGCATGGCTATTTTCAGCATGCGACCTATTTTGGGAATTATGCAAGCGGTGTAGGGCAATTCCCCACCCTTATAAATATGTAGTTATCTAAACAGTATAGGGGGACTGGATATAAGTTATTGTGAAGATATGCTGCCATATTTGATGCGTGCATGAGCTTATGGTATTACTTATTGTAAGAAGCTTCTGTGTATTTACTGTGTTTAATATAATGGAGTGTATTGACTAATTCAAGGTGTTAAGCATGATTACAACTAGATCTTGCATGGTTGAATTCATTATGGCTATTGTTTGAATCCATTACTCTTTAGATTTAGATATGGAATATGCTCTATAGAATGTTATACTATGTATGAATCTGAATACATCAACTCTTCATCTTTCTAACATCTTGGACAAACAACCCAAAAGAGGGGCTTGATACCTTTGTGTGCTTTAGGTGAGCACTCAGTCTAGGCTGAGTGTTGTGCCAATGCGCCTGGGTTATTTATGGTAAATTCTAGGCTGCATCATTGGTTCCATTTCCAGGACCTCTTTTTTAGTTATTTTTAGGATGGTTCACGATGAAGACATACCGGTTGACCCTAGCAAGTGTTGAGGAGTGGATACATGATCTAGAAGAAGAATACGCACAGAGGTTCAACACTGGATCTGAGTTAACACATGTGCATGGGTGGAACATAATCTGTATGAAAATTTGTATGAGAGCTTCTTCACTATTTTGTGATAGAACTGTATGAGTATCTAGTTGCGTATGCATCTAAAAGGGATTGGAGGTATCGCGTACTTGTTTGGACACAGGAATAATTTCAGGCCCTCTATGATGCTTATCTGATTTGGACACGCGTTGTGGATACTTGGTTTTATGGTGTTCTGAATAGTTATATTTTGGAGTATTCAATTTCCACTTATTCTTTCCCAGAGGTAGTGGAATTCTATTTTTTACGATATCCTAGGGGAACTTACTTGCAAGGCATTCCACTGGTGATCAAAATCTTGATAGTGACCCTGAACTTGGAAATAAAACTGATAAATAACTAAACCCCACGACGCGTGGGGGCAAGAGCAAGTTTGGTGACAGATGGTAGGCCTAGCGACAGAAAGGAAGAGAGAAGAAAGGTGGCTTAAGTATAATGAGGTGCTTGAGAGGGAGATAGAGAAACATCAGGATGTTGCAGAGCGAATGGTGTTGAGGATAAAGATAGCTCGTGAAGGATTTGGAGCTCACATAGAAGGCATGAATCTAGAGCATCAGGAACTCCCCCATTTGGGAAAGCATGACAGGGAAACCCCTCAGCCTCATGTGGAAGCACGACAATAGAGAAGACCTGGGTCGTGGGTGCACATCTGAATCTACCTAGAAACCTCGCCATTACGATTTGTTTTCTAGTATCTAGTACAAAAAAAGTCAGCAAGATAATTTAAGCAATGGGAGAGTAAGAGTAACTCACATAGCAAGTACATTCATGGCAGGGAAAACATCTTCATTGTTGTTTGGAGGTACCTTTTCAAGTGCATCATCTGCGCAGAATTGTGGACTCACTTCTGGGAGTGGTAACACTTCATAGATTATAGGGGTGTAATTTAGTAGTTTAGTTGGGACATAGGGAAGTACATCTTCTGGTACGCTTCCGGCTACAGGTGGAGGATCAAGAAGTATAGGTGGTTCTAGTTCCAGTGAATCTGGTGGTTTTGGAGGCACACGAAACACAAGAGGTTCTGGATCAAGTGGGAAAGGTTCGCACCAACCCTAGAATATTTACATGGAGATGTCTCTTCGTCTTCCAGAGTATAGAGGAATAGAAGATTATGCTGAACATGTGCACATGTGTGAAATATTGTGGCACACAAAAGGAATCACTATTTCTGAGTGCAAGGCAAGTCAATTTGCCACTACGTTACAAGGACATACACATAACTAGTACCGCAAGTTTGACCCTGACCAGGCTTGCGTAGACTATGCAACATTAAAATATGTTTTCCTTAACGAGTTTCACATCCCTGAGTTTGAGTAGAAGAGTATAAGTGCGCTCAAGGATACTAAGCAAGACACTAATGAGAGTGTCAGGGAGTATGATGCCCATTTCAAAACACTTTTATCTAAGCTTTCTTATGATATTCATGCAAGACAACATGCAAAATGGTCCGTTGGAGGTTTGATTACACCTTTTAGAAGGGCACTATCACATAAGACATACACTGATCCGTGTGAAGCACTTAAAGTAGCTTTACATGCTGAGGAAGTTACAAGCATAGACACTGGATTCAACCCCTTTTTGGAAGCACAGATTGTAGCTATGGAAAAACAGTTAGAAAAATTATCAGTAAATTTAGCACATGAGACGTGCACGAGGATTTGGTATATAGATTGTGAAGTAGAATGTCACACCAAGGATAATTGTCCCCACAGATCAGTGCGTTCATTTATACTGGACTATGAGATATGTCATTTGAACCATGATGCTAGCCACTGCCCATTATTACAACACGTAATAAGGAATAACGTCTCTTGCTACTGTAAAATTTGTAGGTGCACAACTCATGATAAGGAATACTTCTGGATGATTGGTCAGATCTATGATGCAATAGATATTAATGTGCGCCAAAAAGGAGTATCAGATAACTCTAAAGGAAAGAATTGTTAGGTTGTGGAGCCTGTTTTCATGTGAGAAAGTGTTGAAGACTATACACTAAGAGTACTATACACTTTCCACAGTTGTCTTCTGAGTAGGAGTTTGGGGGCCGAAGGTAGCATGGGTTCGGGGGCTCAGCCCCCGAGAATTTTTTTGGGCCTTAAAACATGCCCGATATATCGGGAAACATGATTTTCTCATATGGGCGGGATTTTTGACCCATAGGTTTATGGGACAGTTTTGGCCCATGGTTTTAATACCCACAGTTTTGTAAAATTGCTTAAGTAGTTGTCTATTTATATGGTTTTGTGCATATGGTAGAGATAATGAAAACATTGCAGATGTGTTTTGAATTCGGGTGTGAATTCTGTAGAGTTTGTTGAGCATAGCTCCAAATGGATCTGGGTATTGTATTGAGAGAGTGGTGGCTTGTAATAAAATCTGAGCAAGTGATTCTTTGTGGACGTAGCCCAAATTGGGTGAACCACGTTAAATACTGTCTCTTTGTGTTGTGTTATTTTATTCTGCACTTTTATTTGAGATCTGTAATATTTTCTGCATATTAGTTTCTACTGTTGTGATTCTGTGAGGGATTATTCCACATATTTTATCCCTTATTTCCTAACAATTGGTATCAGAGCCTGGTTTGGTTTGCTGAAGTGTTGAATCGCAAGGAAAGTTTTATCTTGAGTGGGAGCTATGGTAGATGATGGAAGATCTAGGGTTGATAAATTCAACGGGTAGAATTTTAGTCTTTGGAAGATGCAGATGGAAGATTACCTTTATCAGAAGGATCTTTATATTCCGTTGTCTGAGAAGGTGAACAAACCCTCAAGCATGACAGATGCGGAATGGGATTTGTTGGATAGGAAGGCACTTGGGACAATCCGGTTGTGTCTTGCATCTTCGGTATTATTTAATGTTTCAAAGGAAAAGACTACAAAAGAACTGATGGATGCATTAGGGAAGTTGTATGAAAAACCCTCTGCCTCTAATAAGATATTTTTAATGAAAAAGTTGTTTAATATGAAGATGTCTGAGAATGGTTCAGTAGTAGATCATCTAAATGATTTTAATATGGTTGTAAATATGCTAGCTTTGGTTACAATAGAATTTGATGAAGAAGTTAGGGCTTTATTAGTTTTGTGCTCTTTACCTGAGAGTTGGAATAGCCTGGTAATGGTGGTAAGCAACTTGGTTCTAGCTAACTCAAAGTTGAAGTTTGAGGATGTTGTAGGGGTGATTCTAAGTGAGGAAATGCAAAGAAAAATCTCTGGTGAATCTTCTACTTCAGGGAATGCTTTGACAGTGGAAACTAGAGGGAGACAGAAGAATAGAGGAAGCCGTGGAAAATCAAAGGATCAGGAAAGGTCAAAATCCAAAAGCAAGATAGTATGCTGGCACTGTGGAAAGTCTGGGCATGCAAAGAAGGACTGTTGGGAGCTTTGGGACAAGAAGAAACAACAGGAAGAAAACAAGGAGGCAAATGTGGCAATGGGTAATGTATGTCAGGATGCTTTGATTCTTTCTTTGCACAATATTACTGAATCTTGGGTTTTAGATTCGGGGGCTTCTTTCCATGCTACTCCACATAGGCATTATTTTGTTGATTATGTTCAAGGAGATTTTGGGCATGTTTTTCTTGGTGATGATGAGCCTTGCAGCATAGTTGGAAAAGGTTCTATTCAGGTTAAGATGTAGAATGGGAATACTTGGCTATTGAAGGATGTCAGACATGTGCCTACATTAAGATGAAATTTGATATCGGCAGGGTAGTTAGGAAGTGATGGTTGTACTGTGATATTTACAGCAGACTCTTGGAAGGTTACCAAGGGTGCTCTTGTGGTGGTAAGAGGTAAGAAGGTTGGAACCTTGTATTTAACCACTTATAGCACTAATGTTTGTAATCTTGTGGCTTCAGAAGTAGATACAACATTGTGGCACTATAGGCTCGGTCATATGAGCCATAAGGGCATGGAGATCATAAAGAAGGATTTTCCTGGATATACAGAAACAAGTTTGGAGTTCTGTGAGGACTGCATATATGGGAAACAAAAGTGAGTAAGGTTTCTCAAGGTTGGACCTACAAAGAAAGAGAGTAAGTTAGAGCTGGTGCATTCTGATGTATGGGGGCCGGCTCAGGTATCATCTCTTGGGGGTTCAAGTTATTATGTTACTTTTATTGATGATGCAACAAGGAAAGTTTGGGTTTATTGTATTAGAAACAAATCTGATGTATTTGACACTTTTGTTAAATGGAAAGCCTTGGTAGAGAATGAAACAGGTCTTAAGCTAAAATGTCTCAGGTCAGATAATGGAGGGGAGTATTGCAACAATGAATTTGATGATTATTGTTCTAAGAATGGAATCCACAGGAAAAAGATGGTTCCAAGAACTCCACAGCAGAATGGGGTGTCAGAAAGGATGAACAGAACAATAATGGAATGTGCTAGGAGCATGAGGTTACATGCAGGACTGCCTCTTTCTTTTTGGGCAGAAGTGGTGAGCACAACTGTGTACTTGATAAACAGAGGACCCTCAAGTGCCTTGGATGGAGGCATACCTGAGGAGGCTTGGTATGGTAAGAAAGTTGATTATTCATTTCTTAGAGTCTTTGGATGTGAGGTGTTTGTCCATATAGACAAGGATGATAGGACCAAACTAGAGGCTAAATCAGAAAAATGTACTTTCATTGGTTATGGTGGTGATGACTTTGGATATAAATGTTGGAGTATTAAGGACAAGAAAATCATTCGATCTAGGGATGTGGTCTTTAATGAGAAAGTCATGTATAAGCAGTAGTTGTAGGAAAATAGGGAAGAATCCAAGAAAGAATATGCACGGTAGAGGATCTTCCGGATGGGAAAGTGACACATGAATCAGTTCAGGAACCTCCTCCATAGGAACCCCAAACTCCTATATTGAGGAGGTCTTCTAGGGTAAGAAGAGAACCTGAACATTTTTCTCCTTCTCTTTATTATTTATTACTCACTGATAGTGGAGAGCCAGAGAGATTTGATGAAGCAATGCAGGTAGATTCCAGGAAGAAGTGGGAGCAAGCCATGGATGAGGAGCATCAGGCTCTCATGGAGAACCAGACATGGGATTTGGTGAAGCTACCCAAAGGAAAAAGAGCATTACAAAACAAGTGGGTGTTTAGAGTCAAAGAGGAAGAAGGAGGAAAGAAAAGATACAAGGCCCGGTTGGTGGTCAAGGGGTTTACATAGAAAAAAGGTATAGATTTTGATGAGATTTTTTCTCCTGTAGTAAAAATGACTTCTATTAGAACTGTTCTTGGAATAGTTGTAGCAGAAGACTTACACTTAGAGACAGCTTGATGTAAAGACTACATTTCTCCATGGTGATTTGGAGGAGGAACTATATATGTAGCAACCAGAGGGCTATGAGGTCAAAGGTAAAGAGGAGATGGTGTGCAAACTGAAGAAGAGCTTGTATGGCTTGAAACAAGCTCCACGTCAATGGTATAAGAAATTTGATAGCTTCATGATGGAGCAAGGTTATATTAGATGTCATTCTGACCATTGCATGTATACAAAGAAATTTGAGGATGGTAGTTATATTATCCTTTGTCTGTATGTGGATGACATGTTGGTTGCAGGTAAAAACATGCAAGAAATAAAAGTACTCAAGAAGCAGCTAAGTGAATCCTTTGCTATGAAGGATTTGGGGGCAGCCAAAAAAATCCTTGGTATGAGGATATCTCGGGATAGGAAGGAACGGAAGCTGACTTTATCTCAGGAAGAGTACATTAAGAAGGTCTTGGAGAGGTTTAATATGCAGGATGCTAAACCGGTTGGGACTCCTTTGGCAGGCCATTTCAAGTTATCAAAGGAACAGTGTCCCAAGACAGAGCAGGAGAGAAACCAGATGTCTAAGGTACCTTACTCATCAGCAGTTGGCAGTTTGATGTATGCCATGGTGTGCACCAGGCCTGATATTGCCCATGTAGTGGGAGTGGTGAGTAGATTTATGAGTGATCCAGGTAGAGATCATTGACAGGCAGTAAAGTGGATCCTTCGGTATTTGAGAGGGACCATGGGGACAATTTTGTGCTACAGTGGATCAAACACCACTTTGTGTGGTTATGTAGATTCAGATATGGCTGGAGATGTAGACAGCAGGAGGAGCACAACAGGTTATGTTTACACTGTAGGTGGGACAGTAGTGAGCTGGATTTCACGACTACAGAAGTTGGTGGCTTTGTCAACCACGGAGGCTGAGTATGTTGCTGCCACAGAGGCAAGAAAGGAAATGATTTGGTTACAAAAATTACTTGAGGAGTTGGGGCATAAGCAGGAGGAAGGAAAGTTGCATAGTGATAGTCAGAGTGCTATACACCTAGCTAAGAACTTTGCTTTCCACTCTAGGATGAAGCATATATAGTTAAGGTACCATTTCATCAGGACAACTTTGGAGGAAGAGAAGTTGAAGTTGGAGAAGATTCATACCAGTCAGAATCCTGCAGACATGATGACCAAGGTGGTCACAAGGGAAAAACTGAAGCTGTGTTCAGCTTTGGTTGGTCTTCACAGAAACTAGTGAAGGGTTGAGAAGCTTGCTCAGAGGAAAACTAGTCTCTAAGTGGGAGATTGTTAGGTTGTGGAGCCTGTTTTCATGTGAGAAAGTGTTGAAGACTGTACACTAAGAGTATTGTACACTTTCCACAGTTGTCTCACCGGGGTTCAGGGGCGCAGCCCCGGGCCTTAAAACATGCCCGATATATCGGGAAACATGATTTTCTCATATGGGTGGGTTTTTTGACCCATAGGTTTATGGGACGGTTTTGGCCCATGGTTTTAATACCCATGGTTTTGTAAAACTACTTAAGCAGTTGTCTATTTATATGGTTTTGTGCATATGGTAGAATAATGTAAAACATTGCAGATGTGTTTTGAATTCGGCTGTGAATTCTGTAGAGTTTGTTGAGCATAGCTCCAAATGGATCTGGGTATTGTATTGAGAGAGCGGTGGCTTGTAATAAAATTTGAGCAAGTGATTCTTTGTGGACGTAGCCCAAATTGGTTTTGTTAAATAATGTCTCTTTGTGTTGTGTTATTTTATTCTGCACTTTTATTTGAGATCTGTAATATTTTTTGCATATTAGTTTCTACTGTTGGATAATGTGAGGGATTATTCCACATATTTTATCCCTTATTTCCTTGAATTCGGGTGTGAATTCTGTAGAGTTTGTTGAGCATGGATCCAAACAGATCTGGGTATTATATTGAGAGATCGGTGGCTTGTAATAAAATCTAAGCAAGTGATATTGGGTGAACCACGTTAAATACTGTCTCTTTGTGTTGTGTTATTTTATTTTGCACTTTTATTTGAGATCTGTAATAATTTCTACATATTAGTTTCTACTGTTGCGATTCTGTGAGGGATTATTCTACATATTTTAAGCAGCGTCCCTTATTTACTAACAGATCCTACCCATCAGAAGGAGGTTTATCAGGAAACCATGGAGGTACTTAGCAATCTTAAGGGTGAAATATAGTGGTTAAAGGAACAATCACAAAAGATGGAGCACAAGAAAGCAACAGAGATGGTCCAAACTAATATTGATGACTTTAAGGAGGTGTGTAAAATTTTGCACCAAGAGAATTTCATTCCATTATTAGGGAATTGGATAAAGGGAAACACTCCATGCACAAGTATTAAGACTGGATGATAGATCCTACATGTAAATATTCCCCCTCATAGCTTAGACTATGCCAAGGAAATCACTCTGAATGTTGTTGTGGATGGATGTATTTTGAGTAATATATTGATTGATACAGGTGCAGAAGTCAATGTGCTTACTTTAGATGCATGGGTACAGATGGGGATATCCCCATTACAACCATCTTCTAATGTGATGTTCATGGCTAACTAAACTAAGGCCACTCCCATAGGAGTTTTAAAAGATGCATACATTACTATATATGGAGCCAAGTTCACTAGGGATTTTGAGGTTTTAGTGCTTGCAAAGGTAGATAACATCCCAGCTCTACTTAGGAGCCCTTAGTGCTATGCAATTAATGTTGACCTTCGGTTAAAGAAGGGTTATATCAGGTTTGAAAACAAGGAGGAAAGAGTTATTATCCCTTTAATAGATGGAAAATCTCCGCCCTATATTGAGCCTTTGAGTGAGGAAGATCTGAATATGATTTATGTATGCATCATCCAGGACCCAAAAAGCCATCTAAAGAAGTAATCCTTCAGTTGGAAGATTCATAGTCTATTAGGGATACCACAAGTGTTGCTTGCAATAATTGGGTTCATAGTACTTATGAGTTAGTAGGGTGCGAAGTAAGAAGCACATTTGCATGGAACACCATACCTTGTTGTATCAAGATAATAGGTAACAACTCGATACCTTGATACATTGGAGAAGGAGATCATACAGTATTTATACATGCCATGGAGGAAAAATGGATAGACCAATTAGAGAGATGGAATATGCTAGCATATACCGTATGTAGGATAGCAGTGTGCTGGTGGGTGGTTCACAAGGATAATCTTGTAGGATGGAATGAAACCAAGATTGTTCTTTCTACTCATGGTTTTTTAGGAGAAATGCACCTACTCAAATCTATACTTATCATGGTAATCAACTTGTTCAGCACCACATTCAACAGTGTGAGAGGCTCTGGATAGAGGGGCATGAAGACTTTACCACCTTCACTCTGGGTGCACAAATTTTATTCCACTTTACAAGGTTGCGTGCATGCTTGGCATGTATATGTCATAACTCCATAGAGAGACTGGATATTGACAGGATTTGATTGCAAGAATGATCTAGAATGTTTGACTACTTCTCTACTAAACCTCTAGTAGAAGAGGCATTAAGGGTTCTAAAGTGGTTAACTATGGGAGACAATGGCAAAGGTGGAAGAACACATTCAGGAGTTATTTGATGGAAACAAATCAGGAGTGCATGTTTTACTAAAGAAACAGAGACAGATGCCACACTACTTAGGTGCACGTTTACTTTGAGAAAGAAAAAGGAAAGATGGTCTACTTAGTGGATGATGAGGAAGTGGAAATTTTGGATGTAGATCATTCAACAGGTAGGCGTGAAGTTTAGGACAATGTAGATAATACCACACATGCCTATCATGAACCTATGAAAATAAAGAAAGTGAATATTAGATCGGATGTTGAGCTTAAGGAAGCCATAATTGGGGATTATTGGTCTGAATCTGAAGTGGAAAAAATCATTAAGTTACTACGAGATTATCAAGACTTATTTCCTAGGGGATACCATGAACTAAAAGGCATGCATGAATCATTAGGAGAAATGAAGATAAATCTTAAGGAAGGTACGGGCCCGGATCATGAAGCGACCCTACAGGATGAACCCCAACTTACGCGAAAAGGTCAAAGAAGAAATTGACAAAATGTTGAATTCTGGAATCATCAATCCCCTGGATGAATCAGAATGGGTTATCCCAATGTTGATCAGTATTAAGAAAGATGGTCAGATTACGATTTGTGTGGACTACATGGAGTTGAATGCTGCGTATGTGAATAATCCCTTTCTTATGCCATTCACATAGGAGACACTAGAAGGCGTTGTAGGGCGTGAAATCTATTCGTTTACAGATGGGTTCTTTGGGTATCATTAGGTTAGGATTGCAAAGGAAGATCAGGAAAATACTACTTTTACCACTAAATGGAGAAGTTTTGCCTATACTGTGATGCCTTTTGGTCTGAAAAATGCACCTGCAGTATTTTCACGAATAGTTGTCCAAGCATTCAAGGATTTTATTCACAACATTTTGTAGGTTTATTTAGACGACTAGATGGTGTATGGAATTGTTAAGGATCATTGTGACAATTTACGCTTAATGTTTGAAAGATGTCGACCGTTAAGCATCTATTTGAACATAAAGAAATGTGTATTTGCTACACCATTTAGAACACTGTTAGGGCACATCATTAGTAAGGAAGGTTTTTTGGTTGATCCAGCTAAGGTTGCAGTCATTATCAGCTTGGAAGAGCCTACCAGTCAAAGTGAGGTGTGTGGATTCTTAGACCACATTGGGTATTATAGAAATTTTAATAAAGGGTATGCTAAGGTTGTCACACCCTTGGAGGATTTACTAAAAGGAAAAGGGAAATTCTACTGGGGGAACCGCAGTAGTGCACATTTGAGAAATTAAAGGAAAAACTTACTACAATGCCTATTCTGTGTTTTCCTTCATGGGACCAACCGTTTCATGTACATGTGGACACTTCTGGAATGACCATTGGTGCAGTGTTGGCTCATCCTGGAGAAGGTATTATAGATCATCCTATCTATTTTGTTAGTAGAAAGTTGACTCCTGCAGAGCAAATATATATAACTATAGAGCGCAAGTTTTGTCAATGATCTATGCGCTACATGTATAAATTTAGATAGTACCTGCTAGCAACACCATTTTTATTCTATACCGATCACATGGCATTGAAGTATTTGGTAAACAAGCCCATTTTACAGGGGCACATATGCCGATGGGTACTCTTATTCCAAGAATTTGAATTTACAGTTGTGGTAGAACTAGGGAAAAGTAATTCTGGACTGGACCATTTGCGCAAGTGCCTGGGTGACGGAATGGTGCAGACTCAATCTCTTCTTGCTCAACAATGTATGTGGTTTCTACACTAGTATGAGCAGACACAATGTGTCTCGGAGTCTTTGATGTGCTGGACAAGGTTGTACATTAGGATAATGAAATATGTCGTCAAGAATCAAAGATTTAGATTATCATTAGTCTGTAAAATTGTTTAATTAAACTAATATGATTATGCAATATGTATAAATTAAAACCTAGATTTTTCCTAGTGGCAACGCACATTCTATCCTGGATGTGGGACCGGGATGAATCCATTGAACCGTACAATCGTTTGACTAGTGTTATTCTTGTATGATGTTGGTTGCTAGTGATAACCAACGAGTCATCAGTTGTGGTGACATCAATGACATCAATTAGATTTTTGTCACCAGAACCCTCAGGCCCAGTAGGGTTATGTGTGTGAACTACTACATTACGGTGTTCCATTGTTTCACTTGCTTTGACATGTTCAAAACAAAGTTACAAACTTATAGATTATATATTTATAAGAATTGATTTAAAAATGATTTTTTTGAAAAGAATCAATATCAGATGTTTTTAAAACAAAATACTCACCAATTGATGGTCTAGAGGAATTTCATGCTTATAGACAAGTTGGAACAACTACTAATTTGAGTCCATAAAAACCCTCATAATATATATCAAGAACAAGAAATAACTGCAGCAGGACTCAATTTGGCTCTGGCAAGGTCAACACGAATCCTTGATGAAAGAAATGTGCACCAATCAAATTTAACATTGGAAATTGTTTGGAGAAGGTAATACGGTACCCACTAAGGAATGTCAATGTATCTTCCTTGTAACATGATGCGGGACTAGAAAAATTCTACCATTGCCAAGAAAAAAGGGTCTTTGATAGATTGCGTGTTAATCCCTCTTTTGGAGGGATTATTAACCTCAACCTCAACAGAGAGATCATAATGAGACTCTAAAAATTTCTTTTGCTCATCAAGTATAATCTATTTGGTGGTTACATGCAATGTGTTTTGATGGGATAGGCCTGTTAGACGATGAATATTGTCAGGTGTTATTCTCATGACAAATTGGTGGGATGGTAAGGAAACAGTGAAACTGCCATCATAAATATTATATGCTTACATTAAATTATTTAATAACTTGTGCTCTGTATGATACCGGGGCATGTAAATTAGTCCATGGAACCTTGAGTTGCCAATCCAAGTGAATTGAATAATTATTTGAGGGTCTTCCAACAGTTGTAGTAACTGTGGATACAAAATATTTTGATAAATATAGGAAGTTGTTTTAATGGTCTTTTTCTAGGTGCCATTATTCTTGAATGTTGAATCCTTGATGTTTTGATTCTTTGAAAAAAGAGGTGTTGGAAAATGACAGATACTTGTATACGAGCCTTGAGGATCATATAACAAATATGGAAGTGGACGAGAAGGACGGAGGCTACAATATTGGAAGTGGATGAGGATGCTGGAGGCTGGAGCTCTGAAAAACTCTATCAAAGAATCCTGCAAGTGAAAATGGGAAAAAATGAGTGGTGATGGGTATATATATAGGCAAGGGAAGGGTGGTGGGGCATGGCCCATAGATCGAGGCTACAAACACGTGTGACGTGACCAGGGGAAAGAGAGGCAAAAATAGAAACAAAAGAATTACCAGGTAACAACACCAACAAATGATTTGTACTATTACCATCCGGGAAGATAACTTCAACATCGAACGTCAAGGAAAATATTTGTTACTGTCCGACAACACATGTGAAAGTATTGTTTGTTGTCGACCGACAACACATATGACATTTTTTTGTTACCAGTCGGTAACTCACCTGCTAGCGTTGTGTTATCGACCGACGAAAACATATGCCAGTGTTTTGTTACCTACCGGAAAATGGAAACACGTGTTAGTGTTGTTTGTTACCGGCCGGTAACACATGTGACAGTGTTGTCGGCCGATAACACATCTGATAGTGTTACCGACCAGTAACACATGTCACAGTGTTACTGATCGGTAACACATGTCACAGTGTTTCCGGTCGGTAACAAATGTGACACTGTTGCCAACTGGTAACATATGTGATACTGTTACCGAATGGGAACAAGTGGAAGGCGCCGCCGACCGGTAACAATTTTAATTTGTTGTGGTTCGTCAATATTTCTGTACTTATCGGTCTGTGGCATTACGTGCTTATCGACCGACAACAAACCCAAAAAAGTGAAGTCCGAAACCGGTGACTTTTAAAACACCTCAATTCACCGCCGTCGCGAAACCCTCATTCCCTACATTTGCTAACCATGCGAATTACCTTTTCATCAGAGTCGCCACCAATTCTATAATATTTTTTTTTGGGGGGTCTTAAAATGAACCCTGATTTTAACTTTTATATCTTTATGAGATTTATGTCTATTGTTCAATGTTACAGGTCAAGTATAATTTGTTTCTTATTATTTCAACAAATCTATTTTGTATCATCCAATATTTATAATAGTTTTACTCTGACAAAAAGACAGTCAGAAATGCCGCTAAGAATTTCTGGCATAATTATAGCGAGGTGATTTTCCGTTGGTAATATCTCATTAACTGATTCACTTTTTTGAGTTCCGGACCGATGTTCATCTTCATCTTGTAATAACAACTGTGATCATGCAGATGTTCGGCAAGTGACTAAGGCATGGTGTTGCAGAAGATTCTTTTTCATTTCTTCTTCTACATTATTATTGCGTGAACTAGATTTTCTGATATGGGCGGCCACCTCTATCATTGAGGAAATCATTTCTCTTTCCTTAAGTTTCTCACTTTCATGGTTTAGGAAAACCATTTCCTGGGCAATTTCCTTAAGCTTGTCTTCTACAAACTGGCATATTTTTACATTTAAAGATACTTGATTGGGGTCAAGAGGCAGATTTGGAATACACATTTGATGTAGTTTGGTTTCCTCAAACTTTGATTTTAAGCTTTCCACCTTTTTCACTTGTAGAACCAGTTCCTCCCCGATTTCCCATCTCAGCTCCTCTTGTAATTCACTGGCCTTTCATTTGTATTCATGTAGTTCCATTTTGAGTGAACAGTTTTATGATTCCAAACTAATTTTCCCATCCACTATATCCTTTATTTTGGCATTAACATCACAGTCTTCTTCAAAAGCTCTTAAGGTATTTATTTATCTTTTAGTGTTTGTTTCTTCTTTTTCTGCTTGGTGACAATGTGCTTCATCTGTGCCTACAAGCTCTGCAACTCTTGAACTTGACTCAGTTCTTCCAAAGACAGATCCTTATTGGTTGCTTAGAATTTAACCATAGCATATTGAAGCCACTTGAGTAGATAATTCTGAATAAGAGTTCCAACATATGTTACCAATATTCCTTGGATGTCATGCTAAGAAAAGAAATCCTATTTGTTGTTTAGTTAATGACTACGTTACCAAAATCGAAATGCCAACTTATCAACAGGGTTGTACCAATTACCTGCAATTTGTGAGTGTCCATTTTTAGAACCTCCATTTGAATCAAAACATGTTCTTGCAATGTACTTAAATATTCTTTCAAACAATCTGTTAGGCTGAATATTTCTGTGACAGTTTTGACTCTTGAATTGTTTTTCCATTTGGCGGGAGGTATTGGTCGTTTCTAATTTTTGGTTACGATATATAATCATTTTAAGCTTTCAAAATATTAGAACTACGATACACATCTCGATACCTGCTCCACTTGTATGTTAGATTATAACTTTTCCACTGCTGTTATCTCAATGCACCATGCTTCTGCAACTTTCCTGCCATTTTCACACTCAAAAACACTATCGGCTACAGCTCCTCCTCACTTGCATGTCATCTTGATTTAGTCCCACACCCTTACGTATACGTCAACACACCTACCTTACCAAACCAAAGCGTCTTTTTTCTATGTAACATTATATACAACTATAACATCAGAAGAAAGTATACTTTCAGTTATATTTTAATTGATATCCGTATTATATTGCGAGGTATCGTTTACAGAGATGAGTGATATGAGAAAGAGATTGTAGGCCTGTGTAGTTTTTAATTCCAAATGTAGGGGATGATGCAGATTTATGAAGTACAAGAATGTGGAGAAAGTGTAGAGGTACAACTTGCAAGGCTCTTACTTTCGATTTATGCATACCACCAAACAATACTAACTTCAGTTTTTTCCTCCCTCAAAATGGTGAATTAGAACTCTGCATCCTTCTTCTTCCCTAACAAATCAACTGCCCTAAAAAAGTGGTTTCAGATCTAGAACATTGGGCTAGAGACCAACTATGTACATACATTTGTTTTTGACCTTTCAACTATTCAACGCAGATCTTTCCCAGATTTAGGTTGTTTTTTAAATTTGAGACATAGATTTAGGATGCAAAACAATGGTCTAAAAACCATGCGCATACAGAAGGTTGTAGTCATTTTTTTTGTAATGAATGTTTGGGCCACACAATCAATGTTTATTAACTATTCAATTTATAGTTAAAACATTTTAATAACAATATGCCATGATATTACATTTACAAATTAACAAATTTGCTTCAATCCTATTTATCTACCACATCATAAACATGTGGTATTTAACCTTTTTTTTTAATAATTGCAAATCAGATTTTTTTTTATAGAATAAAGGGTAAATACTAAACTGTCACATTCTTTACTTTATGTTAAAAACTGCCCATGCTCTTACCATTATGTTATGTTGAATTCGTATATTCTGGAATCAAGAATTTTGCATGTGTTTACACCTGCTCATGAACTTCATTTACCATCATATAATTCTCATTTAAAGAATACACACTTTCACTCTATATCTCACTCTTTCGTCTTCATTCTGAATGAGACTATGTGAACTTTGAACTCTAAACTATCTATATGTTAAAAATTGCTCTTACCATTATGTTATGTTGAATTCGTATATTCTGGAATCAAGAATTTTGCATGTGTTTACACCTGCTCATGAACTTCATTTACCATCATATAATTCTCATTTAAAGAATACACACTTTCACTCTATATCTCACTCTTTCGTCTTCATTCTGAATGAGACTATGTGAACTTTGAACTCTAAACTATCTATATATATATATGGGCGAGATAGCACCCCCCCTCTCCCGTTGGTCGAGGACTCCCCCCCGGCCGCCCCCCCTCTTGCCTCCCACCCTCAAATTTCTCGTTCTTACGAAATTCTCTCCAATAGGGATTGGATCACCATGGGGCACTTATCCCCTCTCCCATATCTATAGAGGTGGGGCAGGGGGAAGGGAGGGGTGGCAGGGCTTCTTGTGGACTACCGAGGGTCGACCCTCGATGGGGCGTCGACCCTCGATGGGGCGCCGACCCCTATACCCTCTGAATTGCCCTATCTCCTCCATCTCCAAGCGTGGTAGGCCGAGCTCCCCCACTCTTATATCTGTATTTGCAGGGTGAGGGGCCCAATCAACTATATCCGCACTCACCCTCCCATGAACTTCAAATCCATTACTCCGAGTGCGACAATAATACCACTTATTATTCCTGAAACTAGAAGATCATTTCGAGATTTCTGAGCATATCCGAGGGACATAATTTTGCTTACTCTTGTTCGGTTTCATTACAGATTTAGGATAACATAGTACATTCCTTGGAAAGACTAACAATTTTTTTAGCTCACCCTCAACAACCATCTCATTCACAAGCTATTTTAATGCGTCAATTGTAGTCTATGCCATAGGACTACTCCCAACCAAACCACTTGTAGCGGAGACTTGCTTTTTCAAGAGCAACCACTAGTAAGTATTATGGGAAGGTATGTACCTTAAATTTTGAATATTGACATCTAAATTATATTTTCACCAACCAATCATGACAGCCATATTTTATAAATGATTATATTTTGACATCTAGGTAAAAGGATTTAAAACGTTTGAAGCAAAATCCAGCATCCAAGTAAACGTTAAACTCGTCTAAACTAGTGATAATCTTTAAATTGTCATTTTTCAACTTTACCTAAATATTCTCTTACTTCAGATTTCTGAGACAGCCATGTCTGCTGGGGCATTTTCTGCAGTTACATTGCCCAAATTCATGGACACCGCCTCTTTAAAATCAGCACACTCTCTCTCTTTTAAACATTATTTTTTCTGCAATAACTCCAACACCAATTTAAGGTAAAACCCTTATAGATCCCCTGCTAAAATCATAAGATTCTAGATAATATTTCAGTTCATGGTTTTTTATTTTTGAAATATGATTGACCAAGTTGGGTTCTATCAATCGACAGCCTCCCTAGAACCGTCGTTTTGCAGAGGACAAATGAATTCAGGATCAGCGTATTATGTAAGGCTGTCAATACTGCAGTTGAGATTGAAACTCAGAGCGGTGTAAAGAACGATGCACCTGTTCTTCCTTTTAGAGTTGGGCATGGTTTTGATTTGCATAGGTTGGAGCCTGGGCTTCCACTGATTATAGGAGGGATCAGCATACCTCACGACAGAGGTTGTGATGCCCACTCTGACGGTAATTTTATTTTACGTTTTTTGGCCGGAAATTTTGAACCACATGTTGATTTTTTTGTTATAATTTATTTTTTTTGTTGAAATTTTTGCTACCCATTTTGATTTTTTTGTTGTAATTTAAATTTTTTGTTGAAAATTTTGCTACCCATTTTGACTTTTTTGTTGTAATTTAATTTTTTGTTGTAAAATTTGCTACCCAGGTTGATATTTTTGATGTACATATGTTGTTTCAAAGTTGGGATATGTCTCCTACATATATGTAAAGCATATAGCAAGACCAAGAGGGACTGCTGAAAACATAGTAGGGTGTACAGCTGTAATCAAGCCTTCTGATTTTGATGACCCAGAATAATATCCAATGCAGAATGGTAGGCATTGAATTGTAGGTCATTGGCTTGATGAATTGATTTTGCTCATCCAGAAATGTTCAGAAATCTGGTTTTTAAAATATTTTAAATAAAAAACATGTCAATGTGGTACAAGGCTATTCTTGGGGGAGATTTTTCTGCATATGAGTGCACACTAATTTCAAATCTGATATTTCTAGTCCTCCACAGGATACATCATTAGGGAGATTAGGCTTCTTGTCCTCAATAATGGGTTCAATTTTATAGAATATTAGAAACTAGTATGCAGTCATATCCAGAAAATTCTTCCAAAATAATAAATACCTCACAGCCAAAAAAACCATAAATCTCCAGAGGCTATTCTTATCAAGCAAAAAATCATGGGCCTTATTGAGGCCAGTTATTTAAGAAAAATGTTATTCATAACTTAAATAAGCAACATATCAACATGGTACAAGGCTATTCTTATCAAGGAAAAAAAGAATGGGCGTTATGAAATCAGTTCCACAAGCATGCCTATTAAAAGGCTTGAGGCCAGTTAAGCAAATTATAGCTTAGAAATATGAACAAAATGCCTTTGGCAGGCGGTTCTCGAAATACATATCAGACAAATACAAAATTATAATGTGAAAAATGACAAGTTGTATATAACAGAATCCAAGGATCGGCCACCACTCTGCCAGCATTGGGAGGGGATCTTTATCATTATCTCAGTCATGGGAGAGGGTGCCTATTTGTTTGTTAGGTATAGTGAATGAAATCCCAAAAGTGCTTCTGGTTTGGTAATGTTTTTAGTGCATGTAGAACCTTATGAACCTTTCTTGTGTCACAATTATTATCAGCATAGGATAAACACACACACCCAACCAGTGAAATGGGGCCTTCTCCTCAAGTGACTATGTTGGCCCTCGGACTTGGCTTGTTGTCTTTTCTGTTTCCAAATGGGTACTTTTCAGTCTCACCCTGGTAATAGTGCAGTGAGTGTTGCCCCGGTGTGCATTGAACTCCTGCAGATGACTGACATCTATTGTGACTTTCTCATGAAGAGATTGGAGATATGTGCAATGAATTCCTGCAGATGACTGGTATCAATTGTAACTTTCTCATGAAGACATTGGAGATAACAGGCCTATCATGTTATGCAAAACATTTTCTGTAGTTACATGTTTGAGAGTATTATGAAGGTGGCATTAGCTGGGCACTCCTTCTCAACTAAGCACCACATTCGTTTGGAGGATACCGATATGACACAGTTGAGGACCACTATTTTAAGCACAGTATAAGGGAGGTTGCGAAGATTGGTAAGCACACAAACAATTTATACAAGGATGACCCATTCTAAGCATTTATGCTAATCTTGTAGACCCATTCTAAGCAGATTAAAAAGGAACCCCTACTTCAGAAGATGTGCTAATTTAATGTTGTATGATTAGTAGGTTGCAAATAATTAATGTTTGAACACCTAGTTTATTTAATTTCTTCTTCTATGCTGGGCTCATTTAGCCTCATGTGATTCGCTGGAGTTATCTATACAAGGAGCTCTAGTCCACAATTCTATCATGTTATTTCTTTTAACCGTGGTGCAGTCTGAAATGTTGATTCAAAAATCTACTACACAGCTATTCCCAAAAGCTTGTTTTTCAAATTAATGTTTAAATATGTTAACATGTTATAGAATTTTCAAAGCTTATCTGGATGATCTATGTAGAAGCTATTCAAGCATTTGTCTGACATTTTGAGAAAGCTACTTCACTCATCTTCAGGGAAACAACCATGTGGCACACTATCCCATCATAGCAAATGCCCCATGGGGTCAGAGTATTTTTCATGAATGCCATGTTTTTAATTACAAGATATAAACCCTTGTCTTTTTATGGCTTTGTATAGAATTTTTTTTTCCCGTAAATTTGACTATTGTGGATTGAACATTCTTTTCTGTTTAACACTTATGTCTAAAACGGGAATCCTTATTGATTAAAAACATTGAAGTGCAGGTGATGTGCTGTTTCATTGTGTTGTCGATGCAATTTTAGGAGCATTGGGTCTTCCTGATATTGGTCAGCTTTTCCCTGACAGTGATCCCAAATGGCAAGGTGCAGATTCTTCAGTCTTCTTGACAGAGGCGGTATGTATTTGTTTCTTATTCTGCTTGTTTTTGAAATGGATTTCCTGGTGGTGTATACTAACTGATTCTCCCAAGCTCAGTACATTTGGTGTTCACATACACACAAATTAAAAATACCCAGAGGAAGGAGCATTTTACACTGCCTGATGAAAATCATCAAGTGAATTTGTCACACCCACAATAACCTAATATTGCAACCAAGCAATATCAATCCATTTTAACACAATGTTTACACCATTATAGCCAACATGAGGACTATAAGTAACTATATGTCAGTTGAACACAATATTTCACTCAGAGTTTTCATATACATTTTTTTTGTGATATTGTCAAAGGGAGAAGAACACTCATATCACAGCCACCGTCATGAAGTCAAACATCAAACTAAAGGAAGAAATAGTTTCATAGATAGGCAGTCGAAGAAACTTTTTGTGTCACCAAGATAATCCACAACCACAATACAAAGAAGATTTGATAATGAGCAACCATAGGGCAGCTTAAGCAGAGGCAAATGAACGAGGATGACAGTGCCCAACAGCTGTCTCGACTCTCCCACAAGCATGAACAAAACAAGTGTTGTGTACTAAGTGTTCAAACAAAAGAAAAAACCCTGGCTTTAGCTGTAGTTTTGGTTCAGAAAATTGTGGGCATGACAGAATTACAGTAGAGTAATACTACTGTGGTTAGCCCTCACTATGGTTTAGCTCACACGGAGGATAAGCTCAACAAATAGATAATTTTCCCACGCTTTTACATACAATTAACTGCGACTTATGAGCAATGTACCTGAAGCTATTAGAGATTAGAGAAAACCCGTGGAGTAAGCGTTGAAAGAGAATTAATTTCTTAATATACCTTGATGGATACTTTTGTTGTTTCTGCTGTTTGGCTATATGTAACCAAGCTGAAGGGCTACCAGTCAAGGAATTTCTCTTGAGATGAAGTACATATTAAGTAACAGGAGGACAAAGCCCAGAACTGCAATGTTGCCCTTAAGGCATAATCTGATTAGGAGCTCTCAATTTCATTATCCCATCTCTCCTTTTTTTTTTAATTTTGTTTCTATGCTTCCATCTTCCTTTCTGTTCGTAAGTTTTAATCCTAAAATTAGCATGAGCCAGACATCCAAACTTCAAATGATAATGTGTGTTGACTAGATTGTAATGATGACATTTCTAAACAGGTAAGGCTTATGCATGAGGCAGGGTATGATATTGGGAATTTGGATGCAACCCTGATTTTGCAAAGGCCAAAGTTGAGCCCTCATAAGGAAACGATTCGAAGCAATTTATGTAAATTGCTTGGAGCCCATCTTTCTGCTATTAATCTCAAGGCTAAGACTCATGAGAAGGTTGATAGTCTTGGTGAAAATCGAAGCATTGCTGCACACACAGTTTTACTTCTTATGAAGAAATAATTGACTCTGTATCCCAGGTTTGTATATAGGAAAACTACAGCCTGTACCACAGTATTTCTTTGCCGAGGCATTGAAGAATAATAGCACATTACAGTGAAATTTCCATCTTGTAAAAGACATACATTTCTAACCTAAGGCTATACTTGCTACGTTAGACAACAATGTTTTTTTTTTCCCCGAGTGGTTAAAACTTTGTCCCTGGGAGATATCATGTGAGCTATTGCTTTTAAGGGTGTCTGGGCTTTCTGATTGAAGATAAGACACCAAAAAGTATGCACAACTTATAAAACCAGATTTACACATCTATTTAGAGATTATTTACTAACCAGACAGAAAAGGTATTTGTAGCCATGGTCACAATCATTTAGCAGTGCTTATATCTCTAGTGGAGTACTTACACTACCAGCTGGCAGAGTAAGTACAATATTTAGCCTTGAATTCTGTTATGTGCATTTGTTTAGTGAGACAAACAAATATACTGAATGAAAATCCCAAAATTTCAGATCTTTTTCTCTTGGAAATGAGTTAGAAGTTATTATGTATAGCAATTCTGCTATTAACAGACTATCATCAACCCTAAATTATAACATTCCACTCATCTGAATAAGGTAATGAATCTGCAAAAGAGAATCATGGCTGCAAAACTAAGAGCCAACTCACACGAACTACATAGGGAGACTGGTAGATGGGCTCACCCCAAGTCACCTTGGAACAAAGATTTTGCAAGGTGTGTAGCTTGAATATAGTAGAAGTTGAACCACATTAAAGGCAACCAAGGACATGGTCCTTTATTCCTTGAAGATGTATAACCTGGTGAACCTCACTCATCTTCAGGAAATCAACCATGTGTTATCTGCCAGATGTATAACAATACTAAGGACAACTAAAGAGATGTTTGCAATCATTAATTATTACTTGAAATCTTACATAAAAATAATCGAAGCAAGCTTGGAGAACTATTTTAAAACTGAACCCATATAAATCTTCTAAACAAACAGATATGGTTTGATAGGTTGTACATACCAATTTGGCCTCAAGAACAGTAAAAGTCGTTGCTTATTGCATAGCTTTCACAGCAGTGAATTCTAAAGCTGAAGACAAAGGGAAATGCACAACCATAGGAGGATGCTTGTGTAGATATAAATTCGGTGTTATTATTGTTTTCAGTGCAAGCAGCATATAGTGTGATATATTGGATGCTACAAACCAACAATTAAGCACATATAATATACTTCTAAACTCGAGCAGACATGCAACACTGCAAAGAGAACCTCAAAACTCTTATATTTCTAACATTAAACAATTTGGTGCATTAGCTATTGTGTCTGAAAATTGATGATTTTGAGGAATATAAATGTCATGATGCTGCATTGGTTGGGCTTTACACGCTTAGCTTGTTCACATATCTCTGAATGCTTAGTCAGGCGATTCATCCAAATAATAATTTTGTCAAGTATGTTCACAAGATGTTTTCCATGAGATCTATGAAAATTTTCAGTTGACAATTCACATGCTTAATCAAAATGCACATTCACGGAACTAACATATTTTCCCCTTTCCCTCCCTCCCTCTGCCCCCTCACATGTTTGTGATACCTTTGTAAACACTTGAAGGCCATTGTTTAATCCTGTGCATGATCATTTCCTTTATGGATAGTTTTTTGATAGGTGGCTCCTACACTTAAGTCTAAAATGCATGACTACATAGCTAAATGCACCCCAGGAGGTTGTGACTATGGTTTTATGTTTTTCACTAGGACTGATCTTGATTTGATTGTAACCAAAAAACCAATCTATAAAGGAGAGCTTCTAATGCCCAATTGTGGAGTCATCAATCATATCAATATCAGGCAATGGGAAGTCATATTTGAGTGAATGCTTTGTTAATGTCTATCAAGTCTGTATGTATGTGAATGCCCCATGTTGGTTTACTAGTTGGAACAATATTAGAAATCCAATACGAGTAATCAATTAGTTGTATTAAACCTATGTAACTTTTGGAATATCTGCTTTAACTATGCGAACCACTTTAGGATGCATCTTTCCAGTTTTTACTTGAAAGGTTTGGCATCTGATTTGCAACAAGTTTATGCATTGCAACATCGGTGGAAATTCTTGGCATGCTAACCATGCAAAATATCTTGGTATTCTGTTAATAGTTATGCATATTTATTTTGCTCTTTTGGAGTTAATGAGGCTTGTAGCTTTAACATCTTTTGTACCTCACTAGAACCAATGTTGATATGAATTGTATCTTTACTTAATAATGCTGATCTATCTTCAACGAATGGTGCGTTAGAGAAAGCATCTAAAGTATCCAAGGTAACCTCATCGCCACTTTGTGATGGCCCACTTTCTCCAAAATAGACATGGTTACTTAGAGTATAGGAGTATCTATTCGCATGAGGATATGCAGGTAAATCAACATTAGCTCCCAAATACTCTACAACGGATTCATAATTGGAAAAAGTGTTGAGAGACAATGTTATGCATGAGATACATGGTATCAACTCAAGGTATACAGGGTAGATTGAAATATGCATTATATTAGCCATCTTTGTAGAATGCCATTATAGACTTCTAAAATTGAGCATGTATAGGTTTGATTTATTGTATATCATAGCTTGTTTTTCCAAGATAATTGTGCCCTACACTAAAGTACCCCTCTTCAATCCGAACCTCTTCTTGGACTATTGATGTTTTAATGGTGTATCCAATTCTCTTATTGTCTTTATAAATGATTGGAAGCATAGGTTGTGTTATACCTTTCTCGCCCTTATCAAGGCCTTGACACTTATATCCCATCTTTTTTATACATTTAAGCCCAATGTAGTATTTCTCTAAAGCAATTTGAATCAAAAGTCAACAATCATAACCCAAACCATGAGGAAAACATGTCCAAAAATCAAGATCAACTCCCAAATAAACTAGATCATAAATCCCTACTAGCCATTGAGATTGGATTAGCTTCGTGGGGTATGAAAACGTTAGGAATCCTACAAAAATGGCATTGTAAGAGCTAAACGAAATACGGTTTGGTGAATGCATTCTTCATGCCCTAATTTGTAAAAATCTTCCTTAGTTTGTATGGATCTGTCCCAAACCACTAGGAAATCGATCTCCTTCCTTGAAACCTAATCCGATCTTTTTGTATATAGAATGTGTGAGGAAAATATATGTGTTTTGGGGTATGTGCTAAACCAAAGAAAAGTTGAGCTTCCTTGATATTATGGCCCCCCTCAACTGTAGAATAATGTGACAAACAACAAACACGTATAATGCATTCAACAAGAAATCACTTATGGTGCAATTGGCTGAACTCCTAACTTTCAATGTGTGCAACTATTAGGAGAACCTACATATCTCTATATGCTTGAAATTGAACTTTTGATACATGGATGCATAACACATAATAAGTTCCTTCTTGACAACTTCAATATGGATCTATTCCTTTTGTGTGCTTTACATATTGTTTTTTCCTAAATGCATTAGCACACTTTTATATTTACAGGTGACTTCTACGAATACTTTCTTGCTTAACCGACCCTAAGATGACTAAGGTAACTTATGCATTTTAGAATGTAATTGTTGCAAGTACAACGAACATGATCGTAAACCTCAGATAGAGTCGTTGACATATTTTGTCCTCAAACGACAATCCCATCTAGGTTGAAGATGAAAATTGATTAGAGACATGGGCTCGAGTAGTTGAGACTCTAAAGATATGTTCTATATAAGGAGCATTGGTTCTAGAGGTGATAAGATGAAGAGCAAGTGATAATTAATATACTCAAAGTGTGTGAATTGAGCAAGATCCCTTTGGATTAAGTCAATAAATGTGTAAATGGGTTGATGTTGAGCACATGGCAAATAATTACTACCAAATGCCTTATGTATGATGGGTAAACGAGAGGTTCATAGTTGGGTTCTCAAATATAGGGATCCAATCTAAGACCAACCACATTGTGTGATACAAAGGTGCTCAAGGAGCACTAAAGTCGTAAATATTGAGGATTGTAGACGTAGCCCTATAATAGCTATAGGTTTCCAAGGCCTACAACCAAGATAAAGATAGGTATCCTACTAGGATTCTAAAATAGAAGAGAGATGACCAACACATGGATAAAGACAAGGGGCATAATCACAATAAGTCAAAGCAATAGATCAAAGTAAACCTACATCTACTCTAATCTATAGCAATGAATGACCAATAATAGCTAGTACATGCAAAATAAGATAGAGTAAAGAGGGTTAGACATACTTACCTATAATGTGTGTGTGATCGTAGATGCATAATCCTCCCCAGAGACAATAGTGCCAAGAGAGAATCACCATGGGTGGAGAAGGGGAAAGCTCAACAAGAAGATCTCTAGTCCTAGCTCACTATAGTGAACCAAATGCGAAAGAGACAAACTCCAAGACTCCAAAGGCAATCAATATGTGCAAAGTAATGTAAAATAGTGTGAGCATAAACAAGTATGAGTGTAAACAAATGTTTTTTTAGTGGTTATACTACTAAAAAACAATGAGGTATATATGCCCGACGCCATTGACTATGGAAAAACTAAAACAAACGCCATCACCTATGTGCAATGGCATCGACCTTGGGGGAAATCCTAAAGTCATGGGATAAAATTATTAGAATATGTAGAGAGAGAGAGAGAGAGAGAGAGAGAGAGAGAGAGAGAGAGAGAGAGAGAGAGAGAGAGAGATGGTTACAAAGTGGTTGGAGTGGTTACAACCATTTATTAGTTGACACTTAACTAATTTTGACATAATGCTAATAAATAAGCCTTACATTTTAATACCCCCTCTCAAGGCTTACTCTATAGAACATGCTAAAAAAAGATTAAAATAATAGAACCAAACAAGACCACACATTCTTCAAAAGCTTTTCCTTTTGAAAACAATGCTTTGACCAAGTAGAACTCCATTAAGTTTCCTCTCTGACCCTTGTAAAGGTGTAGTTCCTGAGCTGAATTCCCGAGTTCTCGGATTCCACCTCCCCAAACTCCCAAATTACAAAATCTCTCGAATTGTTGGACAACCATCCATACTGAGCTACTCCCATAGTGCTCCATCAAGTTGTCTCATGAACCTCGTAAGAGTAAATTCCCAAGATTCATAGACTCCCAAACTATTTGGACAACCATCCATACTGAGTTTCACCTACACTAGATTCCTTCTTGTCTTCAAAGTGTTGCGATTATTTTAAAATACACATTTCTATCAGTGAATTCATCAATGTCAGCATCCGGTGGATTTTCAACATTGGCTTCATTTGGTTTATCTTTAAATTTTCCTTTCATCTTTTTATTTTACAATCTTATCAGTCTCTTGAAAAAAATTTTGTTCAATAACTTGGATAATATAAAATTTCTTCATAATTGTTCATCATTGTCTCATAGTCCATTAATGGCCAAATAAAAAACCCTTGCTCATGATTTGTAACATTAGATTTGATTTCTGTTCCCTTGATTTCGTATTCACCTAAAACGTTGTCTTTCTCCTAAAATTTGCAACTGTTTTTTGTTCTTTGATGTCATGCCTTCCCTTGTGACCACACAAGGTCTGTTTACTTTTACTTTCTTCTAAAGCCCTTCGCGGGTGGTATTTTATGAATCAAGACTATTGCAAGCCCTCGATTTATTCATTGCAGCCCTCAATTTAATTTGTCTTTGCAAATTTACAGACATTCTTTCTTTCCCTTTCACAACTTTGTTTGTAAGAGTCTAAACCTTAAAAACCCTCTCACGACTTCTGTTTAGGCCCTCTTATTACTATATTTATTTAAACATGCCCTTGAAATACCCACATTGTTTTTGTTTTTCTCCTAAATCGTTTACTCATGATTCATGATTGGTAAATTGATAGTCTTTACTGTTGTAATGGCTTCACGTTCTCCTTGTGCGACTGTGAATTGGCTTTGACTGAAATCATCGCTATGTTGCACATCAGTTTTCTACTGTTTTTCCCTTGATTATGTTCTTGAATGTGCCCTACGATTTTTAAAAATCCTCATAATAATGTGAATTCAAGAATCCAAATGTTAATGTTTGCATTTCCTCAACGCGCCCTCATGGGACTATCATGATAATTTCTTTCTTCCCTTCTCTCTTTCTTCTCAATTTGTTGCACTATGATACCAATGTTAGAATATGTAGAGAGAGAGAATAAAGAAAGACTAGAATGTACAAAGAACAAATGAAGAGAAATCGGAATGCACACATTATCATTGTGTGTCCATCATTTTATTATGTGAAAGATGGTTACAAAGTGGTTGAAGAGGGTACAACGGTTTATTAGTTAACACTTAACTAATATTAACATAATGCTAATAAGTCTTATATTTTTATAAAAATCATGAGAAGAGGCAAGAATGTGAATGAAAGTAAGTGACGGAAGTCTAAAGTGACCGAAAGCAGGGATAATAACGTGCTACAAGAGAAAACAAATGGACATAATGGGATAGGTAGACATAATGAGTATAATGTGCGAACAAAAGGGGGAAACCGACGTAAGTATAGAGTGACTACAACTAATAGTGACATCTCTCAAATGTTGTTGTCTTAGCCCACATGGCCAAGTACGATCATACCCTAGTCCTGACAAGCCCCTTAAGGCACCCACTCAAAAGGAGAATGCATCAACAACCCCTACCCAAAAGAAATTATTAGCAAATGCCAAAAATATGGTGTATACATATGTCCTAACCAAAGATCTTCGCATGTCACAATTGTGAAACACAAGATGGTATTTGGAAAATGATCTATGCAATATGAAATCGAAAGGAAATGTTGAAAGTAACATGTTGAAATGGAAGTGCTAGAAAGAATGCTAAATGAAATATACCTGCCTCATACTTACTTGTTAGTGTTACTTGACTTTCCTGTGAAGAGCGCGATAGCTATTTGGAACCCTTTATAAGCAAGACTGAAAAGAAACACTAGAAGATAATTGATAAAATAAGACATAAATCACCTAGCTAGAAGGGTTGTGGGAGGGATGATATCTAACGTTGAAATGATGGAGAAATGAAGTTGGCAGTGAAAGGGAGGGATAAAGAAGTTTAGTATGTAAAAAAGAGCGGCTTGCTGCCATGAACATGACACAACTTATGACATGATTTTAGGGTTTGTAATGTGAAAGATATGAAGGTTTGAAGGTTAGAGAAGACCGCGACGAAACCTGGTGATAAAAATTACTATAAATAGTAGAAGGATGAAATCATTTGTCACTTTGCTAATTTTGATTAAAAGAACTTGAGTTCTAGTATCTTCCAAATCGAGTGATTTTAGCAATGATGGCGAGAGTATGAGGTGCCAAATGAGGTGGTCGAGATGGTGCATGTGGTGGTGTGAATCTCATGGTAGGTGTTTTTTTTTTGAATTGGGATGGGTAGCTAATTGAAAAAGGTAAAAAATGCATGCTGGGGCAATTTAGCTAATGAAATATTCCCCAAAGATAGTTGAAATGTAGATCAAGTTAAGGTCTAGGTGGGTTTGGGAGGATTTTGTTAGAGGTCATAAGGTGTGTTTTTGTAATGAATACAAAAGAAAGTCGTAGAACCCCAAAATGGATGCGATCGACCATGCTAAGATGACCATCTGTAACAGGGCCGATGACGTCTTGCCAACACGGTTGATATTGTAGGAGAGATGAAATTTTGCTTAGGGTCCAATGGTGTTTCGCAAACGGGGCCAATGTAGTAGGAAAGTGTGAAATTTTGGTGTTTCTATATGTATTTTGATTACTTAGATGATGCATTTGTATTGAGATCTGATGGGTATTCGTTTATTTGATGTTTTGTAAGTTTCATAGAGGACTTGACCGTGGAGATCAATAGTTGTGGTACGATTACCTAAGATATTGAGGAGGTTGTTTGAGCTGGAAATTACACAATCACAGGGCCTCAAATTTGGAGGCATTATGCAGATGGTGTGGGTCCCATTGGCTGTGGATTTGATTCAAATGTTCTTCATGCATTGGAAGTTTAGGTCCAACACTTTTAGGTGGAGGACAGGTGGTCATATTGTGGAGGATGTAGTGACGTTGTAGGATGTCCAACATATTTTGGGACTGTTGATCCAAGAAGTCTACATGGATACATGAGAGATGAGAGCACTAACTTGATGGGCCATGGGAAGTCATGAGTATCATCTCAATATTGATGATTATATTGAGTGTTGTATACGTTGCACAAATTTCGGATATCAAGAAGGCTATTATTGGGATGGTTGTGGCACAAGTCTTGTGTCACAAGGTAGATGGAGCAATACCACTATTTGTGTTAGTGACATGCATGGATGCTTTGGAGACTTGGATATAGTTTAGTTGGGGAAAAACCACATGGGTGCAACTAGTGCATGATATGTACACGATTTGGGTGAGACAATAGAGGGAATTAGGGCCTGTCATACTTTTTTTAGATTGGACATATGAGCGGTTCTTGATGTATAGGCCTACGGGGACATTGCTAAGGTAACATGAGATTCCATGAAGATTTTACAGTGGGAAAGAGGCCCATCAGTGAGGTTGTTGGTAGGATTTAGGAGATTGTCACATGTGAGGTATAAGTAGGTAGTGTGGGAGCCCTATAGAGGGATAATGGATCCGTGGCCCAATCGGCCAACTATAGTGGTAACAAAGGGTATATATGAGATTATAGGGCATTACGTGTGGTGGATAGAGACACACTCAGTTGATAGGGTGCCTTTGCAATTTTGGGTGTCCGATGCATGTAGTGACCCCACCTCTCCTAAAGTATCGAGAGAGACATGCTAGAGAGAGAGGAGGGAGAGAGGGACTGATAGTGGGCATACCACCATTGTGGCCACGCCATGTGAGACATGCCCCGCTGCTAGGTGGTAGACGACAACGATGGAAGGGAGAAGGAAGTGCAATGGAACCTCAATTGGTGGAGGTTGAGGAAAACCCTGAGCGACAAGCTATTGGAGAGGAGGAAGTAGTGAGACCTCATGGATGACAATGTGAGTGACGACTGTGAAAGTATGGAGGAGGGTATTTATTGGATACAAGGGCCCAAATAACGACATATATGATGGTTTGATAAAGGGTAGAGGATTTTAAGAGGTCACCCTAATATTGGTGCCACAAAAGATGCGAGAATGGCTAGTAAGAGCTCATTATATAAGATATGAGTAGGTGAAGGCAGTTTTGGGAGGCCGAGCAGATGAAGTTGTCGTGGTGGAGTGGCCGACACATCCAAGTGAGATTTTTAGAGTATGCTTAATATGATATTTTGAGATTATGATAAGATAAATGTTTAATGTGTGGTTGGTTTGTTTTGTAGGGTGGACTACTAATGATTGGCATGTGATGATTGAGAATATGCATTGTGAGATCCTAAATAGTATCTTGGATATTATAAACACGATCGTGATGTTAGATCCAATGACAACAGTAGCTAGAGAGTCAACATGTTCCTTTATGATGTAGGAGCATTATGGGAAATTCAAAGACTGTAGGAGTTTTGCAGTTCTGGAAGAATGCTGGAATTTTGAAGTTTTGGTTGAGTATTGGTGTGTGCGTAATAAATGTAAAGGTTAGCCATGTGAGGTAGAATATTGTGCAAAAATGTGTGGAAGCTTTGTGCAGTGGATGAAACTGTGAGGTGCATGGAGAAATGGTGTACAATGAAGTTTTGATAAAAGGGGCATAAAGAAATGGTGAAGAAGATGGCACAATAGATCAAACCTAGGGAGCGCAAATATTTTCCAAAGATTAGCACTTTAAACTTGAAGGAAGGTAGATTATGTGAGGAAATGGAGGCAGAGGCAGAAAATGACAAATTGGTAGGTGAAGAATAAAACCTCCATTTAAGTAAGCAACATGGAACTTTCCAGATGGATTTCTCTCAACTACAAGACCAAGGTAGTTGGACGCCATTAATGCCCATGATTTCAAATTCCAATTTGAGTGGCAATGGAGATCTATAAAACCCCACCCAATGCCTCATTTGGGAGCCTTCATTTTGGGGGTGGACATTTGGGGAAGAGAATTTTGGTGGGATATAGATTCGTTCCTCAATCTATAAGAGAGAGGAGCCTTTAGAGTCCAAGAATGACAACCCCTAGTTTTTGAAGTCTCTTACAATCTCTGTAATCACCCCAATAGAGGGAATCAATTGTAGATGTCTTTAAGGACTTTAAGTTAATGAAATTTGTGTTGTGTTAGAGTTATTTCCGCAATGTTTTTACTCTACAAATGACACTAAATCATCTCGACCATTCAAGCCATCCATCAAGTAGTATTAGAGTGCGGTTACACACATTGGAGAAGTGATTTTATATTACGAGGACTAGTAGAATGCTAACTGTGAGTCAACTAGTCAAAAGAGTAAATATGCTACTAAGAAGAACCGCCAATGGAGGAGCTGTGAACTGTTATCCTGCAGAATTGACAAGGGCAATTTGCAGGTAACCATACCAAAAATTCCATTTTGGTCCCCGAAAGAAGTCTGATAACGTTCAAAATGGCCTAAAACTCCCTTTCGAAAATCAATTTTTTATGAACTTAGCCATTTTTCCAGCTTCTTCCTTCAGCGCATTTTTTTGTGTGTCAGCAATCCCAAATGTGCGTCTTTTTGAAGTAGGCGCACGAAATGTCGTGTTAACATACTGAAATTTGCGCCACCTTAAAAATCCTTCGGCGCAGGAAATATCGTGTCGACATCATGAAAGTTGCGCCCCTTTTAATCTTTGGCGCTAAAATTATCATGTTAACATCATAAAATGTGCGCTTAAGGCACTGGAAACATTGTGTCGACATCCATAAGGTTGTGCTGAGGCGCACTTTTTGTTGTGTCGACACTTTAAAACTCACGCCAAAAGAAGTTGGCGAGGTCATAAATGCAGAATTTTCTATAAATAGGCGCTCGACACCTATCATTTTCACGAGTTGAAAATTGCGAAAAGTATTTCCTCTGTGCCTGTCAGCCATCCTTGTCCCCCAGTGTGCCATTTTTTGAGCTTGTGGATCCCACGTCGTTCCTCATCTTTTATAAATCCGGGTAAGTGGCTCCTCTCCTTGTTGTTTTTGTTTTTGTTGTGTTAGGTATTAGGGTTGGTATAGAAAAGATAAAGTCTAAAGAAACACACCTAATAAATTATCAACCCAGCTGAAAGCCCTTTTACCTCTCCTTCCAGATCTGCAAATCTGGAAGACTCCTACCTCCGAATAAACCAAAAAAATCATCTTTATCTGTGTGCTGTCTTACCAAAAATGTCTCTCTTGCCATCAAATCCAAATCAAGAAATCCATGGGCTGTTAATATGTAAAAACTCCTTGGTGCACTGTTTTTCCAAGTTACACATTCCAAAGCTACTCTGAGGTGCTTTTTAAAACCATGTAACAAAGACCTTTTTCGCGCCTAGCCAAAAAGAGTACTTAGCAGATTTTCATGAGGCGTTGGTACCACTTCCATAACATCAACATGCCATGTTGTGTGCTACAAAACCGCGCCCCGCACCCTATCCTTGGTGTTGAAACTTTTCATGCAACACCTTGTAAAATTGCGCCCTTTCTAAACTTGGCGCAACTTTTCCCAGGTCAACACCAAGCGCATTTTTTCTCATGTTGACACCTTCCTAAATGCACTTTACCCTTTGGCGCCAAAATTTTCATGTTAACATCCAGAAAACCGCGCCCTTTCTGCTTGGCACAACTTTCCTCATGCCAACATTAGGTGCAACTTTTTTCATGTCAACACCCCAGAAAGTGCACCCATCAATTTTAAGCCTCTGCAGCATGCTGTGAACTTGCGCCTTGCGCCCTAAGATTTATAATTTCTTGTTCTTCATTCTGCAAACTTTCATTATGAATAACATGACGGTTGACATGGCTCTTCTGTGTTGGACCTCCTTGATTCTTCTTGCAGAACAACAACATCCATCCTTGAGCTCACACATGTCTTCATCAAGTAAGAAACCAATTAAAGCTAAAGCCAAAGCTAAGCAGTCGGAACAAGAGATGAAGTATAAGTATTAGAAAGTCAGAATGCCTGACTCATATGCAGAGTGTAGCCTCGACATCAAAGATTCTGAGCTGGGCCATATTGACATGGATGACTTTTGGGCGAGGACCAACTAGGCAAGCAGTGGCCTGTGGATGAACAAGTTGGTGGGTAGTGGATTGCACTTTGCAGTTGGGCTGCCACTAAGTGTCGTAAATAATGAGTTTATCATGTTAGTTGCTCGATGCTATAACAAAGACACTAGATGTGTCAAAAATAAAGAACAACAACCCATCATAGACCTCACAACTTGTCACTTCAAAATGATCCTGGGCATTCCTCATCACAGACAATATGTAGAAATAAGTCTTGAAGACTACAAGAAAACCTGGGACGATAACGAGGATAAATGTATGTATATGATGAAACGAGCTTTATCTAAAGAACAAGAATTCGGTGAGCAGATGGCCGCAAACCATCCACCGTAGTGACTTCAATGAAGAGTTGAGTAATACAATCACCTTCTTAAACAGAGTATTTGGGCTCGCTTGATGCCCATTATTTCCAAAAAAGGATACTAAGGTATTTCGAAACCATGAACAAAAATGCACAGGATCAGCGTTTTGGTTGGGGCGAAATCATCAGCGACACCATCTCCCAGTAGCTCTAAAAAGTTATAACAATTAGAGAAGCTCTACAAGAATTCCTACGTTGTATAAGCTGCTGCGGTATTAAGGGATTTCACAGGCTTAGCTCGAAATGGGGTATGGCCCTAAGTCAAGATATATGAGTTCTACTCAGAGTTAAAGCTCGAGGCCAACATCTCCCAGTTCTCTAAGATTAATGATGCCTTCTTCTATGAGGTAATATGCTTGTTGAGGCCAAACATGAGACACGGTTGGATCATCTCGAGTGTGATTATTGCTACGAAGAAATGGGGAGCATTGTTCACACAATTCCCCACATTCACATACCTCAGAGCTGTGAATTTTGAGGGATAACTGATGAAGCTGCCAAGGATTGCAAGGCCAAAGCTGATCCTCTTGGAGTTGTCAAGGAAACTAATCACTTACCGTGAGAAGTGCGTGAAAATAAAGAAAGGAGGAACTCCATTCCCCCTTACAGTTGGCCGATACACCTGCCCCACGCTTGCCAAAGCACGGGAGATGTATGCTGAGTTGGAATTGCTGAATTTGAAGCACACTTTCCGAGAAAGGCCCACCTTTGACTGTCGGAGTTGCCTCCCAAAGGAAAAAATTGATCCCATCCATGTTCCTGAGATCAAGGACATTTGGATCGACCTGACACATGAGATAGACATCAGGGGAAAGGATCACTCCCGACTAGCTCTGGAGGAGATCATCCACTATTGCATAACCATCATCCCAAAGGAATTCCAAGTTAGGACTGATCATAGAAGTCTGATGCAGGAATAATTACCTCAGAATCACAATAATAAGAAATATGATTGGCCATTCACGGAGATCGACAAAGCCACAAGCATCGAAAGACCATATTAGGAAAGTGGTTAAGCCCAACGTGGGCTACATGCACCAAGAACACTTGGTGCAAATTTTATTACAAAATGGTCTCACCTAGTCTTCAGAGTTGACAATAATCAGATCTTCTCCTTCAGGTAGCTGCACCTCAACAAGACCAGCTCAAGTGCCGAAAGGAAAAGGAAAGGATAAGGAGGGTGAATTCAAGCAAACAAGAAGAACTTTCTCAAAACACACTTCCTTCTATATTTTGAGAAGCAAGTGGTCGACCTGGTTGTTAGGGAATAAGTGATATCAATATGTGGAATAATCCCTTACAGAATCACAATAGTAGAAAACAATGTGTACCGAAATATTACCATGATCTCAAATAAAAGTGAAAAATAACGGTTACCCATAACACATGAGAGACAAGATTTAACGTGGTTCACCCATGAATATTTACTTCGGGGGCTACGTCGCCCAAGAACCCACTTGACTCATATTTTACCGGCAAGCCTCCACTGCTCTCAATACAATACCTTGATCTGTAACAAATGGAAGCTATGCTCAATAAACTCTAACATGAATTCACAGCTCCGAATTCAAAGCATAACATCTGCAATACATTTGCTTCTAGAAGTCTGATCAGGTATGCATAAGACACATATGGGGATGATTGGCAATTCGCTTAGATCGACAGAGTTTGAGCACCAAAAACCATGGGTATCAGGGAACCGTGGGTATCAAAACAATGGGTGCAGCGCACCAAACCATTGGTGCCCAAAAAATAACCCATAATGGTTCTCACCATTACCCATCGGAGTTAATAAACCACCCACTGAAAATTTTCTTCAGGAAGGGCTTTGCCCCCGAGACCCCCTTCAAGTGCTCGACCGGAAAACGAAAGGACTAAAGAGGGCGAATCAAGCAAATACCCAAGTGTAAGCACATAGAAGGCCTGTCCCACTACTTCTGAGACATGAAAATAGGCTCCATAAACATAACAATGGTGTCCCCAGGTAAAGAGGAAGAAATAACAAAGGTTTCAATGGATACATCCGCCCAAGATGTTATCACAACTACAATTGGAGAGGTACCCAACGTTCCTTCTTTTATTTCTTCTCCTCCTCCAGTCATTGAAACATCTATTCCTATGGATATGTCTTCCCCTTTGCCTTCCTCCCTTCTATCTCCCACCTCTTCCATCTTCTCCTCTCTCACAGATCTTTCACCCAGTATTCCCTCCATCTAATTGTATATCCCTTCTATTTTCGCTTCATTCTCTTCTCCTGTTAGTAACTCCAGGCCCCACAAGTAGTGGTGCATCAGGCTCCCTTATCAATGCCACCACCAAGTGTTTCAACATTCTTCCCTGATGCCTTCTGCAGTTGCTCCCCCTCTTCACTCTCGTTTATTCTTCTATTTCCTCTACTCCTACTCCCATAAGTGCTAGTTGGATTTCTAACCACCTGAGTCAGCATAAGAGAAAGGTTCACATCGCACCCATGGACTTCTCTGTCATTCCGAAAAAGGGGGCCAAGAAGCAAAAATTGATAACTCGCTTTTCTAAGAGCACTTCGGGGGAGAGAGTCATGGAGATTGCTTACCCGGATCCCACCAAGGAAAAGAAGGATCTATCCCCCACAGACTTCACAGTGACTCAAGTCACAATGGGGACCTCATCCGAAATCCTTCAAGGAGAAGCCTTGTCTGAAGTAGATGCTCTCTGCAAGAAGCTCCAAGAAACAAAAGAGGGGAAGATAATACTCAAGGAACAGAACAAACATCTCCTCCAAGCATTATAGAAAATGGGCAATGCTCCTCCTGTAACTGCCGCCGAACCCATTGAAGTTCGCAGTCAGGATAAAATAAATGAATATGTTAAGATTGGTGAACAAGGCACAATAGTATCATCCTGGATCGAGCGGATCCTCAGAGATGGTCATGAAATGATTGGGAAATTCACAGTGCTTTATCAGGACATAACCCAAGCAAATAAGGAGCTACAAGCAGTAACAGGTTCCCTCTCTGAGGAGTTGGATAACACTAGGTTGCAACATGAAACATTTCAAGCCATGGTTGACTGCCCAGCTGACGACCTATTGAAGGTCGGCGTTATCAATCACCCTCGTGCACATAACAAAGTTCTCATCGCTTTAGATTACCAGGTTGATCAAATGGAATATATCTTGGAGAGGATAGATAAAATCAAAGATGAAGCCTTGGACGCACGATACAACATGGAGAAAACAGTTACAAAAATGGCTCCAGAAATACTCAGTGAATCGTACAACTTGAGAGAAGCAGAAGATACATTCCAGTGCTTCAAGACTATAGTCACTCAAGGTTTGGCACCAGAGGTCACTTTCGACCGAGAGTCAATCAATAACCTCTTGGCCTATCACGACTTCATTGGCTTTCTGATTGATGTGTGCAAAACTTTCGCCGAGTTACCTGACAAGCTCAAGAACGAGAAAGAAACTTGCGAATTCATTGGCGACCATTTTAAAGGTCTAGATCATGATCAACTTCAAGCGATGATCAACAAGTTTATGGAATATCGAGCGCAGTGTCACATCGACTCTCCTGATCAAAAGTAGGATACCAAGTTCGAGTAGAGAGATGATGAGGAGTAGTTTCTCCTCTTATGTATGCTTTGATCATTTTTGTAAAATATTTAAAAAGCATGTTGGCATTTACGATGACATCATCCATGTTGCACCATGGGATGTTGCCATCCAAAAACTTGCCCAAAGTCAACTTTTGACTTTTTAGATATTTTGTAAATATCTTGTAAGATATTTTGTAATTAGTGGTTGGTTTGCTTTTGTCTTCTTTCTTCCTCTCCTTCTATAAATACTGAAATACTTGTTGTAACCCAGGTGGACATTTTTTGTATGAAAAGAGAAGTGAAGAGAGAAAGACTTTGTGTTTTCTTGTAACAGAAGAAATATTAATACATATGTTCAGACTTTGTGCTTAATATGTGTGTTATTTGCATCAGATCTTTCTTAAGTTAGATCTATGTTTTTATTCTGTTGGATTCATTCCTACTATTGTCATATGTTCATCAGTATTGCTTTAATTGTTTATGCAAGTAAGTTTGGCTCTGTTTACTACCAGCCCAAAGCATAAACCTTTTGACCTTTCCATCTTGGAATTTATTTCTTTTCTTCCTTCAGATCTACCCTCCTCCGTTCCTTCCCTCCTACCTTTTTGTTTGTTGATTGGAACTACCTCTACTGGAATGAGATCCCAAACCCCCTGAAGTTAGAATAGTGTAGATTTGCACAGATTCCTGCTTGATAGATTAGTAATAAACCAGTTTCATTTTTCTGTCTCAAAGAGGGGCTATGCCCTACACACTGTTGGCCTGTTTCCTTGTGACCTGCCTAATCGACAGATTTTCGGACCAATAGTTTTTGGCGACTCCGCTGGGGATCGAACTAAGGAAATAAATAAAAAACTGCAAAAGTCACTACCAGATTGCAAATTTTAACTCTTTGTTAAAAATTAAAATTTTTGCATAAGTGATCAAAACTGAAAATTTCCTTATACAAATCCATAGATTTGGACCAGATAGGAGATTTTAGTTCGCTGAGTTTTTACAAAAACTTGTATATTTCAGTAGATCTGAGATTTTGGCATTTTATGTTATTTTCAAAACCTTGCAAAATTCATGTCAAAGATCTGAAAATCAACTTTCTAAATTGACCCACTTTTTATCCTTATTAATCTTTGTTAGAAAATCGCAATCGGTTGTTACTTAAAAGGGTAAAATTAAAAAAGTACATGCTGCTAATTTTTGCCAGAAAAATCAGAAAATCAACAAGTACAAACAAAAAGATTGTTGTAAATCTGCTCCTGATTGTTGCAGATCTGAACGGATACGCTGGCGGGTGAACAATTTACTCGTGGCAAAAGAGCTCGTGGATAAGTTGATCCAATTTTGATCTACTTCGAAGGCACAATTTCAGTATCACTCCGACACGATTCGCATCACTAAGTTCAGTGGATCGATCAATAAGAAGTGTCTCGCCTCCACGAAAGAGCCGGATTTCACAAGGACCCTCGACATCAACATGTAGTGCTCTTTTGCTAAGTGGAACCACACTCCCTGCTCGCGTTCTTTTTCCTGCTTTTCAAATGGCAATAAATCTACCTCTACCATGGGGAAATGCCATGGGTCCTCTAACACTGCTGCATCCGGTCAACCCCCTCCCTCACGGAAATCGTAAAAATTTCTTGAAATTTGATGGGAGTGGAAATCAAAGCACGGACATGCATATAGCTGCGTTTATTATGTCATGCAGCATCCTGGACGTGACTCATGAAGACGTATCAGTATGACTCTTTCTGGAGACCTTGCAAGGGCCTGCAGCAGAATGGTTCCAGCACTTACCAGCTGCATCCATCACCAGTTGAGCCACATTGCGGATTGCATTTGAGGACAGATACAAACCTTCAGAAGGCGCGTTTGCGTTATTATCACAAATCACTCACATGAAGAAGGAAGCCAATGAAACCATGTGTGATTTTATCACCCGTTTCAATTCACTAATCAACCGCGTGCTGCTTGCCATGATGCCAACATTAGAAAATTAGAAGTGTTTTTTCTTGAGTGCCATGAGTTCGAAAATAAGTTTATTACTTTTATAAGAGTAGATACCCACCTTGGCCGTTGCTCAAGCTAAGGCCATTTGGATAGAGGACAACCTTCTTATATCCGGTGAGTTAAGATGAGAACCGTCAAAATCAAAGGCTTCAAATTCTTCTCAGGCTACCTCATCAGATTCAGCATTCCAGAAGATGGCCAATGATTTGCTCTCATTAAAGAAGCATTTGGCTCAAACATCGTCTATCACTTCGTACCGGGATCTCCCACAGAGGAACTTCACTCCCAATAACGCCCCCCAAAGGCCACGTTTTCCTGCTGCTTCTCCAAGGTTAGCAATTGAAGCCCCTCCGGTTAATGCTTTGGTTGAAATTGAAGAAGATCCAAATTACGAAGAACCTTCGTCGCAAGGCGAAGATGATCAAGATGTCGGTGAACCGACTGACGACTCTACTATTGGGTATATGGAATTTGAAGATGAGGAATCTGATGAAGAAGAGGGTACCCAAGGGTATGTGAGCAGGTAATCATACGTAGTTTTCACTCGCTCGCAAGTAAAAAAAGCAAAAGTTGCTGCTGAAAAACAAAAGGAAAAGGTTGTGGTAACTCCTCCAACGATCGCTAAAAGAGGTAATCCCCTTCCTACTCAACCTCATGTTAAACCTTTTGTAAAGAAATATTTTCCTCCTATTTCTCCTCCAATCCAGCCTTCCTCCAATCCCATAAAGACCAGTAATCCTCCTCCATAAACGGGAAACGAAGGACTCATTCCTTCGTTAGCTCAACCCTTGGTCACATTTGATATAATTGATCACGCCAAAAAGACCAAGATCCAAATGTCTGAAGTTGAGTACTTTCAGTCCAACCTAGAGCAGCTTGTAAGATTAACTAAGTATGTCCAAAGCCAGGCTGCCCTACCTCCTTCCATTTCCCCAAAAGGAATTCATCCCATTCCTCCTACATCTCACGTAAACATTGCCTCGACTTCCGCATCAGGGAAAATTGAAATTTTTTACCTATCTCTCCTTATCAATGGTCATAAACTAAGTAACTGTATAATTGATTCTGGAGCGTCTGATAATGTTATGCCAGCAAAGGTCACCCATATTTTGGGCCGCACACTTACTAAACCTTTTGGCAGATGCTACTCCATGGAAACCAAACATGTACCATTGATTGGTCAGATCAAGGATGCGCAATTTACAGTTGCGGCATTTCCTGAAAAAAGGGTAAAAATGACTATGCTCATAGCTGATATTCTAGCAGCATACGAGATATTGCTAGGGAGGAGCTTTTGTAAAGAAGTTGGCGGGGAAATTCACATGGACTGGTCCAAAGCCAGGATTCCTGTCAAAGGGGTGATGCAGACATTGGAGCCAGAATCACAAAAGAAATATGTAGTCACCAACTTCGATGACCCTAAGGCTCATTCTTTTCGAATCGTCAGGGATGGGGAACTACTTCTTGTCCACCGACTCAGAGAGAATGGACGTTCTCGTCCAAAAAAAGGATCTCAACAAAGTATGGTCATTGCAGGTTGATGGCAGTTGTGCAACAAGTGGATGCGGTGCTGGGGCTGTTCTAATATCTCATGAAGAGGAGATTTTCCCTTTTTCTTTCAATTTGTAGTTCTTCAATACTAATAATACTACCGAGTATGAATCCTTGTTACTTGGCATGCAAGCTGCAAAAGAGAAATGCATCAAGAATCTAAAAGTACAAGGTGATGCTGAGTTGATTGTCAATAAGGTAAAAGGGATATATCAAGTAAAGAATGACCGACTCAGACACTACCGCAATGCAGTATGAGATAACATCGAAGAGTTTGACGCTTTCTTAATCAAAGCAGTTCCACAAACCCAAAATGACATGGCTAATTCATTGGCCATCTCAGCCTCTCTCATGCTCCCTCACCCAGGGTTAAAAACAGATACATATACCATTGAAATGGTTTTTCACCCAAGTGTGCCGGATAATTCACAGCACTGGCAAGTGTTCAATGATGACAACCAACTTATCTCTTTTTTGGAGAAAGCTGGCAATTTCAAATGACTTCATTTCGACGGATCAACTTCTACGTGTCGTGAGTCTCTCACCGGTCAATCACATGAATCTGAAAAAGAAACAGTGATCCAACTCAAAGGAAATAAGATTCTGAAAGGTTTGGTTTCCTTATAACGACTATTTGATAATCATGATGGTTTTGTCAAGAAAAAGTGACAGGATGACCCTTCCTCTTCTCTGGAAATTGAATCCGTCAATCATGGTACTGCAGAACATCCTCGTTTCATGAGTATCAGGAAGTGTTGTATGCCTGAGGAAAAATGAAAATTCGTTAAGTTGCTGAAAAAGTACATGGATGTGTTAGCATGGTCTTATGCTGATCTAAAGTCTTTCAAGCCAAAGGACATTCGACACGACATTCCGCTCAAGGACAACGTCAAGCCTTTCCGTCAAAAGCAAAGACATTACAACCCCAAAATCTCAGGTACCATCCAAGCTGAAATTCAGAAAATGTTGGACGCAAGAATTATTTTTCCAATTTATCATAGTACCTGGGTTACAAATATTGTGCCTGTGCGGAAGAAGAATGGCGAGATACGCATATGCGTGGATTTTTGCAACTTAAACCAGTCATCCTTAAAAGATAACTATCCACTGCCAATAATGGATCAAGTGCTATAGGCAGCAACCAGTTCAAAAATGCTGTCTATGCTTGATGGTTTTTCAGGTTACAATCAAATTCAAGTCATGCCTGAAGATCAGTTCAAGACAACATTCACCACTCCTTGGGGTACCTTCGCCTACAGTAGAATGCCGTTCGGTTTGATCAACGCCGGTGCCACCTTCCAGCGAGCAATGGACTTTGCATTTAAAGGTATGATGGGAAAAGTCATTGTAGTTTACTTAGATGACCTAACCGTGTTCTCCAAGAAACAAAGTGATCACTGTGATCATTTGGAACAAGTCTTGATCAGATGCCAAGAACACGAGATTTCACTAAATCCCAAGAAGTTAGTTTTTGGAGTCACGAAAGGAAAGTTTCTTGGACATGTCGTCAGCAGAGAAGGGGATTAAGATAGATTTCGAAAGAGTCAAGGCTATTCAGAGCCTTACTTTGCCTACAAGCAAGACTGGTGTTCACTCTTTCTTCGGAAAGGTAAATTTTCTTAGATGCTTTGTTCCTGATTTTGCTGAGAAGGCTCATTATATATCTAATATGATGAAAGGGTCCCAAACATTCCGATGGAGTGATGAAGGCAGGACATCATTTGAAGACATAAAAACCTCTGTCGCTCACGCTCTTGTTCTGGTGTGTCCTGACTTCAGCAAAGACTTCATCATGTACAGTTATGCCTCTGCGCATACTGTATCAGCTATCTTAATGCAAAATAAATCTGAAATATATTGAATCCTCGATTGCTTTCATGAGCTCTCTTCTTAAGCCACATGAAATAAAAATGTCATAACTAGAAAATTATGCCTTTTCCGTGGTGAAAGCAGTTAAAAATTTCCGCTACTACATTCTGAATTCTCATACAGTAGTGCTGGTTCCTGACACAACTGTTAAATCTATCCTAACTCAACAGGAGTTAGGGAGCTTACTAGGGAATTGGATCGCGAAGGTCCAAGAATACGATCTAGACATCAAACCAACCAAGTTGGTAAGAGGTAAAGCCCTGTGTCAGCTTGGCTGAAAATAAAGACTCAGAGGTACCTGAAGAGAAAGTTGATCACGTTGATGGAGAGCAGAATGAACTGGAGAAAACAGATTCCTTGCCCATGGTTCTATTTGTCGCAACCAACGACGAACGGTATTCTGACATCGCATTCTTTCTCACCTATGACGAGTCCCCAACTCACCTAACCACAAAGGAAAAGTGAACGGTGAAGCTCAGAGCCGCAAGATATGTCATATGGGATGATGGATTGTACAAACGCGGAATTGACGACGTTTTTCTACGATGTGTTGACAAGCCGCAACAAGTAAAATTGTTGGAGAGTTTTCACGACTCAGCCTGTGGTGGTCACTTCTCCTCATCAGTGACAGCACATAAAATCATTCGGGCCAGGTACTACTGGCCAATGCTATTTCAAGATGCAGCCACCTGGGTAGCAAAATGTGAACTTTGCCAATAGTTTGTTGGCAAATCAAAGCTGATTGCATTTCCCCTCAGGCCCGTCAACATCGACGAACCATTCATGTAATAGGGAATTCATTTCATTAGAGCACTCAATCCTCAATCGAATGTTGGACATAGTTACATCCTAACAGCAACGGATTACTTCACGAAATGGGTGGAGGCCATACCTATCAAGCATGCCACTTCTGAAGTTGTTTGCAACTTCATCAAAGAGAATATTATTGTGAGGTTTGGCATTCCACACAAAATCATTGTTGACAACGCTTCCAAAATATCTTCACGGGAAGTTCTTGGTTTTTGTTATGGATATGAGAATAACCTTGGCTCATGCTTCTGATTATTATCCTCAAGGAAATGGTCAGGCAGAATCCAACAACAAGAACCTAGTGACTATCATACGGAAGCTAGTTGATGGAAACCAACAGTTCTGACACAAATCACTGTACGATGCTTTGTGGGTGGATCGTATCACTCCTAAGAGGTCTCTCGGCATGTCACCTTTCCAGGTGTTATATGGGATCGATGCTGAAATCCCTATCTCCGCCGAACTTGCTGCTCTGTGATTAGCTCGAGCAATTGAAGATGAAACTTTTCAGAATTCTCTTGAAAATAGGATTATGTACTTGACGGAACTTGAAGAAAAGTGAGTTAAGGTGGTCGACAAGATCATTGAACACCAGAATCAAGTGAAGAGACTGTTTGACAAGAAAGCTAAACAAAGAGATTTCCAAGTGGGAGATCTTGTTCTTCTGAGGGACAAACGAAGAGAACCGAAAGGTATGCACGGGAAGTTTGACTCTCTTTGGAGAGAGCCATACAAGATCAAGTAGCTCAATGGAGAGAATAGTTTCTATCTCTCATATCTGGACGGAACCGAGCTCTTGCTTCCCTATAGCGGGCAACACCTGAAGGTCTTCAGGAAGTGGAGCTTGCTCTCTTCTTTGTACAATTTGCTTTCGTTGTGTGTGTTTGCTTTCATTGTGTGTTTACTTTCTATTTGTTGTGTGTTCCCTTCCTTCCCTCTGGTCGCCCTTGTTTTTGACTCTCTGTAACCCAATGGATATGCACATGAAAATCTGGGATTCTCTACCCTTAAGTTTCACTTAAAGATAGTCCCCAGAAAGAGCCAGCTGTTATCTTGTAGAATTGACAAGGGCAATTTGCAGGTAACCATACCAAAAATTCCGTTTTGATCCCCGAAAGAAGTCTGATAATGTTCAAAATGGCCTAAAACTCCCTTTTGAAAATCAATTTTTTTTGAACTTAGCCATTTTTCTAGCTTCTTCCTTTGGCGCAGTTTTTTGTGTGTCAACAATCCCAAATGTGCGCCTTTTTGAACTAGGCGTAGGAAATGTCATGTCGACATACCGAAATTTGCTCCACCTTAAAAATCCTTCGGCGCAGGAAATGTCTTGTTGACATCATGATAGTTGTGCCCCTTTTAATCTTTGGCGCTGAAATTATCATGTTAACATCATAAAATGTGCTCTTAAGGCGCTGGAAACATTGTGTCAACATCCATAAGGTTGCGCTAAGGCGCACTTTTTGTCATATCGACGCTCTAAAACTCGCGCCAAAAGAAGTTGGTGAGGTCATGTCATCCTATGGAAGGTTGGATCCAGAAGAATTCATAGATTGGATCAAAGTATGAAACTGTAATTCGAGTTCGAGGAGATAATCGACCCACAACGTGTCAAAGTGGTGTAGAAAAAGTTGAAAGAATACATAACATTATGGTGAAAAGAGGTGAAAAATGAGCACCGAAAGAGAGGTAAGGATAAAATTGTTAGACATCTTTGTGTATTTTCTTCAATTCTAATCTACACATCTACCAAGATTAAAAGTCCATAATTGATAAGCATTTTTTTTCCTGAGTATAAAAGTCCAACCAAGCTACTCCACATGAGATCAAGAAGGTTTCTTCATATATGCATGACACTACATCATTGTCTCGAGTAATCTACATATAGACATTTCTCATTGAATGTTCGTGAGTCAACAATATAGGATTTCTTTGAAGAGCCGAAAAGCTATTAATGTGAATGGTATTCTTGGTGGACGAGCTTTAGGGGATTCTCAAATCGGCTTCAATTCGTTGGCTCATAACTCAAAGTGTGATATTTGAATAGAAATCATCATCAATACTCACTGTCAAGAATGCAATAATCTACAAGTCTGAATCCCGCCACTTGTGAAATTCATTTTTAGCATGTTGTAATAGGTATTGATGAGTTATATATTTTAGAGTTACATGTTTTATGTTTGAAAGTCGAGTTTTATTAAGGAATATCTTGTGTAGATAGTTGATTGGGTAAAATATCATGGTCTTTTCTCATATTTTAAGTTTAGTTTATGTATCATTAAATCCAATATTTAATTAGATATTATAAATATAAAATATTCTATGTGGTTTAGTCATTGAGTCAAGTTTTCATTTGGGTCATTATACCATATATAAGTGCTGTCGTGCTAAATATCTAGCATGCCAAATTTAAAAATTTGATCATGAAAAGTAAACCCATACTTGAAATTCTCTTTCCTCAATGTAAACCTTTCCTTTGACCAACATTTCAACTGTGTAACCCTCACTATGGTTGAGAGGAACATTATAACATGATTTTAAAGTGTGTTTCATGTGTAGAGAATTGTACCTAGCTTTATTCTTGAAGATACTGAGATCTATGACAGAACAATGCTCTTAGAGACTTCAAATGGGCTATTTTTGGTCTTTTATCAGAGGAGGACATCCCCTGGAAGCTAACTACAAGGGAAAAACTCATTAGGAGGTTGTGCGGGAGAGTAATAATATGATCTAAGGAAGTTTATGATGTTTCTGTGGAGCCATGAGAGCTCACGAAACTTTCAAGCAAAACTAGGTATTATTGGGCAAGGCACTGAGAATTACATGTTTCAAAGGAGCTAGTCACCTTGTTCGAAGTGTTTTGGAAGCCTTGGGAGGTCTTGGGAAGCCACATCATAGGAATTAGAGAGCTGAAAGATCCTAATTCATAGTGCATTAATCAAGATAGAATTATGGGAGTAGAAAAATACAGAAACTTTTCCATCAGTGTAACACAAGAGTCTTTCTACAAGGTGGAACTTGCCTAAAGGGTTTCACACACCTCAAGAATATTTAGGAGCCTTACCAAACGTCAAAGTGGAATACATTGGACCCTCCTCATGGTCCATGTGTTGGATTCATTCATAGTCATTATGGAATCCAGTGGCAACTCTGCTTACTGGCACACTTGTGTGGGAAAAAGTGGAATGAAAAGGCAATTTTCAAGATGAATCATGTCTTGAAAATGGTGGGCATGGAAATAGTGGGTAGCATGGACTAAGTGGGTATTTTGGAGTCAAAATATTATAAGGTTGACCCTCTTAACTCCATGTCTTGCTCCTGGGCCCGATAAACCACTATTTAGTCTATTTCCACATTGAGATTGATGACATTAGCATTCCATGAAGCTTGGGCGGAGGTTTAAAGGCTTGATGTCCCTTTGTCAATTTGTGCAAGGGACATGGGGGACACTAAAGTGTGCTCCCCAATTGAGTGTTATGTTACGTCACTTAAAGTGACAACTTAAGTGGTTAGAAAGTGTTATAAACTCACCATAAGTTGGATTTTGACCACTTTTTCATGAAAAATAGACCCATGGTGGCGTTTTGGAGGTTTAATGTCCCAACAACCAAGGGGACATGGGGGACACAAAAATGTGCTCCCATATGGAGACAACTTTTCATCACTTAAAAGTGACAACCTGGGTGTTAAAATGGTGTAAACAACTCACTCTTTTTATAAAAATGGCCACCCTCCTCATGAGAGCTTCACCCATGGAGAATTTTGGAGATGTTGATGTCCCTTTGTCTCTTATTTTTTAGGGTGCAACCAAACATCCAACCCTCACCTGACCCGGGTTGAGCTTGTTTGGGTTTAATGTGTGGAAATGAGAGGGAAAACAAATTTGAAAAAGGGAAAATCATTTAAATGCAACACTTAACCATTTTAAGCCTAATTTGTGTAGTTTATCTCCTTCATCATTGCTAGTATGTTGTTATACTGCCAAAATTTCTTCAAACATCCTCCATGCTCAAAAACCCTTTTTGCTCACATCTATCAAACTCCATCTCCGTTTGTTATGAAATTTTGATTGTAGATTCCTTACAAAAATGCATTTCAAATTAATCCAACCTTGCATTTAATGGTGTTCTACATTATTTTTATCATCCAATTTTTTTTTCAGAAATAAATACTCATTTTTTAGATCTACGATGTTATTATGATTAAAATCCTTAAAAAATTGGAGCAAAACATCCTTGTGAAATAACAAAAAATTTGAGACCACTTTCATTCCATTATGACATTGAGAAGACCAAATTCTAAAAATAGTAAGCTTTCCTAAGCATCACTATCTATAATTAGTAAGTGCTACAAATAGTTCATTATCAAAGTTTCCATTGCCCCTTGCACATCAGGGAAACTCAAAAGTGCCAAATTAAGCAACTAGAAATTAAAATGGACTTCTCAAAATAAGGCTTACTAAAAATAGCAAGTGTCGAGATATTGGTCAAGAAACAAGGATGTTGAGCCTCTCATGTTGAAGAAAGAGTACGTGGATAAGTTTGAAACAATGCAGAACACTTGAGTGACCTGACATATTCATGATTTCACACTATGCATTTTCAGTTGAATGAAGGGGAAATTCTTCTGATTAGAGGAGAGGAAATTTTCCAATGAATAACATATGAGAAAGAAAGTGTTTGAGAATTACGAGGTTGATTTCATTAAAAAAGGAAACATCTGTGTCACAAAGGTGAATTTTGAAGTCAAGAAGAGCAGGGTGATGATCTCTATGTTCTAACTCCAACCTTGTGTTAAAAAATGATCATCATGTTTTTGTGTTAGTGAAAGTATCGCAAAAGTGTTTCTAAATAGTCATTCAATGCCTTGGAGTGTGTCCACATCTTACCAGAGGAGGAATTTGCAATCACAATGTTCTAACTTAATAGGAGGTCAAAGGCAGGGAACTTCATTCATAGAGCATTCACTGAAGATCCATTGAAAGTAGGTTCTTCGTCAATGAGAAGCCTTCCCATCTCCAAATTTCACTGCTGTCTCTTCTTCTCTATTCCCCTCCCCCCTCTCTCTAACATTATATTTGTTCATTAGGAATGTAATTTTTCAGTCTTTCGTCTTATTCACTTAAGTGACTTAATGTTTCGTTATAAAAGCCCCTTTTCAAAATAAGAAAGAGGCTTATTTTTCTTTCTTAGAGGAATGTGAAAGGTTATAAGTGGTGGGATCATGAAAGGTCAAGTGGGGGTAGATGAAGAGACAAATTGTCAAGCTATAAGTTGGAATTGATTCTCCATTCCAAAGGGTTATATTTTCTTGGTTGATAGCTCCAATTGTCTTACTACAATAAAGAAACTACAATTATTCTATCTCCTTATCTTATGTTTTCCCCTCCATTTAAAATTTACTCTATGAGCATGGTTACTTGTGCAATATTATGTAAATAACCTTTTGATTTACTTGTGTAATGTTCTTCTTTCCTTGACATGGTGTCTTCTCATTGTTAACTTGGAAATATTCTAGTTTTATGTCCATAAATTCAGCTTGCTATTTATTGAGTAAAACCTCAATCTCACTTTTTCCCCTCTCCATACACACACCTTTCCTTCACCTCCTTTTTACACACGGTTTAGTGGAGTATTCATGTGTGATCCTTGGTCAAAAGGCCACCCATCATGGTTAGAGTAGTGTATATATTTCCTATTTTCAATAAATGGAGTTACCCCATTCCTAAGCAGAGGGACCTAGTCCCAGAGCATTGGTGAAAACCCCTAATTTTCCTTTGTGAAAAATTATTTTTCCAACAAATTTTGACACCCATGGTGGGGAAAAGTTTTCTATCTGCACGCTATAACGATCTACAAAATCCTAAAAATCAGATATACAAAAAAACTATAGAAAGTAAAAAATAAAAAACTGTCTAAAAAAACATAAAACTTAATGCTTGAAAGCCAATACTATTTTCAGTTATGTCCTTTCACATTCTTGCTGCAGGTTTTCTCACAAGATGGCGAAAAGAGATACACCAAATTATACAGATTGAGAAGTATTATTGATCCAAAGTTTGAAGCTCTTCAAAGATAACAATATTAGATCCGAGACAATCCATATTGGACCACAACAAGCTATTCTTCCCCCAGAAGAAGTAGAAGAACCTTAACCACCTATTCTATGGGGAAGGAATACTGGTCCACTTGATCTTACACCACCTCTCCATGAATTTCTAAAGGGATCTAGAAAGATTTTTCCTAAATTCAAAGGTGATGGCACCCAACTTTTTGAAGAACATATTGTATCCATCATCACTTCATGTGGAGTTATTGAAGTTGAACATGAAGATGTTTCAGTAAGGTTGTTTGTGGAGTCACTTCAAAAGCAACTGAATGGTTCTACCTCTTACCCTCTCGATTCATCACAAATTGGAATGATGTCATAACTAGGTTTAAAGCAAGATTTAAATTGGCTGAAGACTCTCAAGATCTTCTTGTTCAATTGCTCCAAATGAAGAAAGAATCAAATGAACTCATGTGAGACTTTTTGCCCTGATATAATATATTGTTGAAAAGAATACTTGTGAAATCTTCACCATCTGATGATAACAAAAAGAGATTCTTTATAAATGCACAATTTCCCAAGGTCGGATTTATCCTACGGAGAGCTCAACCTCGAACTCTTGACAATTCCCAAGAATATGCCATTGAAGTAGGATATGATATGATTTTGTTTGGGAAATTGAAGAATCCAAATGGTAAGAGAAAGGGTCAAACCTCTAAAGAAGGTGTCATTGATTCTCTTATTCAAAAATTGGCTAATGATGTGATTTCATTAAAGAAACAACTTGCACAAGCCACCTTTCCGAGGGAAGGTTATCCAAATCAAAATCAAAATCATAGTAAAAATGGAATAGATGGAGGAGAAAGAAGATTATCTTTTGAAGCACCTCATGTTAATGTCACATGTGAAGCAAGGCCCAAAGAAGACTTTGATGAAGCTGAATTTGATGAAAATAATGAGGGAATTTTGGCCATTGATGAGATTGACAGTGCTCGAAACATTGGTTTTTGTGAATATACCCCTTCTTTTGATGATGAAGATGATGAAACCATTGCTGATATGAATAGTCATTCTTATGTAATGTTCACCCATTCGAAGGATCAAGAGAGGGATGATTCTTAAAATTAAAAGATCCTGAAGTGGTGGCTCTAAAAAACAATAACAAAATGAGGATGAATGATTCTTGTTGTCCAAAATAACTCCCCTAGTTATTTTGACTACTTACATCCATGTTCTGACTTTGAAGTTCAAGACTTTAGGCTATGCGCACACTCTGGTGGTTTCTTTGGCACATTTCTTGGTTGTAATTCTTCCGCGCGCCTTCGTGCGCACTTCGTGCTTTCCCCTCTTGAATTATTCTTCCTTCACTCCCTCCTGCGTAGTTTCTGCGCGCTTCCACCTTCCTTCTCCATTCCTCTATTTTCTTCCATTCTCCCTTGCGCATACTCCTTGCGCACCCGCCTTCTTACCAATGGTTCATGCACCCCTTGCGCGTATGCTTGACTTGAAATCCAATTCGGCTAAGTCCCCTGCATGCTTGCTCCGCATTCCTCCTTCCTTTCTTATTGCTGCATGTCCCTCATTTGGATGTTGCACCCCGCTTGCATACTTGTATATTTTTCAGGTATGCTCCTTGTCTTCCCACTTCTGCACGCATCCATTTTGTGCGTTTGTCTTCTGTATTCTCATGCCTCTTTCTCTCGCACATGGCAAGTGCAATCTCCCGCGCCAAGTCCTTATGCCATATGAAAACTTGTCAGATTGAGTGTATCACACGCAACCTATCAAAGCGCACCAACTCGGCACCAAATCCTTGTGACGAGCCATTATGTGACACATGGAAAAAAAGATAAAACTAATGAACAATCAATCAAATCCTTCAGCCGATCAGAGTGCGCCACATGTCATTGCGTGTTTAGTTTGCACTATAGACTTCAGATCATCATAAATTTTTCTACAGAGCTCAGATCCATGCGCTCTTGATCTTGTTGGAAAGTTGATGATGTGGGCTATAATCTAGATCATTCAAAATCAGATTTTGGTGCGATTTGGTAGGTGGAAAATAGGGAAACGTGTCTCAGGCCATTAATGCATAGATCTAGTTGACCCAACCACCTATATTTGATTTGATCTACCCTCTTTCCTTCTTCCACAAGAAAAACAAACATGGGGAGGCGCATCTGACACGATTTGGAGACATGAAATGCTTACTTTTGGTGGTTGGATTTCAAATTTGATTTTCCCTCTTCTTTCTCCTCCTCTTCTCTCCTTCTTCTATAAATTAGAGAGCAATGCTCATTGTAAAAGGTTGGACTCTTTTGGTTTGCTAAGGGCATTGTTCAGAGCTTTGCTCCTTTGCATTTTGAGCTGCAAGCCTTGAGATTTGGCTCTTTGAATGTGCATACCAACCTCATCCACCATTGTAATCAAATGTGCATTTATTGGAAGTAATAAAATCTTATTTTGTGGCTATGTCTGCCCTTATCTGCATTTTATTGAATCTTCTTGCCTTTCCCTTGCATTGTTTGTCTGCTGTGCGTCTTCTATGTCCCTTGTAGGTTACTTTTCTAATTGTGCTCCATGAAAATGACTGCGTGAGTGCGTTTTAGACTATGGCACGTGTGTCTGCCCTCCCTTTGTACATTTTCCTTCATTTTCACTCAAAGCTAAATGTGTTCATCCCTTTCTTTTGGGTGGTATCACCTCCTTTAGTTTAAGTTTCCCCTTTTCATGCATCTCCTTCTCACCTTGGTCCCTTGGAATTTTAGAGTAGTGTTAGTTAACTGCATTTGATTTCATAAGATTAGTTTTAGTTTCAGAAATAGGTAGAGGAAATGTCCTTCTCTAGAGGTTTGTTTCAAGCGCGCAAGCTCCCACAACTTGGAGACAATACCATGTTGCCTCAAAGCCCCAGTTCATCTTGATTTGTGACAGGTGCAATTTTGAACTCCAACAATTTTTGGCATGCCCGGTGGGATAAGTACTGAAAGCTTAAATTTCATCATTTCTAGGTTTGGTGTGCGACTTAGTGATTTCTAGCCTTTGGAGGCTTGTTTTAACACATTTGGCGACTCCCAACCTTTAGATCTATTGTTTTCAACAGTCCGCGTGCCTTTTTCATGAGAAGGATACATATTAGACATAGTGTAGCTGTTTCGCACATAATGTTTCAGCTTTTGGAATAGAGTTGCTTCTATCCTTTCATTCCTTTGAGAAATAGATAAGGGTTAGGGCTAGGAGGAATACCTATTAAATGTCGAGAGGGTGTGCGCATACCATAGAGAAAGATCAGATCGACTGCGAAGAGCTCCTTTTTGTCTTGGAAGGACTACCTGCACGTAAGAATACAAGACCACCAGATTTTAATTAGAAAATAAATGAGGGAGCTACCTTGGGCCCAGGAAATATAAAACTTCCTTTCAAAGGTGGTCAGTTCCCCTACTAATATGAATTAACACAAATGATTGTAAAATCACAATTTAATTGCCTTGTTGAAACAAGTAGAGGAAAGGCTGGTTTTTGGTTTTGAATCACAGTGGCCGATACCATTCACTATCACTGGTATCGGTTGATGATAACCGATACTGGTGGGGGCAATGTTTTAGGGGCTTTTGGTGAAGGTTGGTTGTAGGGTGGTTGTGTTGTTTATAAGGCTGGTAAATGAGTGGGGTTAGGTAACGGGGTGTTGAGAGGGACTCAGAGAGTACGGGGAGGGTGTTCTTGGGGTAACGTAAGGGTAGAGGAATGACTGTTAGATGTAGTGTGTTGTTGGGTAGTAGATCTAGGAATAGACTTATGATGGCTGTGATTCAGAAGTTCAAGAAATGTTATTAAAAGGACATACAAGATACTACTTACTGGTTATTGATGAGGATGCAGGTCCAAGGACTATGATGACAAAGGCAGAACTCAGGCAGGATGACCTGACAATCAGAAGATGAGATATCTTCCCTCCCGATGTTCGGATGAGTGTCGCAGGGCTCTGGTTACTCAGTGGCAGCCTCCGGCTTGATGTCCTCCTCTGCCAACTCTTCTTGTTTCTTCACTTGTCTCTGCTCGGCCAAGTAAACTCTGGATCCTTTCAATGACTTCTGATTCAGATCAATGAAAAATCCACCTTTGTTTTTGGTTGGGGGAGGTCATTTACAGGGAACCGATTGCGGTTACATAACCGACGGCGGTCGAGTAAGAACCGGTATTGGTCAGGTCAAAGTGGGCTATTTTTAGTAAAATAGCCAACTTTCCCTCCTTTTCTCCCGAGGGATTAGTTGTGGGCTTGGTCAAGTCATTACAAGGTTGGTTTTAGGTGTGGGTGAGGAGTCATTTAGTCATGGGTGTGGATGTAGACCAAGTTATAGGTCTTAATTAGGTTAGTTTAGGGTTAGGACTAGGTCATGATGAGGTGGCGAAATGAGGTGGCAGGTATGGCGATGTGGATTTATTAATTATAAGGTAATTAATAAATAATTGTGTAAGGTTTAGGTGATGAGGTTAGGTTGCGAAATGAGATGCGGGGCACAGGGGGTCGTAAGACATAAATTTGGTGTCTACATTAGCCCCTTATTGTCGTGTAGCTTGTCTTGTAAAGCTGCACGGACAATAATATGAAGTGGTTACCCCTGTTAAGGGTATAGGTAATCCCCCTCAAATCTATCACAGATTGAGGTAGCGTGAAATCAAGGATAGAGTTGATAAAGGGTAAATGGTGTTGAGATGATGGTGAGATGGTGGGGTAGGTCCAAAGAAGCAGATGCACGTTGAAATGTAGTAGAGCGACCAGGGTACATGATTTGAAGAGCAAACAAGCAATTCATAGGAAAAGGTAAAATTGTAATTTGTTGGTTTTGGGCGAGGTATTTGAGTGGTGCGGCCTTGGGTCGGGCCTGATTTGTTGGTGGCGGCCTTGGGTCGGGCCAAATGGTTGGTTGCGGCCTTGGGTCGGGCCGAATGGTTGGTTGTGGCCTTGGGTCGGGCCGAATGATTGGTTGCAGCCTTGGGTCGGGCCAAATGGTTGGTTGCGGCCTTGGGTCGGGCCAAATGATTGGTTTTGGCCTTGGGTCAGGCCAATGAAGTCAACAAAGGCTATTTAGCAAAGGAGGGTATAGGCGATGTGGTGAGAAAGGGAGATTAGTGAATAAGGGCAGAAATTGGGGAAAAGGTAGTATTAAACCGATATCGATTCTCTATGACCGGTATCGGTTAGATGACCGATACCGGTTCATTAGGGTATAATATAACCGATATCGGTTATAGGTCAAAAACCTATAAAAAGAAAAATACGGCCTGTCATTGTCACATTGTCAATTTGAAAACCAATTTTAGTTGTCTGAGGTGTATTAGTGAGATTGTTTGAATTTGTCGGCTGAGGTGGCACTATTTGAGTGGAGAAGTGAGTGGTTGGTAGGCCTTAGCGAGTAGGAGGCAACATTTGATTGGTGGAGGACCCAGTAGAGGGGATTTATAGCCATGGCACAGCCAGGAGGAGCAGGAGGTGCTGGACTAGTTGGACCACCACCACCTATCCCACCATGACGACGTGTAGTCGTACCGGTAGGTTCGAAACCTCTCATTATGTGAATTTAATGTTTTTAAGCTAGATTTGGGTTTTGGGTAGGAATCCATGTTTTTAATAAAAGAATGAATAAATGGAAGTTGTTTGGAAAATGGAGAGGGTAGGTAGGTTAGTTAGGCTAAAACGGTAGGGTGGGTAGGTTTTTAGGGTTTTTTAATGGGTAAAAGGGGAGTAATAGGCCAAAAATGGGTTTGGGGGGCCGCGTCGGGTTTGGCTCCGCGATTTTACAGTGACCGATGGTGACCAGCATCGGTCACGAAGTTTTCGGGTAAGGTTGGTTTGTGGTTGACCGGTGTTGGTCGTATGTTGACCGGTGTCGGTGGAGAAATGCTGGAGAGAGGACCGGTGGCGGTCATGGGTGACCGGTACCGGTCCTTAGTTAGGATTATTTATTTTGTTGGTTTGGTTTTGTTGTTGTTTTAGGTTTTTGGTTGTTGTTTGGGTGTTTTGTGGTTGGGGGGGAAAATGGGGCGGTTGTGTGGTTGGTGCGGTTAGGATAGATTAGGTGTTGGGCATGAATGGGGAGGTGTTAAATTTGTAGGGGCATAGGTAAATGGTGAGAGTAGAGCTGAGTGATTGGTAGGGTGCGAGATAAGGCAAGGGGATATCATAAAGGTTTTATGGTAAAATAGGTGGGTGTAGGTGTGTGTTATAGAGTTGGGGTGTGGTCGGGTGGCTAAAAAGGGTGTATAGAAGGTTAAAGTAGTTTTTGTTTGAAAGGGTAGGTCTAATGAAGTGGGTGATTTGTGCAGGCACATCAGCAGCTGACTATGCGGGATAGGATGCCCCCGGTGTTGAGACAGATGCGGCCACACGTGTTCGCAGCGTAGTGGGCCATTATGCGCGAGGTGGGACTCGGCGGAGTCCAGCGATATAGGGCTATAGAGAGGGATCACAGTCTTATGGTTGCCCTCATCAAGAGATGGGATCCAGTGACTAATGTTTTCCATCTCCCGACTGGAGAGATGACTGTTACCTTGGAGGATGTATATCGCATCCTGAGACTACCAATCATAGGAGAGGTAGTATTCCAGGTAGATGCAGAGATTGATATGGACAGCATTCTTCTGGTATTTGGGGATGCAGCCACGCTATCGACTTATTACAGCGTGAGCATTGCCTATGGGGACATGTATCGTGCCCATAGACATGAGACATAGCTTTCCGTGTTGATGATGATAGGCATCACATGCTTTGCCCTCCCAGACTCAGAGGGAGGCCACTTTCCACATGCGTTGATGGGGGTGCTACACGAGATGGTGGAGGAGCATACGTGCTATGCTTGGGCACCAGTATACCTGGTGTAGCTATACAGAGAGCTGTGGGGCTATCGCTGGATGAGGTGATTTCAGGATTTGTTCCACATTTTTGTTACACTATTGGGCATATGAGCACATCATATGTATTCGACCAGTAGGGCTGCCCTAGCAGCCAGGGCCACAAGTGATATACAGATATGGTTTTCAGAGGTGGTTGGGGGTCGTGGGCTAGCCACAAGTGGTGCTCACCAGATGGGATGTAGCTTACTACCATCATTTGCTAGAGGGCATGACCGCATTGGATATTGTATGGAGGCCTTACAGAGGTCATCAGTCCCGTGGAGGAGCTTGATCACAGTTGCGCTGGATCCATTATACTTTCTGGATAGCAGGACGGAGGCCGGGAGAGTATGAGCGAATACCCCTAGAGAGGGTACGACAACAGTTGGGGCTACGACAGGATGAGCCACCTCCCTTCCCTCAGTACTAGAGGGAGGATGTAGAGGCCCCACTACCTACACCATAGCCCGTGGACCCAGATTGGGTAGTAGAGAGGCCGACAGATGATACCGTGGACGACGCTAGATGCATAAGATCATTTTTGGTATGGTGGGTAGGGGAGAGAGCAGTGAGGAGAGCACAACCCATACAACCAGACTTAGTGGCTATTAGAGCAGAGAGGGACCAGCTCAGGGGACAAGTACAGTTGTTATAGGGGTAGCTTACTATTGCACAGGCACAGATAGGTGTTTTACAGGGGCAGCTAGCCTAGGCACAGGTACAGGCATAGCCATAGGTACCAGCCACAGGCACCACCATAGGCACCGCCACAGGCACCACCAGCGGCACCGGCATAGCCACAAGCATAGGTACAGGTACCGCCACTGGCACAGGGTGTACTGGTAGGACAGGGGCCATTGTTATTAGGAGTCGAGGGACCATCCCCAGTAGCTATGGGTGGTATGGGCCCGTTATATGGAGGCGAGCAGCGGAGGCCCGATACTATCAGGATGTCATTGATGGTACCAGGGATAACTATCAGTCATATGCGACACACAGAGCTGAGACATCGCAGAGCCAGAGATCCCAGGGGGGTGTAGCCACAGTCGGTGGGTCTGTTACAAGGAGGAGACGAGAGCTAGTGCTAGGGACCAGTAGGGAGACAGAGTCGAGGGCAGTGGGAGAGAGCTGAGGTATCCCTGCAGAGGAGATAGGTGTTGTGTTGTTTAGTATATTGGATAGAGACACCGTTCTGTGAACCAGTTATGTATAGAGAGGCCTGCGTGCCCACATATGATTCTTTCATTCATTTATTCATCTTGTTGTATATACCGGCCTACGAGCCGAGTACGGGTTGTATAGTTGATACCGGTCTGCGAGCCAAGTATATTTTTGATATGAGAGACCGGCCTACGAGGCGAGTCGAGATTTTGACAGTTATTGTGGCCTGCGTGCCAGCTTTGTAATATCTTGAGATCACAGAGGCCCCTATGGAGGGCAAGTTGTATATTTGAAACCTTTTATGTATACATATATGATGATTTTGACTCACATGGTTTATATATTGATGGTGTTGATGTCTTTTGTTGATGACTTTTGAAATGGAATGTGTGTATATATAGATGATGAGTTTGATTCACATGGTTTATATATTGATGGTGTTTAATGTCTTTTGTTGATGGATTTTGAAATGGAATGTATGTATATATAGATGATGAGTTTGATTCACATGGTTTATATATGGATGGTTTTGATGTCTTTATTGATGGCTTTTTTTTAATTATAGATAGATGATGTTGATGAAATTGTGATGAGATATTGGTGTGATGTTGATGAAAAATATGGATAATGGTGTTGTTATGAAAGAAAAAGATGCGGGGTGCCACAAAAATTGGGTAGAAAATAAAGGAAAGGACTATGTTTAAGAAAAAGTAGGCATGTGACTGATATTGGTTAGATAACCGACATCGGTAGAGGATAGACCGATATCGGTTAGGTAACCGATACCGGTTATTCCAAAATGAGATTTTCTAAAAATAGAAAAGCTTAGGTGGCAACTTAAGTTCTTATTTTTAGAGTCATGCAAGAAGTTAAATACGCGAATGTGACACTGTTTGACGACTGAGACAGGTAATTACATGAGAGAATTGAGTGATAAGGAGGAAAGAGATGGGTAAAGTGAGTGTGAACTGAGATTCAGAAGGTAGAAAAGGCAAGTTATATTTGAAAAGGGTGGTGAACATGGCTGAACGAGGAGAAGCATCCAGTAGGGAGAGACGAGAAGGAAGATAGGGTCCACCACAAGCTTGCTGCATCCCAAGAGGTAAGTTGTTTGGTTGTAATTTGATTCTTTCATGTTTTGTGAATGGGATGAGGGAGAGGAAGTAGATAAAGATGAGAAAGAAAAGGTGATAGGCAAGGGTTTTGGGATGGGGTGAGTGTGATGGGGTAGGTAAGCAGGGGTTTCGCGTATGTTGTTAGGTATAGAGATGAGTAAATGGGCAAAATATTTATCGCAGGTGTATGTTTTGAAGCATGTTGTATATTATTTTGATAGTGACCGGTATCGTTTAGAGATAACCGGTATCGGCTAGTAAACCGGTATCGATTATCTATAACCGATATCGGTTACTGTAGGAATTTCCAGAATGTGAGAAAAACCCTTGGGGATTTGATTTACTGAAAGGTTGTGTGTCATTTTGATGTGTGCAGGCGGAGGTAGGGCTCAGGATGAATGATAGTGTGTCAGCTTTGTTGTCACGGATCTGAGCAGATGTAACACCAGCTGAATGGGCATTGATAAATCATTTGGGATTAAGTGGAATCCGCTATTATTCATGAATCGCACGTAACCATGCTATGTTACAGGCGTTAATTGAGAGATGGAATCCAGAGAAGAATACCTTCTATCTGCCAATAGGGGAGATGACAGTGACGTTGGAAGATGTGTTCCGTATTTTGAGACTCCCAATTATAGGAAGACCAGTATATCAGGCATTGCCTAGCGCAGCGTGGGGAGCGATAATAGTAGTATTTGGTCCATACTCATGAGATTTGACACAATGAGGTTTGACATTTACTTATGGTATAATGTATGCAACACACCCTGAGGCAACAAGGTTGGCAGTAGTATTAATGATAGCGGTGGGGTATTATGCATTACCGAGGGCAGATGGTGGAAGATTTCCAAAAGAATTGATGAATGTTATTTAGGAAATGATAGAAATGAGCGTGACTTTTACATGGGCACCTGCATATCTGGCAGAGTTACACAGGGGTTTATGGGCCTGTAGGTGAAAACACAGGATGACACTGGATTGTTCGTAGTTATTACATTGTTGGGCCTATGAGAACATAGTTTACATGCGCCCAATCGGCTGACCCATCGAGTCAAGGGAGACACATGAGTGCAGAGCTTGGGATTCAGACGATGGGTCTAGACAGAACAAGAGGTGAGATCCCAGGCCATGATAGATGACATCGAGTATTACAGACAGGTATGGGAGATGGTGACGATTACGGATATTTGTTGGAGGCCTTACGGGAACTATATGGTGACAGAGAACATAGCTGAGGAGTTGAGGGGTGTAGAGTGCTTGAGGTGGATCGTAGGGCACAGGCCAAGTGAGTACGAGAGGATTCCTCTAGATCACATGCGGCAACAATTTGGGTTCGTTCAGGATATACCTATGACATATAGACCATACATGAGGATTGACGCCAAGGCATTATTCTCACCTCCCCGGCTGAAATCTCTAGAAGGACTACAAGAGATAGTAGCCGATCACAGGGTAATGGATGCAGGAATGACAAAGGCCTATAGATTATGGTGGGTAGCAGAGCTGCGAGGTGTACGTGATCGTCCTGACATAATTGTGATTACAGTGGAGAGAGATCTTCTGCAGGGTTTAGTTCATCAGCTCCAAATGTGGGTGAATGAGACAACAGGATTGTTAGCGGTTGCGGAGTCACGAGCGGAGAGACTAGAGGCAAGATTCCTCCATGTGAGAGAGTGTATTCATATGTTACAGGAGAGATTGGCAGATCAGTGGGTGGTACCAATAGCCGTGGTGCCTTTGAGGATGGAGAGGCCCGGTGAGAGGCGTCGACGATCATGATCATCACCAGGTTCGGGATGAGGCGCAAGGGTCTAAGTGAGTTTTATAGAGGTATAAGAATAAATAAGGATGCCGACCTGCGCGTCGATGATAGAGAAGATGTATTTGTTGAACATCTAAATAAAACTGAATATGTATGTTAATTTGAGTTATAATAATAAGAAGGGTCGCGTTGTGAATGTTTGTTTTGAAAAAAATGATAAAGATGAATGTTGGCGAAAAGAAATACACTAAAATATGTATATTTACAACACATGATAGGTTATGGTAGGGGATGGTCGAGCTAACCTTGGGAGACACCATGTCTCCTAAGTGCTGCCTACATAGCCCTTTGCACAAAGCAAGGAGGGGCCTCAGACCAATGTAGTTCTCCCTTAGGACCAGGGAGAGGTGAATTCAGGCAATTTAGGTATGGTTAGGAAATTTGTTGGTTGGTAAGAATATTGATATTGGTAGGGTAATGTTGTTGGTGTTGGTAAGGAATTGGCGATGTTGGTATAGGTATAGGTGAAGTGAAAGTTAGCCTACCCAAGTGGTAGGGAACCGTATCCTGATTAAGGTCAACACATAATCCTAGAGTCGAGAAAAAGAGGAAAAAGTGTCCCGTAGTTGAGAAGAGCTAAACAAACCACATAATAACGTACAATGAGCTTGAACCCCTAGGTACCTTGCATAAACGAGAAGTCGATAGGTGAAAAGAGTGGTATAATCACAATATATCGGGTATACGTCACGTCCCTTGAGGTTCGTTGTTTAAACAAATGGTGAGGTGAGGTGGATCGCGTAGCTGAGGTGCTGAGAACTTGTTATAAAGTGAGTATCCTGACGAAAGAGAACCAAACCTAAATAGACAAGTCCATGACTCAAAAGTGCTTTTGAATGTGGCTTTTATTTTGCTGAATATAGACTGATCGATGCGGGAAGTCTAAAAGGGATATGTATTTTGTTACTCTTGAGGTCTTCACGAAGCTGATCAATGCGAGAAGCTTCTGATAAAGGCTGACTGTGTATAGCTGTCCTTCAAGGGAGCAGTCTATTTATAGTAGCAGATGCGGCGTTTGTGTATAGCTGTCCTTCGGGGGAGTAGTCTATATATAATAGCAGCAATAGTTTGGCATATAGCTGTCCTTCGAGGGAGCAGTCTATGTATAAGTTCGAGGTCTAGATGTCCGTTGGGCATAAAGCATCTAGTTTTGTAGGAAGTTTGACTCAAGAAAATCCCATAAGTGTTTAGTTAAGAATGTGTCATTGTGATACTTTGAAGTCATGGACTAGTCTAAAAAGGGGAAGGCATCTTTAAGGGGAGGTGATAATCAAACCATGTGAGCTTGATTTGATTTTGAGATGTAGGAAACAAAGTGTATGCGATGGTAAATGGGCTCAAGGGACGAGCGCAAGGTAGATAAGAAGTGATATAACACTAAATTCAACAGTAGAATGGTCGAAGATGCAAGGCATTAAGGGGCTCAGGCTCAGGTTTACCATTAAGCGAAGCTAAATGATAAGTGCCTGATCCATAAGTGTGAGTGATAATGTAAGGCCCAATCCAATTGGGAGAAAATTTGCCACGTTTGCTCTTTTCTAGTTTGGTTACATGTTGATTCTCTTTGAGGACAAGATCACCAACCTTAAAGGTATGCTCATGAAGTCGCTTATCATAAGCACGCTTGATGTGTTTTTGATAGATTTGAAGGTGGTCAAGAGCCGTAAGATGACGCTCGTCAAGAAGCTCTAATTGGGCTAACCGCTCCTGGTGGAAATCATCGTTGGTGAGAATGTCCTGAAGAGATATTCTGAGGGAGGGTATTTGTATTTCGAGAGGCAAGACAGCCTCGGTACCATATACCAAAGAAAATGGTGTGGCATTAGTGGAGGTACGAATGCTAGTACGATAAGCCCAAAGGGCAAAGGGGATGTGATCATGCCAATTTCTTCCAGAATCGTTAACAACTTTCATGAGAATTTTGGTCAGGGTTTTGTTAGAAGATTTGGCTTGGCCATTTGCTTGTGGATAGTATGGTGACGAGAAGCTAAGTTTGATACTGAAGTTGTTACAAAGGTCTTGTAACAACTTATTTTTGAAAGATTTACCATTATCTGTTATCAGGCGATGAGGAACACCAAAACGACAGATAATGTGATGGTTAACGAATTCTACGATTTTTTCTTTTTTGGTTGAAATGAGTGGAATGGCCTCCACCCATTTTGTGTAATATTCGGTTGCTGTGATTATCCATCGGTGACGTTGCGAAGAGGGTAGGTGAATCTCACCAATAAGGTCTAAACCCCATTGTGAGAAAGGCCAAAGATCTCGTGTGACCTGTAGCGGATGGCTAGGAGTATGTTGAAGGTTGGCATGTTGTTGACACATAACACAACGCTTAACATATTCATAGCAGTCGTTATTAAGAGTAGGCCAATAATAGCCTAGGCGAAGGATTCGTTTGGCCATGGCAAGGCCACTAAAATGTCCACCACAAATACCATCGTGGACTTGTTGGATGGTATAGGTGACCTCCGCACCAGTTAGACATCGAAGGAGGATGCCATCAAAGCCACGTTTATAAAGGAGTCCCCCCATGACGACATAACGAGAAACATTTTTAAGAAAAGCACGTTTTCCGGTACTCGTTAGGTCAGGTGGGAGAACAGAGGTTGTAAGGTAGTCGTGAAATTGGTGATACCAGGTATCCTGCGAATTAGCAGACACATTATTTATCATACAAACAACCGAGGCTGAGTAAGATGGCACAAAGAGTTGTTGGACCAAGACGAATATGTCAGAGTCAGTTGGTGAGGCAGGAATTTGTGAGGCTAAGCAAGCCATAGTATCCGTAAATTTGTTAGTGGAGCGGGGAATGGTTTGGATAGAATAATGAGTAAATAAGGTCAGAAGTGAATCCACGTAATGTTTGTACTTTTGAAGTTCCTCATTTTTACATTGGTAGATGCCCATAACTTGGTTGACTACCAATTGAGAGTCACCAAAAATGTTGATAGATTTGACACCTAAGTGTAACGCAACCTGGAGACCCAAAACAAGGGCCTCGTATTCCGCTGTATTATTAGTGCAGGGGAAATCGAGCCGGAATGAAAGAGGCATAGGCTCAGTGTCAAGAGGAATGAGAACAACGTCGGCTCCTCCACCGCGCTGGCATTTGGATCCATCAAAGAAGAGAGTCACTAGATACGACTCCTCCCTGAGTGAAAGAGTGGCAATGAGTTTGTCAGGGAAATTAAAATTGGTAAATTGCTCCCCAGGTAAAGGGGCTTCCGCGAGTTGGTCAGCAATGGTTTGTCCTTTGATTGACTTCTGGTGTATAAATTCAAGGTCAAGGTCAGCAAGGAGCATAAGCCATCGGGCGATGCGTTGGTTTAGATGTGGTTTGGCATACATATAATGAATGGGGTCCGTGTTGGTGATGACAAAAATTTTGTGATTCAGGAGGTAGTGTCGGAGTTTGGTGGCTACGAATGATAGGGCTAGGCACAATTTTTCTACATGTGTATACCTAGTCTCATAATCCATGAGAGTACAACTTATATAATAAATGGCTTGTTCTCAATGTCGGAGTCCCGATGTGCGAGCATGGCCCCTACAGCGTGGTCAGTGGCGGAAAGGTAAAGGTAGAAAGGGTGATCGTCCTGAGGTGGGATAAGCACGGGTGGCTGCAAGAGATAGGCTTTAAGAGCCTCAAAGGCTTGGTGGCACTCTTCGCTCCATTGAAAGGCAATGTCCTTTTTAAGGAGGTGATGGAAAGGTTGACATCGATCTGAGAGTTGGGAGATGAAACGCCGGATAGATTGGAGTTTACCTTGCAAACTACGCAATTGTTTGAGGTTAGTAGGTGGGGGCATTTCTAGGATAGCTTTGACTTTAGATGGATCGACCTCAATGCCACGCAAAGAGATGATAAAACCAAGAAGTTTTCCTAAAAGGACACCAAAGACACATTTCTTTGGTTGAAGACGGACAGAATATTGTAATAGGTGATCGAAAATAATGGTTAAAACATCGAGATGTTCACTGCGATGTTTAGATTTGCCAAGAAGATCATCGACGTAATCCTCAAGGATAGTGTGCATAATGTCATGAAAAATGTAAGTCATAGCCCGCTAATAGGTCGCACCAGCATTCTTAAGGCCAAACGGCATGACACGATAACAGAAGGTTCCCCAAGGAGTTATGAAGGTAGTTTTATGCTGATCGTCCGGGGCTACCAAAATTTGGTTGTATCCCGAAAATCCATCCATGAGAGAAAGCATCTCATGACTGGCAGTGAGATCAACAAGTTGATCAATACTTGGTAGGGGGAAGTCATCCTTGGGGCAAGTGAGGTTAAGTTCTCAGAAATCCGTGCATATCCGAAGTCCCCCCGTCGCTTTAGTGACAGGTACGATGTTAGAAATCCATTGAGGATAGTCAATAGGTAAGAATGAAGGAAACAGAAAGGAGTCGTTGAAGTTCTTCTTTGACCAAGAGGGCAATGCGTGGATGCATTTTTCTCAGTTTTTGTTTAACTGGCTTGGAATCAGGTTTCAGGGTAATGTTATGGACAGCAATGTCAGGATCAATTCCTGGCATGTCAGCGTAGGACCAAGCGAAAGCTTGGTTGTGGGTATGGAGAAAGGTAGTAAAGGTGGCTTGTTCTGATGTGTTAAGGGATTGTCCGATCTTCACAATGTGAGGATCCTCCTCTGTGTGGATGTTGATTTCTATAGTCGACTCATTCAACATGGTTTGAGTTTCAGACGGTAAGGTGCGTTGAATATAGGAGTCATCCGCACCAAGGTAAGTGAGGATGGAGTCATCATCCTGGCACTCAACAACATTAATTGAAGGTGAATCCTCTTCGATCATGTCTAGATACAGAAAGGGAAGAGAAGATGGGTCCTCATTATCGCGTTGATAAGTGAGAGGACCTAGGAAGATAGCATTTATGAAAAAAAAAGTTAGGAGGGATAGATTCAGGATCTATCGACTCTGTGGGTGATGATGGCAAAATGGGTGATGATGGTTTGGTAGGGGTGATGTCGTCATCTTCCAGGAGACAACTGACATGAGGTTCCTTCGGTGTAAGTGTTTCAGGAAATCCGAGACCACTACGATCATTGTGCTTGCGTGTAGTTATGGGAATGATTGTATGTCGGCCTTGTTCATAAAGACCAAAACCAAAGCCTTTCCAAGCACAGCGAGTCAAGAAGGTGAGGGCGAAACGACGATTTTTCAGGTATTGAAAATCAGATTGGAAAGGAACCACACCAAGAGGAGGTTCAGGGGTAACGGAGGATGCGTCGACACCCCCATACGTTAGGTTGGTGCGACAATTAGGTGGTCCGTAAGAGATTACCTCCCCCACGTGACGGTCGTAGGTAGGATGCGCATGTAACTGTCCATACTCCTGTGGGGTATGGAAAGAACTAACGTTATATAGGTGATACTCCCCCAGCGTAAGGCATTGAAAAACATCTACTAAGGGGTCGGAGGTTGGGATGTTAGCTACGGGAAAGGAAGTGGTATTTGCGACGGCGGTTTCATTGGTTGAAGGTGTAGGTGCTGTTGAAGTGGATGGTAGAGGTGTGGTTGAAGTGGATGGTAGAGGTGTGGTTGAAGTGGATGGTTGGGTTGGACGAATGGGTGTCTTGACTGGTACAAGCACATCGTTAGGGCGATATAACATATTGCAGGTTTTGAAGGGGGGAGGATCAGCTTTTACGGTGTAGGACTTCCCCTCGTACTCAAATTTTATGCATCTATGTAAGGTGGAGGGAACACATCCCATAGCCCAGATCCAAGGGTGGCCTAACAACATATTGTATTGGAACTCTCCCTCAAGGACATAGAAGAGTTCGGGTAAAGTATGTGGTCCTACACGAATGTTAAGGATCACGGTGCCTAAGGTAGAAGTAATAGCATCATTGAATGACCGCAACATGATGGGGTTGGCACACATGCAGCTAGAAGGGATATTCAGTTGTTGGAAGGCTTTTGAAGAGATGATGTTTAGACTAGCACCCCCATCAATCATAACATGATGCACCTGAATGTCCCAGACATAAGTTGAAATGAAAAGAGCAGGGTCAGGATCTTCTGCACCAAAGTCAACAATTTCGTCTTCAGAGAAACTGACAGCAGCGGCTTGCTGTATAGAGACAGAAGTGGTTGGGGAGATAGGTTGTTTGGTGAGCGAAGCAATGTGATTGGGTGTTAGAATGGAGGTAACAGGAAAGGTTTCATTAGGTAAGACCTCTATCCCTTGGAGGATGTCAACGAGAGCTTGTCGATGAGATTCAGAAGTCTGAATGAGATCATACAGTGTCATTTTTACAGGTGATTGGTGAAGCTGTTTGATCATGGTTCGGTGGGAAACTCCATTAGAGACGGGGTAGGCGGGTCCATGAATAACCACTTTAGGTGGTGGTGCGATCGGGATGGTGGACGGAGAAAGAGAGGCCGCAGGTGTGCTTTCTTTCACCTTCCCATTGTTTTTCTGCCCTCGAGTGGCAACACTAATCATGTTGATCTCATGAACACGAGAGGAGGAGGATGGTAGGGATAAGTCATGGTCTTCAAGAGGTGGGGTTGTAATAATGATAGATTTTGATGAAGCGAGGACAGGTGGTATAGGAGAGGAGATTGAAGCTAAAGGTTTCTCCCTTCGTAAGTTGTCTTGTTTAACCTTTCTGTCTGAGAGAGGTGACTGATGAAGTATGGCTTTCAACGCTTTGCATCCTTCTACATCATGTCCTGGTGTGCGGTGGTAAGCGCAGATTTTAGACTCATCATAACCTATAGGTCGAGGTTTAGATGGATCATAAGGTCTAAGTGGGGGTAGGGAAATGGTCGCATTCTCCACCAATATAGCAAGGATTTTGGTGTAAGACCCTATGAGTGGGTCAAAGTCAGAGGAAGATGAAGCTATTGACTGGGTAGTTTTTGGTAATGACGGGGTATGGTTGATTTGTATAGGTGGTGGTTAAGCCAAGGGATTTTGATAATGGGATTTAACTAAACGTGGATTCTTTGGCGCATAAGCTATGTTTAGCTGGTAAGATGATGAGGCCACAGATGATGTGGTATCAGAAAACAACCATGGAGCAATAGGAGTGACAGAAAACAAATCTTTTGATGATGGAATTTGTTTAGGGTTGATAGGCGGATAGGATATGTGGGATGATGGTGTTGATATACCCTTGGATCTCTGTATGGGTGCAGAAGGTGTAGGTCATTTTAAAGAAAATGCAGGAGGTATGATATATTGATGCAAGGTGGAGGGATGAGGTCCCAATATGGAAGGTAGGTGTGAAGACGATGGTTTTAGTTGTGATAGAGGCATAGGTTGAGGAGATTGAGTCTGTCTCCTAAGTGGATGGATGGCTTTATTTTTAGATAAATCTAGTCATTTGGGTGGGTGTGTTAAACTGGGTATTGGTGAGGTCCCAAGCGTAGGGGAAGATTTGGTTAGGCTAATAGAGGTGGATGAGGTATTTGGTAGAGATGAGGGGGGTGAAGATGAGGACATAGGCATTTTAAGCTTCTGTAAACACTTCAGGTATATGGTAGAGGCGTCTGGGTCGGTCATCTGCATTTGAGTAGAATAGGGGGTACTCAAACGTTCCCATAGGACTCGTCTATCTTCTGAGGGATGACAATCCTCACGTGTGAATAGGAACTTTTGTATGGAAGAAAGGTTGGTTATGATTCCGGTCCACTGTGGGTGTGATACAGGGGGTAGATGAGGCACTGTATCAATGGGCGTTAAGAGGTCAACCGGTCGCTGAAAAGATTTAGGCGATGAAGAACTGATAGGTAGGAGGGCATGTTTGAGAGGATCCGTCATGATTAAAGAATTTGGTGATGTTGGTGCAAGAGGTTTCTCATCTAAGGATGACAAAAGAAGTGGCGAGCCTTCCTCTTGTACAACAAGAATTGTAGAAGGAGATGTTTGGGAAATAGATAAGTTAGATAACATCTGCTCACAGTCTTGCAAGGATGTGGTGTAAGAAGGCTCATCTGTGAGAAGAGACCTCTGGGCGGTTAATTCCTCGATGGGTAAAGGAACGGTAAGAATTTCGTCTTGTCTTGATGGTGATGAAGGGGGTTCGGGTTCCTGCGTTAGTGAAGAGGCTTGATTCAGAATTTTTTCGATAGAGGCTTTTGGCTGGGAGTCGAAAACTGCATGGATTTCATGAACACTCTCCTCGGCTAAGATATCTTGGTTTACATTACTGCTAGATGAGTGGTTCGGGAATGGTTTGTTGAAGATTTTCAAATTTCGGTTAGTGGGGGCATTAGGATTATCGAGGGTTATATCCCCTGCATCAACCATTTCCTGCACTATGTTTTTCAACATCTTGCAGTTTTCGTGACTGTGTCCCTTTACGCGGTGAAAGTTACAGAAGTCATTTTCTTTGTACCAAGAAGGTATGGCGCGGGTGGAATCAAACCCGGAGTGAGGTTTAACAGGAGGTAAGGTAATGGCTCCTGCTTTAAGCAATTTTTCCAAGATGACACCATAAGTTTCTCCCAAGGGAGTGTAGTTGATGGGCTCCGCTTTATACTTATAGGTGGTTTTTGGCGGGGTATTAGACGGTGGTTGGGATTTGACCATCACCGCGTGCACAGCTCCTTTTGATTTCGAAGCAGTCGATGTGTGAGGATTGGTGGTGTTAGGTTTGTTGGTGGAATCTTGGGTTCAGAAATTGGGGTTTTTGTTGCGCAACCGCAATTTCTCTTCCTCTAAGGCTCGAATCTCTAGTTTTCGAGCCATAGTAAAGGCCTCGTCAAATGTGCGGAAAGTTTGAATTTGGAGGGTAGGAGAGATGTGCTTAGCGCAGGCCCGCGTAAAAAGTTTGATAAGTTCGGCCTGAGGCAAGGCATATGTAAGTTGGTTGATAAGGCCCCGCCATCGTCCAACGAAATCTGTGATAGATTCGTCTTCAAATTGTCAGATGGCATAGAGGTCGGTGATAGATACTTTCTTGGCAATGTTAATGGAGAAATGATCCAAGAAAGATTGGGCTAGTTGGTTAAAAGAGAAGATTGAGTGCTGGTTTAAAGCACTGTACCACTCCAAGGCGGGTCCTGATAAGGACATGGGAAAGGTGCGGAGTAGTAAGGCATCGTCATGAGCAATTAGATAGCAGGCATGTCTAAATGATCGCAAGTGTTGTTGAGGATCCTCCTTACTATTAAAACGAGTAAATTTTGGTAATTCCCATTGAGGAGGATATGAATGAAGGGGGACAGAAGGGTGGATAGGCTCCCGATAAACTTGCTCGTATGTCAAGGCGCTACGACTTCCTAAAATAGAAGCCTCCAGATTTTGCATTTTGTCCATCATTTGTTTGATGAAATCCGTGGTTGGATGAGATGATGGTGCAGTTGCGGTAAACGGAGGAAGATTGGGCCAAGGGCCTCCACTAGACAATGGTGGCGTTAAATGTTGATAAGGTATGGAGGACGAATGTGTTGAGGCGACCGAATAGGGATGTCCTATATAAGACGTTGAGGTCACCGGATACGTGTGTGGAAATGAAAAGGTGGGCGGAGCTTGAGAAGGAAAGCTCGTGTGGATAGGTGGCAGAGAGCAAGTCATGAAAGGAGTAGTCTGCAAGAGAGACGAGGTAGGAGCAGTCGGCGGTAATGATATGTGGGGCCCAAGATTAACCAAAGGAAAGCCAATCTGTGCCGTATGAACCCCTGAAGCCGCTGGATTGGGAGACAGGGCTAAGGATGCAGAAGGCAAAGCGGAGTTATCAGGCGGAGAAGGAGCTAAATGAGCAGCTATACTAATAGGCATGCCAACAAGGAGTTGACCATCGGGCGTACGGTCAGGGGCATGAGACAAATAATATTGTACAGCGCTAGGATTAGCGTCCAAAAATTTTACAAATTCCTTATCTCCTACAGGGATTTTAGGAACCTCACTGGTGTCTGTAGGGTTCCCCATAGAATGTGAAGGGGGTGATTCAGGCAAAGGCACAGAGCAGGCATGTGAAACCATGGCGGCGGCTTGCTTCCGAGTGATAACAACCATGGACAAGAGTACACAGTAGGGTTTCAATCTATCAGGAACAGAAACAGCCTCGAGTTGGTGAAATTGGTAGGTTGCTGGTTTGTCAGGGACTGTAAAAGACAGTAATCGATATCGGTTTGCTAACCGATGTCGGTTAGACTGTAACCGGCGTCGGTCAATTAACTGATGTCGGTATAATAGGACTGGTATAAGAAACTGTAAGAAGCTGCTGATTTGAGTTTTTAACAATACTTAGTACATCTATCAAACTATTCTGAAGTGATCACTGTCAGTATAGGACAGAGAAACAGAGCTAAAAACAAGCAAGATGCACACGCAAATCCAGAGACTAACCCTAGGATTAGTTTTAATTATTGTGGGCTTATGCCTTTAGACGCAGAATGATGTCAATCCTAAACAAAAGACTTAGGGGAAATGTCAAGTTTGTTTTGGCTTATAAGGTTACCTCAATCGGGCGGAGGAATACCGCGGAAAAAAGGGGGGATGTTTTGGGCTGTTGTGTTAATTGTGAAGTGATTCGGTATGTGTTGTGCAGTGAAAGTAAGATTAATTTCCTGTCAATACCGTGGAAATCACCCCCACGTGTACGACCTGTTACTTAATCTACGTTCACTAGAATTGAAAACAGCAAGCAAGAATGTAATGCACGTGTTTTAAACCCAAATTGAAAATGATATTCGATGAAGCAAAGAAGATGACTTTCACTAATGCAAAGCTGGGAAAGCAAGACAAATTCTTTTACCAAATATAAGAAAATATCGTGTGAAATTTTTAGGAGAAGAAAACAGCAAGTATGCTCCCTATATGAAAGCAAGCAAGAAAGAAAGAAACCCGAAATGGGTCCCACCGGGCATGCCAAAATGTTTCGCACAGAATGTTTCAGCTTTTGGAATAGAGTTGCTTCTATCCTTTCATTCCTTTGAGAAACAGATAAGGGTTAGGGCTAGGAGGAATACCTGTTGAATGTCGAGAGGGTGTGCGCGTACCGTAGAGAAAGATCAAATCGGCTGTGAAGAACTCCTTTTTGTCTTGGAAGGACTACCTGCAAGTAAGAATACAAGACCACCAGATTTTAATTAGACAATAAATGAGGGAACTGCCTTAGGCCCAGGAAATATAAAACTTCCTTTCGAAGGTGGTCAGTTCCCCTGCTAATATGAATTAACACAAATGATTGTAAAATCACAATTTAATTTCCTCGTTGAAACAAGTAGAGGAAAGGCTAGTTTTTGGTTTTGAATCACAGTGACTGATGCCGGTCACTGTCACCGGTACTGATTGCTAATAACCGATATCGGTAGGGGCAATGTTTAGGGGCTTTTGGTGAAGGTTGGTTAATTGGGTGGTTGTGTTGTTTATAAGGCTGGTAAATGAGTGGGGTTAGGTAACGGGGTGATGAGAGGGACTCAGAGAGTACAGGGAGGGTGTTCTTGGGGTAATGTAAGGGTAGAGGAATGACAGTTAGATGTAGTGTGTTGCTGGGTAGTAGATCTAGGAATAGACTTATGATGGCTGTGATTCAGAAGTTCAAGAAATGTTATTAAAAGGACATACAAGATACTACTTACTGGTTATTGATGAGGATGCAGGTTCAAGGACTGTGATGGCAAAGGTAGAACTTAGGCAGGATGACCTGACAATCAGAAGATGAGATATCTTCCCTCCTGATGTTCGGATGAGTGTCGCAGGGCTCTGGTTACTCAGTGGCAGCCTCCGGCTTGATGTCCTCCTCTGCCAACTCTTCTTGTTTCTTCACTTGTCTCTGCTCAGCCAAGTAAACTCTGGATCCTTTCAATGACTTCTGATTCAGATCAATGAAAAATCCCCCTTTTTTTTTGGTTGGGGGAGGTCATTTACAGGGAACTGATGGCAGTTACATAACCGACGGCGGTCGAGTAGGAACCGGTATCGGTTAGGTCAAAGTGGGCTATTTTTAGTAAAATAGCCAACTTTCCCTCCTTTTCTCCCGAGGGATTAGTTGCGGGCTTGGTCAAGTCATTACGAGGTTGGTTTTAGGTGCGGGTGAGGAGTCATTTAGTCATGGGTGTGGATGTAGACCAAGTTATAGGTCTTAATTAGGTTAGTTTAGGGTTAGGACTAGGTCATGATGAGGTGGCGAAATGAGGTGGCAGGTATGGCGATGTGGATTTATTAATTATAAGGTAATTAATAAATAATTTTGTAAGGTTTAGGTGATGAGGTTAGGTTGCGAAATGAGATGCGGGGCATAGGGGGTCGTAAGACACAAATTTCGTGTCTACAGTAGCAGCTGAAGAGTCTTTCAAATACCACCAGCTGTCACCAAGAAGAAGAGGTAGCAAAACAACCACGCATACATATCCATCTCCTGCTCATCATGCAATTTCTACTCCTCTTGGCAGGCCTTCTGTGCACCCCATCATGGCAGCACCGACACCACAGAAAAAATCGCCATTTGTCAATTTTACTGGTGGAAGCCCTTTCGCTGTAAATGCACAACATGACATACGAGCAGTTGCACTCAAAAGTATCCCATACTTCACTAGTGAGAATTAAGTCACTCATGCTAAGCATATCCAGGATGTTGCGAATGTATGCTCTTTTTATCTAGTTACACATGATGATGTAGCAGTTAGGCTGTTAGCATCTTCACTCAAAGGTAAAGCGCTTCAATGGTATAGAAGTTTGAGACCTTCATCCATTACCAATTGGGATGATCTTGGCACATGACTCTTTGCAAATATTTTGACGATGAGTCAAATCACCTGTCTTTGGTAGAGAAACTGACAATAACGAAGAGAGTCACCTAATGAGCAGATGACTGATTTTAATACCAGATTTCAAAGGAATTGGGATAGAGTTCCCTCAAGTGGTAATGACCTCCAGCCCAACACGCATTCCTATATATTATCTAAAGGCTTTGAATAGTGACATTGCATTCACGATTCAGTCTATGGTGGGTAGAACCTTACCAGCGTGCCTATAACATTGCAATTAGGGTATGAGAGTAGTCTTATTCATGCAGGGAAGTTAGCTCCTAGACCACCCATGCCCTTGTTCCCTGAAATCCCTCAAGAAACTTAGCCTTCTATTACTCCTATTCCTGAGTAGAATTCCCAGCCCGCTACTTCCACGTCTTATTCTACCTCGCATAACAAAAAGAGGATGAAGAAATGAAAGCCTTGATTAGGAATTTGTCAAATAAAGTTATATCCTTAGAAAGACAGCAAGCGCAAGCCTTCAGAAATAATTTTAATCAAGGACTTAATCAAATCCATCAACCATTTAGAAATCAATATTCAAATAAAAGATATGGGCAAAACCAACATAATGATATATGACATGCTAGTGCACATCTCCCGCTTTAGATAGTTCCTCATGCACAACCACTTCCAATGCCTAACGCAAGCCAAGCACTTAGTTCCAATTCAGAAAAACATGTGTCCAAGAGACAGAGAGGTGTCTTTCCTTGTAATATGCCTTACATCCATAGTATAACTATACCAATGCCTTGCATGCGCAGGCCTACATGATTCAAAATGCTTCAGGTAGTGAGCCTTCCACTAACGTGCGCGCGAACCTAGAAAATGAAGAAGTGCCAGAAATTATCCGTAAAACCAAACATGTCTTCTTTGGTACTGACATACTTCAACATGCAATGAACCAACCTACAGATAGCTCAAATAGGTATGTCACACACATGTTGCTTGAACAACACAAGGTACAAGAAGAGAATGCTGGAAGTCTAGTGCACACAATCGTCCACTCCTGTCGCACATAGGCTAATCCTCAAAATGCAAAGAGAGGCATCTCACCTTCAAGCATCAAAGGATGCTAAAGCACCCAATAGTCCTAGATGTGTAAGTTATTACATGTGAGGTTCCATGCGAATGCTCCTACATAAGTAGTGTGTGCCCATCCTTTGGTAGGTCAAGCCTCTACACAAGTTAAGGCCCTGCTTCTATACCTGAGAAATCAAGAAAATATGTTGTTGTGCCTCTAAATGCACAAGTCTGCGGGCCTTCCGTTCAACATTGTGGACCAAATGAAGAAGAAAAAGGTAAATTTCCCAATGTGGTATGCCCTGATCCATTCCATCTTAGCATGACCCGTTGCATGAAGCTATGGCGCACCTCCTGCGCGCCTTGATCCAATTACCCAAAGATCTCATGTTGCGGTCAACATCTGTCATAGAAGAGGAGAAGCAAAGTAATAAAAGTTGTCAAACCCCCCCTTTTATATGTCTTTGATAATAGGAAAACATCTTGTGCACAATTTTATGATTGATTCAAGGGCTAGTACTTCTATTATGCCGAATAAAAATTGTTGATGTCTTAGGCCTTAACTACACCCCTGTTTCTAAAGGAGTATTGCAACTTGATGGCTCAACTGTCACCACTCTAGAAGTCATCAGAGGATCTTGATTTAACCCTTCATGCATGCCCAAGCCTAACGATAACTCAAGATGTGTCAATCATTGACCTATCTCCTTTGTTTTTCATTTTCCTATCAAAATACTTTGATTGCCAAGGTGGGTGGCTACTTGTCTTCATGATTGGTTTCATATGTTACTAAGAACAAGGTATGGTACCCAATTTACCATACAAGTTGAGCCTGTATTTTCGTATCATGTTGATGTCCTATGACCCATCACCTTTCCAAGTCAATTGCCTAATCCAAGAAGAAGGTCAAGAGCAAGATTTTCGGTTCAAGAAGAGCAACATATTCCTCCTCCTATACCTGACCTATTGCTAGATGAATGGGCCAAGAATGTGACTATGAATTTGATCCTTATGATACATCTCTTGAAACTCTTGAAACTTTTCCTTGGTACATATTACATCCTTGAAAAGAAGTTGGGTGTTGCCTACCGCGCTCAAGCCAAGTGAAGAGATGATGATTCTTCTGGACTGTGGCAAATGTATACTTTGATGGCTTCTAGAAGCAGAAATGGCACAAGATCAGTGGTTGTTCTCATTTCTCCCAAGAATGAGAAGTTATTCTTTGACGCATAGGATGCAGTTTGCATGCTCCAATAATATAGCCTAGATTATGAAGCGTTGGTGCATGGTATTCTTATTGCTGAGAGGAGCCAGATCAAAGCGCACTACAAATCTTTGGGGAATATTGAGTTGGTTATCCACCAGGTCACGAACAAGTGCACGAACAAAGAATAAGCTTCTCAGAGCTTATAAACATAGATTTTAGGATCTCTTGGAGAGCTTTGAAGCGCATTCAATATGCAGGTGGTGCCAAGGAGGCTGAATAAAGAAGCAGATCAAATGGTTGCACTCGGTTCACTATTCTCACATGTTGAGGATTTTGTTCAAGGTGGCGTGCAGCACATCAAAGTGGTGGTCAAATCATCCATTCCGTAGATAATGAAACCAGACTGGCAAGTGTTTGACAGTGACACGCAAGATTGTCCAGTTTATTCAAAATGAAGTTGAGTTCTCTTTAAACATGCAAACTGAATTGCATGATAGCTATGGTGACCAAGTGATTCTAACTCAAGACAAACAAGTTACCTAAAGGGGTTGTTAACCTTAGAGTAGTATTTTCAGCCCCGATGACGAGTTCAAGGGTGAAGAAAATAATTTATGCACGCAGCGCAAGAAGATTGTGCTTCCAGTCACTATTGCACGCAGACAAAAAGTTTCTACATGGAAAAGATTATGCACATGATGAAAAGTAGGAATTCATATTCTCTATGTCAAGAAGTATGTTGACATCTTCTCATGGGAATATGAAGACTTGAAAGAATTTTATCCAAGTGTTGTTCAAAACTCCATTGAACTTGATCCTAGTATCAAGCCCATTAGAAATAAGCAGAGGCCCGTCAATCCGAAGATAGATCCCCTCATGAAGAAAGAGTTGTCTAAACTCATTGAGGAAAAGATAATATTTCCCATTAAGTACTCTAATTGGGTTACAAATCTTGTTTTAGTGTGTAAGAAGAACGGTGAAATCAGAATCTGTTTCGATTTCAGATATTTGAACAAGGCATCTTTAAAGGATCATTATCCTTTGCCCCTCTATGGAGCAGATTCTACAGACAGTAGCTGGCGCGCACGTAGAAATTTTCCATGTTGGATGGGTATTCTGGTTTCAATCATACTATGGTCAAGGAAGAGGATCAATTAAAAACAACATTTACAACCAAATGGTGAACATATCCATATCAGAATATGCCCTTTGGTTTTTCAAATGCAGATTGTAACATTCCAGTGAGCCATGGACGTTGCCTTTAAAGGATATATCAATGAGTTCATCCTAGTTTACTTGTATGACATAACTGCCTTCTCAGAGGAGAAGCGCAAATCACATGATGCATCTAGAGCAAAGTCTATTGATAGATGCAGAGAATTGGGGGTATCTGTTAACCCCAATAAATGAAAATTTGTCTATTGCACAAGGAAAAATTTTAGGCCATGTGGTCTCAAAGAATGGCATTGTCCATTGATCTTGAGTGTGTTTCATGCCATCCTTGCTCTTTCTTTTCCAGCACATAAGAAAGTCTTTCTAGTCCTTCCTAGGCAAGATCAATTTTGTGAGAAGATTCATTCCTAACTTTGCAGGATTGGTTAGGTCCTATCACCCTCATGCTCAAGATAGACACAATATTCAAGTGGAAAACAGAACAAAAATAGAGCTTCAACAAAATCAATCAAGAGATTGCTTGCTCACCAACACTCATCAATCTGGATTATTCCAAGGATTTCATCTTTTATGCTTATGAGAGATGATGTTAGTGTTACTACTTGTCCTAACACAAGAAAATGAACTAGGACTAGAGCAAGCCAATGGCTTTCTTCATTCAAACAATCAAGGATTATGAATTTAAATTACAATCACATAGAGAAACAAGTCTTCGCCATCATACGCATGCTAGTTAAGTTCAAAAGTATGCTCGCAACAAATCATGTCAAAGTGTTTGTTTTGCACTCAGGTGTGAGATACTTCATCACGGGATCAAAAATCAGTGAGAAAAGAGCAAGATAGGTGACCAAAATCATGGAGTTTGATGTGATCTATCAAAACCAAAAAACTTGTTAGAGGTAACGCGCGCTATGTAAGCAACTTATACAGGATTTACAGTTTGAACCTGAGACTTCATTGTTTTTAAACAAAGAAGTTTCATGCATGTTGAAACTGAGCAGAATGAAAAATCCTAGCGTGTGCACACCTGGATGAAGGACATGGTCACAATCCTTTGCTCTAGCGCATACCCTCTTGGTTTGAACAAAGTAAAGAGATGCCATCTGAGGCTACAGTTTATTCCATGTACGTTGATTGATGGACTTCTCTTCAAAAGAAAGCATTGATTGAAGTGCTGATAAGGATGTATTGACGACGTGCAGGTCAGACAAAGTTTTAGCAAAATTACATGATGGATTCTCTGGTGGACACTTCTCTGCCAAAGCAACAACAATGAAGACCATCAAGGCAGGATGCTTTTGGCTTACCCTATTCGCGGATGCACGCACAAGTGGGTCATGAAATGCAAAGAATGTGTTTTCTTTGTAGGAATGAATAAATTGGTTGTGCTTCCACTTCCAACCAATCCAAGTGAATCAGCCTTTCATACAATAGGGTCTTGACTTCATTGGCATGATCAACCTACCCTCAAGGGCTGACCACAAGTGGGTGTTGACAGCTATGGACTACTTCACCAGATGGACAGAAGTTGTTGCACGCTCAAATAATCAACTGAGTCAGTCATCCTCGACTTTCTCGAAGGCAATTATAACAAGGTTTGGCATTCCTCATACTATTATCTTTGATAATGCAAAATCCTTCTTTGGTACTAAAATTTTTGATTGGGCGCTTAGTCTTGGTATTTATTTGAATACCTATTCCAAATACTACCCTTAAGGTAATTGCTTGGCAGATTCAACTAATAAGAACCTAATTAGAATCATGAAATGGACAATGAATATCAATCTAGATGTAGTGACACACAAAGGTCTCGCGTGCACTCTGAGCAGAAATAGAATCATGGTGAAGAAGGCAATAGGCACTTCACCTCACAAGTTTTTTTATGGAAAGGAAGTTAGACTTCCTTTGTCTCTTGAGTTACCTTCATTGGAGCTTTGCCAGTAGCATGGATAGTTTGAGGGCGTGGATTAGAGAGAAATCAGAATGGCAAACCTAGTTAAACATGAAGAATTAAGAAACTCCATGCCATGATCAAGCTAGAACAACATCAGCAATCGACAGAGTAGTGGTTTGACAGAAAGGTTGAGACCTCAAGCTTTCAAATTTGGTGATCTAGTCTTGAAACGTGATGCTGACAGAGCCAAACCTAGGGCGTACCATTCAAAGTTTGATGCACTTTGGAGTGGCCCATACATTATCAATTCTTGCACGGAGGCTAACTCTTTTGGGTTGTCTCATCTTGATGGATATGCGCTACCAATCCCAGTTAATGGGATTTATCTCAAGCATTTGCATTATGTCTCTCTGCATCTTGTATTTATTAAAATAGTTTCAATTCCTCTAAATGCACTTTGCACACATTGTTTTGTTTGTATATAGTTCTTTCCTCTCGCGTACTCCTTACGCACGCTCTTTTGTTGCTTCTAGGATGACAATTTGGTTAAGGAATCCTCTAATATTTTTCAGAAGTCTTCCAGTCTCATAAAATTTTGAACATAACACCATCACATAAAAGTAACAGTTGTTCAAAGTTTAGACAATGCCTTAAGTGACTTCAGGGGTAGTTCTTCAAGATACAGATCAACATTTCATGTTTTCAGGTTGAATTCATGCCCAATGGATGCTTCAAGGCTACTGATCTCCTTCATCTAGCAGGCAGATGGCACCGAAAGTCACCAAACTGTTGTCCAAAATAACTAGCCTAGTTATTTTGACAACTTACATCCATGTTCTGACTCTGAAGTTCAAGTTTCTAGGCTATGCGCGCACTTTGATGGTCTCCTTGGCACATTGCTTCGTTGCATTTCTTCTGTGCACACTCAGTTGCCCTTCCTGCTTGCCCCTCTTTCCTTATTCTTCCTTCGCTCCCTCCTACGCATTTTCCACACACTTCCACCTTCCTTCTCCATTCCTCTATCTTCTTCCATTCTCCCTTGCGTGTACTCCTTGCATTCCTGCCTTCTTCCCAATAGTTCGTATACCCTTCACGCACACCCCTAACTAACCTTAAAATTTGGCTAAGCCCCCTGCATGCTTTCTCTGTGCGCCCCCTTCCTTTCTTACTGCCACGCATCCATCATTTGGATGCTGCGCCCCACTTGCATACTTGTATCTTTTTCACGTATGCTTCTTGTCTTCCCACTTCTGCATGCATCCCTTTTGCACGTCCATCTTCTGTATACTGGCGCCTCTTTCTCTCGAGCATGCCAAGTGTAATATTCTGGCTTGTGCCACATGACAACCTGTTAGATTGAGTGTATCACAAACAACCTATTAAAGCACGTCAAATGGGCACTGAATCCTTGTGACGAGCCATCATGCGACATGTGGTAGAAAAGATAAAACTAATGAATAGTCAGTTGAATCCTTCAACCGATCAGAGTGTGCCACATGTCATTTTGTGTTCAGTTTGCATTGTAGACTTCAGGTCATCATAACTTTTTCTACAGATCTCAAATCCATGTGCTCTTGATTTTGTTGAAAAGATGCTAACGTGAGCTAAACTCTAGATCATTCAAAATCAAATTTTGGTGGGATTTTGTAGGTAGAAAATAGGGAAACACATTTCAGGCCATTAATGGATAGATCCAATAAAACCAACCACCCAGATTTGATCCAATCTACCCTCTTTCCTTCTTCCACAAGAAAAAAACAAACATGGGGAGGAATATTTGACAGGATTTACAGGCGGATTTGTAGGAAATCAATGTTTGTTGGTGGCTGCATTTTAAATCTGAGTTTCCCTCTTCTTTCTCCTCCTCTTCTCTCCTTCTTCTATAAATTAGAGAGCAATGCTCATTGTAAAAGTTTGGGATCTTTTGGTTTACTAAGGGCATTGTTCAGAGCTCTATATATACATTTCTTAGTATGTGATTACTAAAATATTATTATATGCATATCAAATGACACTTAGGGACGCCCTTGCATTTGTATTGGAGACATATAATACTGATTGCATCTAATACATATTTTCCAAGAATAGTATGTTGAAAATTTTAAACACGTTTTAAAATGGTTAGTTGTTAAGCATATTGTTATATTAGTTATTATACAACTAATGTTTAACTTTTACAGATATTTAAAAGTGAAATCAATAATGATTTATATGCTTATATGGATATTATAACTCTAACCATGCTGATGTTGTGTTCGATATAAAATACTGGATATGTGTTCAATTTTTTTAGGTGCTGAAATTATTACTTGGAACATCAAAAACAACCAACAATCTCCATTTCTTCTACTGAGGAAATGAAGTACAATGGAAACAACAAAGAAGCCATGTGGCTAAAGTAGCTGTTGGAAGAGATGCACATAAAATATGAAGGAAGTATTCCTCTTCTATGTGGTTATCAGATTGATATTACTCTTGATAAATAATCCAATTCAACATCAGAGAATGAAGCATATTGAAGTTCATATGCATGTTATCCGAGAGAAGGTTCTCTATAGTGATAGAGATCTTTAGTACTGTCAGACTAAAGATTATATTGTAGATATGTTTACGAGCCATTGTGTGTTGTAAAATACTGCAAGTTTTTTGCAATGCTTGGTCTTTCAGAGTTTCCATTGAGGGGGAATATGCATGCAATGTCACCTTCTAATGGCCGACTGGTTGTTAACTCCTCTAACTTCTGCTCTAGTATAAAACATTGCAAAAATATCTTGTATGATATATGTAAACTGATAGAGTTTACGGAAAATAAAGTCCAGTGTGGTGCATCTATTTGTAAAGGAGGTCCTTATGTTATAAAAGGTGATTAGAGATGTAGTTTAAGAAAATTTCCATGAGAAATGGTAGGATATAGTCTCACAAATCATTCTTAGCCTAAATCATACTTCAGATTTATGGATTCCAAATCTTTTTGTACCAAAAGGTAAGTTGAGCATGATGAAGGTGTTATAATTCCTTCAAAAGACATATGCTAGCCTAAACCTTCTCTAATGGTTTATGGATTTGTAAATCCTGTTGTGCAAATAGGTAATTTTGGCATATGGATCCCCACTCAATATTAAGGGGCAGTGTTAGAACAATAATATTAAGTGATCATAATATTTAGTTTATAATTAAAGAATATATAATATAAGTTCTTCTTTATTATTTAATATAAACTATATATTAGGTTATTAGTTATTAAATAACTAAATATTAAATCGACGTGTGCCCCATCATTTAATAAGGTCATAACCCTTCGGGTTATTTAAATATGGCTACATGTCATATTTGGAATATTATGTAATTCCATGTTAAGAACGTGGAGTAGGACTGAGGAAGGGAGTTACTGGACTGAGTGAAAAGTTTCTTAATTAATGGAAATGTTCTTCGTGGTTTTTTACCCCATTGGGGTTTTCACATTATATGTTGTGTTATGGTGTGAATTTTCTTTACTGTGTATTTATTTACTTATATGTGCACATTAATGTTTACTTAATATTAAATAAGGTTAATATAAGTTTATACCCCTCGTTCTGACAACAGGAAGATGGCCTTGAATTTCGCCAAACTATTGTCTAAAATAACTCGCCTAGTTATTTTAACAGCTTACATTTATGTTATGACTCTAGAGTTCGAGACTCTAGGCTGCGCGCACACTCTGATCGTTTCCTTGGCACATTGCTTGGGTGCAATTCTTCTGTGCACCCTCGCGTGCCCTTCATGCTTGCCCCTATTTCCTTATTCTTCCTTCTCTCCTTCTTGCACAACTTCCGCGTGCTTCCACCTTCCTTCTCCATTCGTCTATCTTTTTCCAATAGTTCATGCACCCTTCACGTGTACCTTTGACTTGCCTTCAAATTCGGTTAAGTCCCCTGCATGCTTGCGCCGCGAGCCCCCTTCCTTTCTTGCTGCAGTGCATCCATCATTTGGATACCACACCCCACTTGCATACTTGTATCTTTTTCAGGTATGCTCCTTGTCTTCCCACTTCTGCACACATCCCTTTTGCACGCTCGTCTTATGTATTCGTGCACCTCTTTCTCTCACGCCTGCCAAGTGCAATCTTTTGTGCCAAGTCCTTGTGCCATATGGCAACCTGTCAGATTGAGTGTATCCCACGCAACCTATCAAAGAGCATTGAATCCTTGTGACGAGACATTATGCAAAACATGGCAGAAAAGATAAAACTAATGAACATTCAGCCGATCAGAGCATGCCATTTGTCATTTCGTGTTCAGTTTACATTGTAGACTTCGGGTCGTCATAACTTCTGCTACAAATCTCAGATCCATGCATCCTTGATCTTGTTGAAAAGATGCTAACGTGGGCTACATTATAGATCATTCAAAATCAAATTTTGGTAGGTGAAAAACAAGGAAACACATCTTAAGCCATTAATGCATAGATACACTCAACCCAACCACCCAGATTTGATCTGATCTTCCCTCTTTCCTTCTTCCACAAGAAAAGAAAACATTGGGAGACATGTTTGATAGGATTTATAGGTGGATTTTCAAGAAATCAATGTTTTTTTTGGTGGTTGGATTTAAAATCCGAGTTTCCCTTTTCTTTCTCCTCCTCTTCTCTCCTTCTCTTTCTATAAATTAGAGAGCAATGCTCATTGTAAAAGGTTTGACTCTTTTGGTTTGCTAAGGGTATTGTTCAGAGATCTGCTCCTTCACATTTTGAGTTGTAGGCCTTCAGATCTAGCTCTTTACATGTGGATACCAGCCTCATTTGCCATTGTAATCGACTGTGCATTTCTTGGAAGCAATAAAATCTTATTTTTGTGGCTATCTCTCCCCTTATGTGCATTTTATTGCATCTTCTTTAATTTTCCTTGCATTGTTTGTTTTCTATGCGTTGTCTATGTCCCTTGCAGGTTCCTTTTCTGATTGTGCTCCATGAAAAATATTGCGTGAGTGCGTTTCAGAATGTGGCACGTGTGTCTGCCCTCCCTACGTGCATTTTCCTTTATTTTCACTCAAATCTAACTCTGTTCATCCCCCTCTTTCTGATACTATCACTTCCTTTAGTCTAGGTTTCCCCTTTTCACACATCTCCTTCTCACCTTGGTCCCTTGGAATCATAGAGTAACATTAGTTAGCTGCATTTTCTTTCATAGGAGTAGTTTTAGTGTTAGAAATAGGTAGAGGAACCGACCTTCTCCGGAGGTCTGTCTCAAGTGTGCACGGCCCCATAACTTGACGACAGTCCCATGTTGCCTTAAATCCCCAGTTCATCCTGATATGGGATAGGTGAAATTATAAGATCCAACAGTTCCCTCTCCCATGCAATCAACGAATAAGAATCCCAAAGTATCCAAAATTTTCTCTATATCTTCTAATAAGAGTAAGTCAACCTCTCCTTGTCAAAGTTCTTCCACCATTTCTACTTGCAATTGTAATGATATGAATTAAAATAATATTAATGCCATTCCAAGAAGTAGTCATCCTCTCGTTACTGCATCTACACCTTCACCCTCTTATGAGTCTCATTTGACATAATTGAACATGTTAAGAATTGCAAGGTCAAAATTTCTAAATTTGAGTATTTGAGAACTCATCCCAAGCATTTTGATAAACTTGTCCAATTTATCAAAGGAGGTAATTCAAAGTCATGTCCCACAGGCCTCGTTGCAAAAGATTCTCTTCCCGCTCTTAGAAATGTTGCATCTCAGAACCTTCTTGTCACCACATATTCCTCTTCTGGAAAAATTGAAGCCTTCTACCTCTCCTTGCTAGTCAACGGATATAAATTGAATAACTATATAGTTGACTCTGGTGCTTCAAAAAACATCATTCCTGTAAAAGTTACACATGCTCTTGGTCTCACCCTCATCCATGTTATTGGTCACTACTATTCCATGGAGATAAAAGAAGTACCTCTTGTTGGTCAAGTTAACAATGTTCAGGTAGCTAATTGTGGACTTTCCTGATAAGAACGTTAATGCCAAAATACTAGTGGCAGACATTCCAACTGCATATAAGATGTTATTGAGATGAAGCTTCTATAGAGAAATTGGTGGAGATATAAATATGGATTGATCGTATGCTACCATAATAGGGAAAGGCACCATGAAGAAGTTGCTTCCGATAAGAAAGATGAAATATACTGTTCATATGGAAAATGACCCAAGGGAGGACATTGTGTATCAAGATTCAAGAGGTTGTAACTAGTCCATAACTTCAGAAGAAAATGTTGAACTTCCTATCTTGATGGTATAGTTCCTGAAGGTGATGGAACCAGTCAAGGAACATGAGGATGATTTGGTAGATCCTAAAATGGAGAATGTTCCTATCCCATTCAACATGGATATTGTCTCTCTGTTTTGTTGCGCTGCAGTCTAGTAAATAAGCACAACATAATCAGCCATGCTGGAACTTCACTTAGACATGGGTCTAAACGCTCACCTAAAGCACACAAAAATCCTTCAAGTTCCTTTTAGGGTGGTAATAAAGACGTGATTCTTGCAGACAAGGTTAACTTGACATATAAATATGTATCATATGAATGGTATGTCCTATGACATTATGCACAACAATAATTGATCATCAACCAAGAGAGCTTTTATTCATTATATTCATGATGATTTATAATATGATAGGATCATCTAGCCTACATTACAGACTCATGCACAAGGCATGATTCATACATAGTCTCACTCATACACCTACGCCTACACACACACTCTACACACACACACACACATGCATGCACACACCCACACCCACACACACCCACACACGCACGCGCACACACAGTGGGAACTTGTCCTTCACTGATTTACATGATTTAATCTACTCTTAAACTAATCTTATACATAGATTGCATGCTTATTCTTTCCTATATTTAGGCACCATGTTGTGGTTCTCCATATGCGTCCTAATTTAAATCTATAAGTTCCATATTTATCATGTGCGCTATAAATGGCTTCTGTTGCTTGTGATATAATTAGATCTTTCTTTTTCCATGTGTAGTTTGTGTCTATTCTTATCCCTGCATGTAATTTATCATGTTCTGACCATGTGTTTGTCTATTTATGGTTGTGCCTTGTTCCTCACGTCACTCATGCTTTATCCTAGTTATAGCCTTTCTTGGAAATCTAGCCAACTCCCAAGCCTGTTGTCCATATGTGTAGACTGTAGTCTTCTTTATTACGCAATAGTTGTTATGTGTGCTAATTCCTCATCCAAACAATTTTGGAATCTCACTCGAAGTGCACGCAGCCTCTAGGTCCCTCCTTAATATTCTTATCAAGATTTTAACATATATGTTTAATAACCATAACATCCATTCAAGAAGATACATCATACCATAAAGAGATGACAACTCATATAATAAGGAAATTAATCCACATACACAACAATTAACAACACTTGAATAACCATAATACCATATTCAGATCTAGTTCGAAACCCATATATAATTATCCATTGCAAACCATAATCAATTACATAACATAGAAGTTGATTATAATAATACCCAGTACATCCCTGCGCTGGACCATGTGCACACCCATACAGACTCAAGAACAACTATAATGTCTCAAACTTGAGCCCTCACAAAAACTATGACTCTCAAACTCCCCTCATATCTCTCAAGTTCTGCACTCAAGAACTTGTTGATGGCGAATCACAGCACCCATGAATGTCTGCAACTTGATGGGTGAAGACTCTCAGTGAGATTGCATAACATGGAGCTTTTCCCAAGTGTGGGACCTTGTGAATCGGGAACGCTCTCCGGATGAAGGCCGGTTCCTATTCCTCTATTCAGATACACACATAAAAATGCAGAGGGTTTACTCAATAAACCTAATCTAACTTTCCAAGGAGATAGGGTAAGAAGATGCGTAAAAAAAAAACCTTAACTAACAAAGGTGATGCATTAAGGAATGAAGAAACACCTATCTTTCCAATAAACACAAAACATTAAAATGCAATGCAAGATCATGCACAGATAATAAGAATTGCAGTGAAAGATCAAGAGGATGCAAATGAAAACAGAGATGGTTGAGAATCATTCCACAAACATGCATTATTTACTCCAAAGATTGACACAATACACTACAAATTTCCAAGAGGCAAAGTTGCACTACAGTTTTAAATGGGAGGTTTGAACTCCACAAATTCACCTGCCAAAGAGAAGGAGGGAGGGGCAAAACAAGAATGTCCAACCTTTAGAAATAAGCCCCTCCTTACAATTTATAGGAAGAATGAGAGAGAAAAGAGAGAGGAATTTCAAATCTATCCTAACCACCTCCAAGTTACATTTAATTCATCTCATTATGGTGGTAGGTGAGGACCTTAGCAAACCCAAAAAAATGGCGAATTGTATTTTGCATTTTTGAAAAACTTTTTCTCATCTAATTAAATATATCCAAGTTTTAGTTGGACATAGGACCTCGTAAGCTTTCCGAAAAGTTCAACCTTGCATGAATTCGAGCTCCCTGTGAAAAGTTATGGCCATCTGAATATCTGTGCCAAGGTTTACTTTCCTGTCGAGATGTCAATGCTCAAAATGTTACGCCTCTTGAAGATGCGCCTTGATGCATCCATCCTTATGTCGACATACTCTTACATGCGCCAAAGGTGCATGAATTTTTCCATGTCGACACTCTGTGCTTATGCGCCTCCAACTTGCGCCATGGGCTCGAATTTTTGCATGTTGACACTCTATGTTGTGCGCCTCAAACCTGCGTCATGGGCGTGAATTTTTGCATGTCAACACTTTGTGTTGTGCGCCTCAAACCTTCGCCATGGGCTCGAATTTTTACATGTCGACACTTTGTGTTGTGCACCTCAAACCTGTGCCATGGGCTCGAATTTTTGCATGTCGACACTTTGTGTTGTGAGCCTCAAACCTGCGCCATGGGCGCGACTTTTTGCATGTCGACACCTTGTGTTGTGCACCTCTGACCTGTGCCAGGGTGCATCCATTTTCATGTCGACACCTTTTTACGTGCGCCACTTACCTGCGCCTTGGACGTGAATTTTTACATGTCGACACCTTGTGTTGTGCGCCTCTAACCTGCGCCATGTCGCACCCATTTTCATGTCGACATCTCTTTACGTGCGCCACTTACCTGTGCCTTGGGCGCAAATTTTTATATGTCGACACCTTATGCTGTTGATTTCCATATTCTTCTGTTTTACTATATCTACCCGAGGGGGAAGATATATACAACAATTTGGCGACTCAACGGGATCACCTACCTGCTAGGGTAGAAGATTAATGGCCTTTTAGTAATCCATTGGGCATGGAGTCATAAGCAATAACCTGAAACCAACCTGATATCTGATCCTGAGCCTGATACCGCAACTTCCTTCTCCGAGAGCATGCTGGACTGTAGAAATTCAACTTTGAGAGCGACAAAACCTGTGCCGAAGTACTTAGGGAAATTGAAACCTAAACTACAACAAGACAATGTGCATCCGCACTTAGAGGAATTAAAATCTAGGCTAATATTTACAAGGGTAAACCCTTGTCCCTTTTAGTAGCAATGTTTAAGATAGATTCCGTTAACCAGAATCAGGAAGTTCTTCTCCATCCTAATGTAGATAATTGGAAGGAATTACTACTTTTACATCCCATGATCATGTAGGGGCCACTCCAAATGGCATAAAACTTGGAATGTCCTTCCTGGTTTTGCCCAATCTGCATCCCATTTCAGAACTAGGTCCCCTTCCTGGAAGTTCTTTGCTCTTACCTTCATATCAAACCATATTTTTACTAAGGCTTGATCCTTTCTCAAATTGTCTGAACTACATGTTCTCTGATTTCTTCCAATTCCATCAACTCTGCATACCTTGCTTCTATTGATTCAAACTCAGACAACTCCAATTTCTACATGAGCTCCAATGCTGGCAATTCTAATGATATAGGAAATACTGCCTCTTTACCCATATACCAGCTTGTAGGGAGAATTACCAGTAAAACTCTTTGGCGTCATTCTATCAGCCCATAATGCTTATTTTAGCTTGGTATGCCATGTCCTTTCATTTTCATCCAGAGTCCTTCTGATGATCCTTAGCAAATTCTTGTTTGTGGACTCTGTCTGTCCATTACCCTGTGGGTAATAATTTGAACAGGTTCTTAAATAGATTCCATTCTGGACAACCCATTTTGTAATCTTGGAACCTATGAATGCCAATGCATTGTATGATATGATAGTGGTCAGCAACACCGAACCTAATCACTATTCCTTCATAAAAGTCTAGCATGCTAGACTCATTTACTTCTTTGAGTGCTACTACTTTGGTTCACTTGGTGAAATAGTCCGTTGCCATAAGAATCCACTTATGGCCTTGGCTTGTGTTTGGATTGATGACCCCGACGAAGTCCAATCCCCATTGCATAAAAGGTTGGTCAACCAAAATTGGGTGCAATGGAAGCGCTGCTAGTCTTTCTTTTCCTGTGAAGAGTGCACATTTCTTACACTTTCTTATCCATGTATAACAGTCACTGAACATTGTCAGCCAATAATACCTTGCCTTCATTATCTTGAGAGCTATTACTCATGGGGTGAAATGTCCTCTAGAATCTCCATCGTGAAAATCTTGTAACACCCCTCTCAATTTGACCTGTCCCAATGCACATTAATAGAACTCCATTAATGTCTTTCTTGAACAAAACACCATCAACAAGTACATATGGAATGGCTTGTAATCTAAAATATCTCCTCTTTGCTTTGCTCATTTCTGGAGGGCATAGACCTGCATGTAGGAAGTGTATCATATTCTGAGCCCAACAAAGAGTGGGCACATCATCATTTTCCTGTTCTTGACCATCCTGTAGTACCAAGACAGTCTCTTTCTCATCACCTACTTCAACTTGCCAACTCAAAGCTAGCTGTTCACATAGTCCTTTTCCATGTACTAGTCTTGTGACCTTGGTCTCAATGTCATATTTCATGACACGGGTTATCCATCCTACACGTTTCTCATTCAGATCCTTGTTTAGAAGGAAGTCCTTGACGTCCCGCATGAGAGACCAACAATTGGATCTTGTTGTTTGAGACTAGGTGCTTGAATTTCTTTAAGCTCTTGATGACTGCAAGGACATGATTTTCAATGAAAGAGTACCTTGTTTCGTATTCCTCCAGGCTTTCAATGAAGAAAGCAATTGGTTGTTCTAATCCCTCTTTGTTTCGCTGTACCAAGATTGCAAAAATTATGTCTCCACCACCGAAGGCATATAACATGAAGTCCTTGGAGAAGTCTGGATTGACGAGAGTCAGGGATTGATATATAGGCTCTTTTATTGCCTCAAAACTTTCCTTGCCTTCAGCTATCCACTTAAATACCATGCTCTTCTTCAACATCAACATTATGGGCTTCACGAGAGCTGGAAAAAATTGGCACAAATATGCGGAAAAAATTGACCCTTTCCTAAGAAGCTTTGAAGAGCCTTCTTGTGACTTGGCAATGGCAATGCTCGAATTGCTTCAAACTCTTTCTAGGTCAATCATCAACCCCTCCTTTGAAACAATATGGCCTAGAAGTTTTCCTTTGTGAGCCAAGAATATGCATTTTTTGGGATTCAAAGATACCCCAAATCTTCTACACCTCTAAAATACCTTTCTCAGATGAAAGAGGTGATCCACTGCATTTTTGGAGAATACAGTGATGTCGTCAAGATACATCAAAACTATTTTATTGATCAATACCTTGAATGCCATATCCATTACCCTTTGGAAAGTTGCTCCAACATTTGATAGTCCAAATGGCATCTTCTTATAGGTATAGGTGCCCCATTTGGTGGTGAAAGCCGTCTTGAACTAGTCATCTTCTTTTACCATTATCTAATTATACCCTGATTAGCCATCTAGGAGAGAGAATCTCTCCAAACAGGATACTACTTGCAATATTCGTTCCATTGAAGGAAGTGGGTAATGGTCTTTGAGAGATGCCATGTTGAGGTCTCAGAAGTCCACACACAACATAATTTCTCCGTTCTTCTTCCTAACCGGAACCAAGTTTGCAACCCAACTTGAGTGCTTGATCGGGAATATAATGCTTGTCTCTATTAGCTTGTTTAGCTCTTTCTTCATTAGAGGCTCAATGTGAGGGCTGACTGGTCTCTGCTTCTGCCTGATGGGCTTAGCATCTAGATCCAATTCTATGGTATGTTGTGCCAACTTCGGATTGAATCCTCTCAAGTCTTCATAGCTCCAAACGAAGAAATCTAGAAATTCTTGGCAAAGCTGTATGAAATCTTATTTCTCTTGCTCAGTGGCCACTTTACCAATTTGAAGTGTTCTGCCTTCCCCAACCAGAATTGGCTCTGAATCTTCTCTCTTGACCTGTATGTTAGCCTTTTCCTTACGGAACTGGTTGTTAGGGTTGAAGATAGACTCCAATGTTACTAAAGCCTTAGGAAGCTTGTTTTTCCGCAGCTGCACTACTTGATCTCCGTGCTGCTGCTCTTGTCTGTCCTGATTCCTAGCTGAGAATTCAACCTCTTCTTGTAAAAAAATGATGATTTGTTGATCGTTCTCAAACACCTGCCATCTTGTGTTATTATCTAGAACTGCTGGCCTCACAATCACATGCATATGTGGTTGTGTTTTTTCCCTTCTGATGTTGTCAACCACATCAAATCATGCTCTAACTGCTGCAAGCCTATCTATGGCTTCATTTTTCATCCTGGGTATGGACACGATGTTGAAAGCTTCGAAATCATCAACGAGGTCCCATACCCTGTTCTTGTAGTTCCTCAGCAAGTCATTCTTTGTAGCATGTTGTCCCCTGACCTGATTGACGATTAGCTCGCTATCCCTAGACACTTGCAAGTTCTTTATGCCCTTTTTCTTGGCCCAATGAAGTCCATGAATCAAGGCCTCATATTCAGCTGTGTTGTTTGAACAGGAAAACTGGAAACGTAAAGCTGAATAATATTTGATGCCTTCAGGGGAAATAAGCATAGCTCCTCCTCCTGCACCTTGCCTACTCCTTGATCCATCGAAAAATAACTGCCATACCTCATTGTCATCCTTATGGCCTGATTTGGTGATGCTAGGAATATGATGATTTTCTTCATGTATGCAATAGAATCCTAGCTCAGATTCTTCTACTTCTTGGTAGGGATCAAAAGCATGTACCTTGCTTGCCCATTCATCAAGAGTCAAATCTGGGATGCTTCCAACTTTGGTGTTAGCTTCATCTGTGCTTGGATAATCTTCTTGATCAAATGATGAACAATTGGCATTGATTTGGCTTGGAGTATGAGGCTCAATATGAAAGTTTGCAATTGGTTCAGATCTGATTGTGACTTTAGTACCATATCTTGTTATGAACAACATGTGTGACCAATCAGCAGATAAGTAGCCTCTAATTTTAGCTGTGAAATCCCTTGATAAGGATAGGACAAAGAGTGGTGGAAAATCTATCACTGACACATCTTGCAAAATGGTAACATTGGGGCATGCATACAAGGTAAGATTCAAACCTTTAATCACTCCCACCGTTGCCACTGCTGTCCCATCCAATTGCACTACCCCCTTTGATATGACTTCATATTGGAGACCCATCTGATCAGCTATTTGCTTGGGCATGACAGAACTACTTGCCCCAGAATCAATCATGCAATTGTGTACTAGTTTATCCCCAATGATTAATGAAACGTAGAATGGAGGGGGTTTCAAAACTTTACCTTGTTGTCCTCCATGATTCCCTTCAGGCTGAGTAGCATTTGTGTGGACATTCTCTTGCATAGGGACCTGCTAGTTCGAAGTTGACCAATTCTTCATGGCAGCTTGTAGAGGATCTCTTTGGCCTGGGATGGATAAATATTCCCACATTGATATATTCACGTTTGTCTTCTTCATTTGATCAATGATGCTAAAAGGGGATGAAAGATCTCTTTGCCGTCCTTTAGGCTACACATTCCTTTCTTGCGCGTGGGCAGCAACAACTGGCATTTGAGTCAGTTTAGAAGGTGGTTTGGGTTGTCCTTGCATGTTTGGAACTGTATTTTACTTACCAACACCTTGTGGAGTGATGGAAGGTTGTAGATCACTTGGAGCCAATGACTTCCCTTCACCAATATTCCTCTTCTTTGATCTTGTGTTAGCTATTACACTCTGAGAAATTTTTTGATTCATGCCACAAAAATCCTCAGCTTGCCAATTCACAAGTGCGGTATCATTTGGAGCTGTGTTTTACTGAAATGTCCCTTGTTGCTGATTTGTTTCTTGATTCACTTCACCCTCTACGCCAGTAGTCACCATCAAGGCTTGGTTCAAAGCACCATTGAAGCACATAGATTGGTTGTGAGGTTCATTGCATGGGAAACACCAATCATACTCTTGAGCTATGTTGTTTTGCAATGGCACTAATGCTTTAGAAGTAGATGCAACATTGGGGCTATAGGGCTGAAATGGTCTATTGGCAGGATGCCTTACTTGGCTTTGACTTGCAGCTGGATTGGGTGGCCTATTGGGCTGGTATGGTTGCCTATTAGGTTGAACTTGAGGTTGATAAGAAGGTATAAATCTTTGGGCTTGCTGCCTCTTGAGTGTAACCAACTCATTTCCCAAATTTTGCAATTGTTTCTTGACCTCTTGGAGTTCATTTGAAGCACTAGAGGATGAAGTTGAAGTTTCATTTGAACATTGATTTCTAGGAGTGGGAATAGGAGCCAAAGTGGGTGCTTGACTAGTGCTTGGATTTTTTAAGTTTGGATACAAGGGCATGGGAGGCCTAGGAGCCAGCTTACCAGCTTGAATAAGATAGTTTTCAGCCCTAATGGCAATGCCATAAGCATCAGGTAAGGTTGTGCCTCCCATATATTGAATTAACATAGAAATATCAGAATTCAAAGCCTTAAGATAATATAGAAAAGCACCTTCAGCTGTTGGCCTAACGACCACTGGAATCCTATCCCAAGACCTTTGAAATTTGAAGTTGAAGTCAGTCAGCTGTTCATTGGGATCTCTCTTGATAGTTGTCAGTTGTTCTGATAGAGACAAATTGTCTCCCTTTTCTCCAAACTGCTCATGGAGAACTATGCATAACTGATTCCAATTTTGGATAGAACCAGCTCCAAGGCTCCTAAACCATTGCAATGCATTCCCTTTGAACGAAGATGCCAGCAATTTGACAACAACATCCATTTCATTTATCTCATGGATTGCACAAACGTTAGCAATGTCTTTGACATGATCACCAGGAGTGGTATGATTTTCTCCAGTAAAAAATAGAATGTTCTTCAATGCTGCAATTGGAACTGGATTATGTGCATTGAGGGTAAGTGGGCTGCTACCAGTGAAGTTGACAAATGGGTTTTGTTGCGCCATTCTGATTGGCCTGAGAACCCTTGTTGATTGGATGAAAGGTCTACCAAGTGGAGGGGTTGATAAAGTCCTGTTAGGTGGAGATGATGATCTTTGTGGTCTTCTTCCTCTCCTTCCCCTACCTGGTGATAGTTGTAAGTGGACAAATAGCCGCTCTTCTTGAGTATCAGACCTGGTTCAAATTCTTCTCATATACCTGGGCAACTTTTGCTGCTACACTGCTGAATTCTATCCCTTCGGAGTCGCCAGATGTGTTAGATAACGAGCCTCAAAAGGCTAGATTCTGCAAAGTTACACACTAACCTCGACAAAAATTAAACTCAAAATTTTGAAAGACCTGTATATTTGAGATTTTAGGGTTTGGAATTTGATTTGGAATGACAGTCCCAAAAACCCGAAAATGTGAGACTTCCGAAATCCCAAAATCCGAAATTCAAAAAACTCTGAAGAATTGAAAATCAAAATTTCAAAAAACTAAAGATACCCTTTTGAAGATTACCCCCAGATCTATCAACTGGTGAAATTTTGACTTGTTTTGAGCAAGTTAAGCCCTTGAAAATTGATTTCAAAGTTCAGCCTGGAAGGTGAAAAAATATGAAATTGTAAAACCTGCAATTTCCAAGTCCAAATTTCTTGAAAATTCCTTCAAATATTGTGGAATGACCTCTTGGTCCCACTGGGCATGCCAAAACTGTTGATGGCGAATCACAACACCCCTAAATGTCTGCAACTTGATGGGTGGAGATTCTCAGTGTGATTGCATAACATGGAGTTTTTCCCAAGTGTGGGACCTGTGAATCGGGAACGTTCTCTGGATGAAGGCCGGTTCCTATTCCTCTGTTCAGATACACACGTAAAAATGTAGAGGTTTTACTCAAAAACCTAATCTAACTTGCCAAGGAGACAGGGTAAGAAGATGTGTAAAAAATAAACCTAAACTAACAAAGGTGATGCACCGAGGAATGAAGAACACCTGTCTTACCAATAAACACAAACCATTAAAATGCAATGCAAGATCATGCACAAATAACAAAATTTGTAGTGAAAGATTAGGAGGATGCAAATGAACACAGAGAGGGCTGAGAATCATCCACAGACATGCATTATTTGCTCCAAAGATTGATACAATACACTACAAAATGCCAAGAGGCAAACTTGCATTACAATTTTAGATGGGAGGTTTGAACTCCACAAATCCACCTGCCAAAGAGAAGAAGGGAGGGGCAAAACAAGAATATCCAACCTTTAGAAAGAAGCCCCTCCTTACAATTTATAGGAAGAATGAGAGAGAAAAGAGAGAGGAATTCCAAATCTACCCCAACCACCTCCAAGTTGCATTTAATTCATCTCATTATGGCGGTAGGTGAGGACCTTAGCAAACCCAAAAAGTGGTGAATTGTATTTTACATTTTTGAAGAACTTTTTCTCACCCAATTAAAGATATCTAGTCGTAGTTGGACAGAGGACCTCGTAGGCTTTTTGAAAAGTCCAACCTTGCGTGAATCCGAGCTCCCTATGAAAAGTTATGGCCATTTGAATATCTGCGTCAGGGTTTACTTTCTGTCAGGTGTTAGCGCTCAAAATGTTGCGCCTCCTGAAGATGCACCTTGGCGCATCCATCCTTATGTCGACATACTCTTACGTGTGCCATGGGTGTGAATTTTTTCATGTCGCCACTCTGTGTTATGCACCTCAAACCTACGCCATGGGCGCGAATTTTTGCATGTTGACACTCTGTGATGTGCGCCTCAAACCTGCGCCATGGGCGCGACTTTTTGCATGTCGACACTTTTTGTTGTGCGCCTGAAACCTGCGCCATGGGTGCAACTTTTTGCATGTCGACACTTTGTGTTGTGCACCTCAAACCTACGTCATGGGCGTGAATTTTTGCATGTCGACACTTTGTGTTGTGCGCCTCAAACTTGCGCCATGGGCGCGACTTTTTGCATGTCAACACCTTGTGTTGTGCGCCTGTAACCTGTGCCAGGGTGCATCCATTTACATGTTGACATCTCTTTACGTGCGCCACTTACCTGCGCCTTGGGCGCAAATTTTTACATGTCGACACCTTGTGTTGTGCACCTCTAATTTGCGCCAGGGTGCATCCATTTTCATGTCGACATCTCTTTACGTGCGCCACTTACCTGCGCCTTGGGCGCAAATTTTTACATGTCGACACCTTGTGCTGTTGATTTCCATATTCTTCTATTTTTCTATATCTACCTGAGGGGGTAGATATATACAACAGAACTCTATAACTAAAGACTAGTCAAAACAAGGATGCACTAACTATATATATATACTCGGTGAGGGCTTGCCCTTCATCGCTTTCTTACACATTCCTAATAATAGGTGTGCTTACAATAGTCTGCAAGATTTTTACATCCTATGATAATAATAGATTAAACTAAATATAAAATAGATCTTACATGATTTAATCCTATTATTAGATCGATCTACGCGTGTTCTTTTTCTTCTGCCTTGCATGTGCTTTTACCAATTATAGCCCTTTCTTGGTCACTAAATCATCTTGCTTTTGTCTATTTATGGTCTTTTCTTGAGCAACACTCCAACTTTTCTTTTCTATTTTTAGCCTTGTATGGAAAATTGGCTAATTCCTTGATCCTTTGTATGCATGCAACCTTGTGCGTTGACCTATCTCTTTCTATTGCACACACCTTCATGCACTTTTGTATTCTTGTTTTCTTCCCTTGCACGTAACTCCTAACTTCTGCACATGGCTAATACTTAGCCATTTCTTTAGACAAACATTATCCCACACCAGGGATATTGTCCGTCCTCGACAATACTTGTATCAAAGAATGCTCTCCGAAGAATGAAGGAATTAAGAATTGGAAGAACAAAGAATGATGGGGCTTATACTAATGAATGAAAGAATACCAATCTCCTACAAGCGTGCTCTCAAAATTTATTTTTGGGGTGGCTGGAGTAGTTCTAGGAACTTTGTATTTATGATTTTCTCCAGCTCTTCAACCCTATAAGCTCCTTAGTAGTTGTGTCAAGAACCAATCCGGTAATGTCCAACACATGCTTCAGGGTCAAATCTTAACCTTTCTCCTTCAGCTCCCTGATTATCCCACTAAGGCTTGATGCCATTCCCTCTAGCGAATCCATCTTATGTGTAACCAATGAGCCAAACTCCTTGAGTCTTGTCTCAAAGGTATCCCTCACGGTTTTCAATAAATCTCTCTTTCTTGCCATTTCTGCCATGATCCCTTCACGACCAACTCCATTTTATTTCTTGGTTGTCTACACTTGTCTCAGTTTAGCCTCCTCTTAAGTGGTGTGTTATTTAAGAATGGGGTTTAGATCTTGACAATTGTCAAATGCACACCCTACTTTCTTCATGGATTCTTTAATCGTGGTGCACAAAACCTCATATTCCACTATCTTCCATGTGACTGCTTCCTTATTTTTTTCCCTATGTGCAATCAAATCTTCATATGATGTCCTAGAACACACTTCTTCTCATGTAATAACATGCGTACTAAATATCATAAGTAGTGCAATTTAGATGGATACTTATCTTGGGATTTATCTACTAAGTTGGGGCACATAATTTTGATAGAATTTATTACCTGTTTGGCCTTATTATAGGAATACATGGTATAAATCTTTGCCTCTTCTAGTTCTTTAGTGAGCCCCCATAATTCCTCCTCCTTATCCTTCTTATTCTCCAGAAAAAATCTTATTGTGCCCCCCTTGTCCAGATTACGATGCACAACTTTGGCTACTATTTTGTTTAGAGCATTGTTGGCTTGCTCATCTGTTAGCTTCATGAGGTTGATTTTCATGAGGACTGCACGCCTAGTTCCTTCTTCATCTTGCACTTGACATGCTTCATTGTTGATATCAAACTTAGGTTCCTCCATATGAGTCTCATATTCCATAAAATCATCTTCTTTGTGCACATATTCATGCCCTCAGGGTCAATCATCTCCCAACCATATAGTTCCCTGCTCAGAATTGTACTTTGAAACCTTTCCCATAGCCACTTTGACTAATCATCAATATAGGTCATCTTTGGCGGTCATAGGATATCCTCCTTTTTCTTCCTTCACCATTGCTTCTTCCGTTCGGAACCTCTGTCACAACATTTAGTTGTGCACTGCTTCTAACTCCTTTGATAACTCCTAGGCCTTCTCCATTTGGATGCTCCTCATCATTCCCCTGTTCTTCTTCTTCATCTCCTTTAGGGCCTTCCTCATGTGCGTTGCACATTTCTTCCTCATGTTGGAGAGTATCATCCTTAGGATCTTCTTCATCCTCATATAAATTGTGGATGACTAGGGGCTCTTCATTGTGTGCAACCACATCTTTGGACTTCTCTTCCTCACTGTCTATAACATGGACCAACCATCGCCTATTTTTATTTTTCTTCTCTAGTCTTGGCTTGGTTGGGGTATTTTTGGAAACTTCTTTGTCTCCTCTAAAGATCCTGTGCCTTGGCTTTGTCTTACGCTCCACCTATGTAACTTCTTCCTGTAGTTATGGTCTAGTGCAACATCAACCTCTTCTTTTACCTCCTCATCCTGAGCTTTTTCCTTTTGTTCTTCATTCTATTGAGGAGGGGTATCCTCGTGCATTCTTTTCATACCCCACAATTTGTTTTACCTTAGGAAGCTTCGGGAGGAGAAGGTTTGCTCCATCAATATATTTCCCATTTTTCATTTCGGGTCTCAGAAATACATAAAATCTTATTGCCTCTTTTCCTAATACAAGAGTTACAAGAGTAATGTCCATATTATCAGATTCCATTACCTCTACATAGGATGATTTGGAGGGTTATTTGTAAGTGATGCACAAAATACGATAGTCAGAGTCTATCTTGTCGGCATCGAAATTCAGTTTCAATGCATCCTTTATCATGCTTATTGATTCCTGGAAGTACTTGGCAGTGAAAGTGAACAATAATTTACACCATGGGCCCTTTTCCCCATTGCTCATGTAAAACCTTCCCAAACTAAAATGCTGATGTACTACAAAATTTTCCTTACCATCTAGTTATGAATGAAATTCCCTAGGTACACACCATTCATTCTCGAATGCTTCACGCATCCTTCTGTCCCACTTGTCCAACCAAAGTTGTTGATTTATCCCTCACATGTATACTCAACACACCTTTGCACGAGGGATTTATTTTCTACCAGGTATATCCGCACTTTATCCTTGGGTCCATCTGACACCCCTACCTCCCAAAACACTATGAACAATAGTATTGCGCCCCAAGTTATCTTCTCACCTTTTCTTACTTGGATGCGTGTCTCGTCCACTATGCCTTTAACAATAAATCTTGGGATATTGTACGTAGTCTTTTGCACCATCTTGTGCGTTATATGCACCCATTTCTTGTTTACTTGGGACCATATATCGGATACGCCTAGCTTACAAATTAATAGGTGTGGTGTAACTCTGGTGCCTAGATCATTGATGGCTATGATGTCCATCACACGATTAACACGTTGGTATTTGAATTACTTAGCTGTGGCTTCCACCCCATCATCATCATCAAAGTCCTGCTCAATTTCAATTCATGAAATGCACAAGATCATTACCCTTTCGATTATTTGTGCGGTGATGTGTATTCTTCTTTCAACAAAGTAGAAGAAGTCTTCATGCACCCGTGACATTAGCCACTAGTAAATTTGCTCATGTTTGCCAAAGAAAGGCAATTCATATAGCTAGAGGACTCTAGTGCTTTCCAAATCTTTCTTGATGTTGTCATCATACACCAATTGAACCTCTACAGTCCTCTGGTCCATTTTTCTCATTACATATTTTTTAATTTCAACCTCATTTGTGTTTGAGCGATGATTGTAATCACTAATATTACACTTTATCAAGTGTGACTCCCATGGTTTCCCTACAATCACTTTACTAGGGTACTACGTTTCCAAATACCATTCTTCCGGTGCATCTTCTGTCATGGGATTCTTCCCCTTTCCCTTTCCCTTGGGTGACTGCTTAACTGGTGCTACCTTCTTTGGTGTCATTGCTTTTAATCCTCCCGACTTCCACTTTTAGATTTCAAATTTGTAGAAAATATGTACCCTAGGTGTTGAATATACTTACCGACTCTCTATCGGGCATCAATCTCCGAATTCCTTGCTCTTCCTTGTGCTTTGGTATGTATTTGAAAAACTCGTGCCATTGTTTTGCAATTCGAGCTCTGTAATTTCTCTTCTCCAAACCCGAGTTTTGCGAATTCAAGCTCTCGAACCCCAATTTTTGCATATCTCCTACCTCTATGCCTTCTTCTTACACTCTTACTTCTATTAAAGGAACTCCCAATTCATGTCGTGTGTATGATGCGCTCGTTCATCTTAGTTTTCTCCTTCGCACAAGCTCTTTACACAATTCACACTCAAACACTCTCCAATTGCTCTAGTTCTTCAATATGCAAGGTAAGAATGAACTCGCCCACACCCTTTTTATAATTTTCCAATTTTTTTGTGCATTAATTGCTCCTCACATACCACTTCTCCAAATTAATAAATGCACTTTTTTATTTTTCCATACTTTTTCATACTTTCTTCTGTGCGCGACAGTCATAACCTTATGACGCACTACTACTTTCCAAGTTGCAGTCATCCTTGTGCACACTTCCTTGCACCATAACCTATCTTCCTTTGTGCCTCACACCAAGTAGTTTATCTTGCTATTGCCTCCCTTGTGTTATACTGTGTGGCCTCTTTCTCACGTGGTTTCCCAATTTGATAAATTCCCATTAAGCACCATCATTCTTAAACACCTGCAACATCTTCCTTTTGCTTTCGCACATACCCAGTTCGTATCCATTAAGAACCCTTCTTTAAAAATTATCGTGCGCAACCCTGAACCAACTTCAATACAAGTACCATCATCACATAGTATCTTTTACGCACAATCACACTTGTTTGAACCCACACTAAAAGTATGTGTGCTCCTCTGCACATCAAATCAATAAGTAGTAATCAGATCCTACATGTGAACACACTTATTACAAAAAAACAAATAAAATAAAACATGGAAGGGAAATCTAATCTAAATGGCAATACTGCCTTATTACAAATGAAAAAGAAGATTATTTATAGTAGGGCTTTAGCTTACTCCCATTGAAGTAAGAAGGAAACATGGTGCCATCTAGCGCTTGCAATCGACATGTGTTTAACTCTAGTATCTTGGTTACTACAAAAGGTCCCAATAGATGGACTTTCAATTTCCCTAGATGGCACACAAAATTGGACTCATACAAAAATACCATCTTTCTAACTAAAAAAGATTTGTTCTTAATGTTCCTGTCATGCTAAGCCTTCTAACATGCCTTTTCTATCTTTTGACTCCAACACGCAATGACGTGTCGTTCATCGAATGACATCAATTTGTCAATGCACTCATCCATAATGTGTTCATAATCTAATCTACATATGTGTGCAATACGCAGGGATGGTAACATAAATTCCATAGGTAGCACAACCTCTGCACCAAACACCAACTGAAAGGGTGTGGCCTTGTTCAACTATTTATAGGTTATCTTGTATTACTAAAGAACAACTGATACCTTGTCATCCCAATCCTTTCTTCCAACATCAAATATCTTCGTTGATGTTTTTAATAAGATCTTGTTGAAAGCTTAATAGTAGCATTTTCCTGAGGGTGATAAGGGGTAGTCTTATGGTGTGCCACCATAAACTTTGTCACTAAAATTCTAATGGTCTCATTTAAAAAATGAGTTCTTCTATCACTTGTCAGACTCAACGGGTATCCATCTATGCTGATAATATTTTCCCAAAGGAACTTTACTGTTGTTACTACAATGTAGTCTTTTATTGGAGAAACCTCTACACACCTTGTTAAGTAGTCTTTTGTGTTGTCATTTCCATGTATAACAGTCATTGTATCCTTTTTCATAGATGGAAAAGGGGGATAGAAGCATCAAACACATGGGAATCAAGTCATGTAGGTGTTTGTCTTGTTGGTTACCATCAATGTTTCTGAATGATGGTTGCCATCAATGACAAAAGGGAAGATTATTGGCTATTGTGTGATTGTGTTGTCATTGATTTCAACCTCATTGATGGAAAAGGGTGTCATGTGGTCATATGAGTCTCCATCATGAGTTATTCAGGTGTCAAGCATGTTGATTGAGAGGTTTAGTGAGTTGTCTTGGTGTCTTGGTGCATGGTCTAGTGAGTTGAGTCACTGTATGGGCTATATTGAGGTGCTTGGATGTTTTCATGATGTCATTCATAGTGCATGAGGTGTTTTTCAAATGTATGTGGGTCTGTATGAAGTCATCAAGGTTTGTTCATGTGGTTTCATGGTTGAGTCAGGTCATTCTAGGCTTGTTTATAGCCCTGGTGCATGCAGATTGAGGTAGAGAAGTGAGATTTAGACCAAATAATTTATGGTGGAGCATGGGAATAGTATTTTGACAGTGTACCTGAGGTTTGTGATCAGTCAAAATTAAGAGGTTAGATGCATATTTGAGGTCCTTGGGATGCAAACAACGAGAAACAAACATGTAAGCAAAGGTAAGTCACTATGGCTGGAGAGTTTGAGATGCATTTGGGCTATGTGGTTAGTTTAAGTAGTTAGAGGATGTTGTCATGGTGCTTCATGCCAAATTTCAGGTCATTCTGAAGAAGTTTTTTGAAGATATGAAATTTTTGGTGAAATCAGGTAAGTTGAAGTGTGTTTTTAGAGCAAACGTTAACCTTCTAATGCTCGTTGTGAAATGTATGATTTGCATTGGGAACTGAGATATTTTGTATATATTCTTAGGTAAGTTATGCAAATTTCAAAAATAGAATGAGGTGGTTTGATTGTCACATTTTTATTAATGATCGTTAAGAAGATAAAGTGGTTTGAAACCCTAACTAAACTCTAACTACGAGCAACTTGTGCGAAAAGTGAGTATATCATCCCAGTTTTGATTGGTTCCTCAAAATTGATTATTTTATGTTGTATAGGACTCTCCCATATTTCCAGAAAGGTATGTTAGAGCATGTGATAGTATGTGGGCCCCACCGTAAAATGCAAGTTTCTGAAGAGTTTCAGTTTGTGGCAAAGTTCTCAAATTGAGGTAAAGTATAAATTAGAAATTATGATAGATCAAGAGTTTTTCTTGATGTTCATGAAGGTTTTAGGTCATGTTGATGGTGAAAAAGTTCAAAGTGTGCCCTATTTGTGTTGAATGGTCAAATGGCAGTTTTGAGGCAGTAAAATGGAGTCTTCAGTAAAATGGACATAAAAGGAGCTACGGAAGGAGTTAGGAGGTGATTAAAATTGAATTGGAAATATAATTCAGAGATATTTCTAGTGATATAAGTTTTGATTCATGAGATGAGTTTTGATATGGTTTTAGGTAAAGTTTTTGTGACAAGAATATGTTTTTGCTATATAGGACAAAACTTCTATTGCTGAAAGTTTGAGTTGGTTGGAGCATGAGATGGATTCAGTAATGATTTTTATCACCTGTAATGTAAAGAGGGATGAATTTGGAATCAAATGAATGAATTTTTAGGACTTGAAAGTTTCAGGAAAGGTGTTAACCAGTTGCTTTTTGGAAACTACTTTTTGGGAATCTTGATTTGGTGAAGGTAAAACTGGTTGTAGTTTTAACCAATGGATGTTCAATAGGATATAAATTGTTTATGAGTAATCTATAAGTTTTAAAATTTCCATATAGTTTTCACATGCTACAGTTGATTTCATCTTGAGGGGTATTGAGGCCTAAAGTCAAATTCAAGGTGTTGGAAGCAGCTGTTTGGTGAAGACAATTAGTCACTGAGCCCATTAAACAAAATAATTTTATTGGTTCATGTAAATTGTGACCATGGACAATGTTTAAATTTTATTTTAAACATGAGTGATAAATTTTATAGTTTGAATAAACATGGTTTTGGTACGAGGAGACTTTTGGCATTCCAATGCAAGGGTTTTGAGGATTTTTGGTGCATGAAATGTTGTTTTTGGCTAGGCCAATCCATATGGGTCATATATGACCATTGTAATGAATTGAAATGAATGTTATAATGTTGTTTGAGTTGAATTTATCATGAGGGAATGACCTAGTTTGGGTTAAAAATAATATTTGCATATAAAAGTGAAGTTTGAGCTCATTTGGTGAGCTAGTCTTGCAAGGGGGAGAAGTGTGACCTAGAGGAGAGATATTTGTAGGTATGAAGGCATGTATTGAAGGATGATAGAGTGTGTTTCAGATTGAGGAAAGTATGGAATCATGAGAGAAAGAGTTTAGAGGCAAGACAAGCTGAGAAGAAAGATGATTGTGTAAGATTGAAGACCTAGGGTATGTGCTAGGGTTTGTGAATTGAATATGTGATTTCCATCAGTTGTGGTAGTAGAAAAATTAGATATCAAACATCATATGGTGGCTGAGTTGGTGCTTGGTCATCATAGGGTGTTATAGCCTCCTTGTGGAGTGGGTGGTTAACTAAATTAGGGGATGTGCTCTTTATAGGGTCGATGTTCTACTAAATTAGGGGTTGGTGCTCCTTATAGGGTTGGTGCTATACTAAACTAGGGGTTGGTGCTTCTTGTGAATTTGGTGGTTCACTAAATTCAATTTTTCTGTGTAATATCAACAAAATTTCAGTGGGTTTTCTTCCCCTTGATGGTTTCCCACATATATATGGTGTTGATGTGTCTTCTTCTTGTTTCATGTTATTGTGAATGCGTAATACACATCTAATAAGCACATATGGTTAATCATGTTGAAAGAATGAATGGAATGATGAATGTATGAAATGACAAATGAATCGAGAAATTTGTAGGACTAATTCACCCCCAGTCTATTTTGCTTCCAACAATTGGTCTCAGAGCATGTCATTTTGGAGAAGTTTAAAAACTTGAAGAAGATATTATGAAGCAAAAATGGGAGGTGAGAAGAAGAATGCTCAGAGAGGAAAGAACTCCAAATATTACTGTGGTTCTACTTTAAGTGAAGGAATGGATTTCTTAGAAAATTTTCCTAAAGTTCACTCTCCCTTAGGGGTTGTAACTTGTAAGCTTGGATAAGGATTCATTGATTCAGATTCAGATGGTGATGAGTCACCTTGGGAAGCAGTAAAAAGGGAACTATCTTATGCTAGGGATGAGAAAAAAAATCTCAAACAACAGATTGATGAAATAATGAGAAAAAATGAAAAATAGATTAAGCTTCTTGAAGGCAAGTTGAAGAATGAAACTAAAGATCATGATGATATCACAAAGCATTTAGAGGAGTAGTTAGAGAAAGTAGAAATCATCTTTGAATCCATGGAAGATGCTCATGAGCATAGTCATGCTATTCAGGTCTTGGAGTCACAAATGGAAGAGTTGTTTAAACTCCTAAAGGTCAAAGAGGAAGAATATACTTAGCTGAAAACAAAGGTTGCTCTACTCAATGATAGAATCAAGAATAAGGAGGATGATTACATCAAGTTTGAAATAGGCCTGAAATATTTCCATTCAAGACTTGATCTTGTTTTAAGAAAACTGAAAATGTTTGAGCAAAGTGCAACTAATCTAAATAATCTTCTTAGCAAAAAAAGATCAACAGGTGATAAGGCTGGTTTGGGATTCAATGAGAATCTCAAGGAAAAGGAATTGAAGCAAGAGGGCATGGTTTTAAGCAAGGAAGAAGGTGAACCAAACACCAAGGAAGAAAAGAGGGTGACATACACCAAGGACAATGAGAAGATCGAGCCTATTAGGAAACCTAATGCATCAAGGTATGAAAGATATTTCAATGGTTATTGTTTTTCTTGTAACAAATTTGGTCATTGGAAAAAGGACTGCAGAAGGCATGCTAGAGAGGTTTATCTATGGAGAGATAGTAGGAGTGAGTGTAATGTAATTACTTGTATAAATCTGATTATCAGTAGAAATATAACACCAATGAACACAATATTTCAAATAAATGATCTCAATGTGCAAGAAGAATAGCTTAGCCACTTCGAGGGGGCAACCTCCAAACCAGACAATAAGACTCAAATGATGAATATGATGATGAACTACTACCTAATAACCCCTATATATACTATTCCTATGCTATGGACCACACCAAGGCTGACCCACTAATGAAAATATAACATATATAAAAGAGATACATAATGATAAGAAGTTATGATAGCCACAAGTCGGCTATATACATCCAATATAAGATATATGATTAAGGGCGTAACATGCCCCTCCCCTTCCAAGCAACATTGCCCCCAATGTTGAGAAGATCTGGATGCTGATGCAGGAAATTTTCATCCTCCCAAGTTGCGTTTTCATTGTCTAGATTTTTCCACTTGATCAAATACTCAGTGATGATCCTTGCTCCTCAATCGCTTAGTGCATGTTTGAAGGATGCATTCTGGTTCCAGGATGATTCTGCCCTCCTCATCAAGCTCTGGTAACACTGTTTTGGCTGATACTGTCTGTCTAATTACCTTCTTTAGGCAAGATACATGGAAGACTAGATGAATTCGAGTAGCCGGAGGAAGTTTCAGTTTGTATGCTACATTTCCAATCTTCTGTAACACTTGGTAAGGGCCATAATACTTAGGTGAAATCTTGTTATCCTTTTTCTGTTGTTTTAAGGACATTTGCTTATATGGTTGTAAATGCACAAAAAACCAATCACCGACTTCAAAATGTCTTTCACTGCGATGTTGGTCTGCCTGCTGCTTCATGCGGTTTTGTGACATGGCCAAATTCTCCTTGAGACTAGAAAGCACCTCTTGTTGGTGTTGAATATGTTCTTCAACTGCTCGAACCTTTGGCTGGACTCTCAAAGATGAAGTGATAGATGGTGGATGGTACCTATATAATGCCAAGAAAGGAGACATTTTAGATGAAGTATGGAAGGAGGTGTTATACCAACATTCTGCCAGCGGTAACCATTGGACCCATCTCACTTGCTTATCTAATGTAAAACAATGAAGATATCCCTCCAAGCACTTGTTTACCACCTCTATTTTCCCATCAAACTGGGGATGATAAGAGGAACTACGAGCTAGTTGTGTGTCCAAGCATGAGAACAAGTTAGTCCAAAAATTACTAGTAAAGATAGGGTCTCAATCACTTACTATAATCTTTGGTGTCCCATGTAGCTTCTGAATTGTATCCCTGAAGGCCGTAGCTATTGTACTCACAACAAATGGATGTGATAAAGCACAAAAATGGGCATATTTGGTGAGTCTGTCCACCACCACCATGATTACATTTTTACCTTCTGATTTAGGCAATCCTGTGATGAAGTCCATGGACACCTCTTCCCACCTCTGGCTAGGAATAGATAGAGGTTGTAAAAGACCTTGGAACATAATTGTTTCGCCCTTATTTTGCTGACAAACCATGCATTCTACCAAAAAGTTTTGGACATATCCTTTTAGCCCTTCCCAGAAAAATCATGCTTGATTCGATGATAAGTCTTTAAGAAGCCAGAATGACCCCTTACTGGAGAAGCATGGAGCTCAGATAGAACCCTATTTTTAATAATTGAATTCTTACATAGATATAATCTATCTTTATACCATAAAACATCTCCTTTCCATACAAAGTTTTCTGACATTCTTGGATCTTGTTGGAGATTCTGAATGAGATTTTTTGTACTTGGGTCATTTTTCCATTTAGACCTTGCATCCTCTATCTAATCCTCCTGTAATACAGATATGGCACACAACAATGTCTGGGTAGATTCATTCTTCCGAGATAAAGCATCAGTAACTACATTTTGTTTTCCTTTCTTGTATATTATCTCAAAATCATACCCCAACATTTTTTAGACCCATTTCTGTTGTTCTTCTGATGATAAACGTAGCTGTAAGAAGCATTTTAGACTATTATGATCTGTCTTTACTTTGAAATGTCATCCCATTAGATATGGTCTCCATTGCTTCATTGCATGAAGTTTTGCTAACATTTCTTTCCCATAAATTGGTTTAGAGATATTCTTACCTTTGAATTGGTGGCTCTCGAAGGCAATGGGTCACCCTTCTTGCATGAGTACTGCCCCCATACCATACCCTTGAAGAATCACATTCAACAATGAATGTTTTTGAAAAATCTGGGATGGCTAGAACTGGAGTGGTGCACATGGCCTCCTTCAACTTCTCAAAGGCCATAGTAGCTTGCTCGTTCCAATGGAAAGAGTCCTTCTTCAATAAAGTTGTGAGTGGTGCTACGATGCTGCCATAATTCCTTATAAATCTACGATAATAACCTGTAAGCCCCAAAAATCCTCAGAGATTTTTTAGGGTTTTGGGAACCTTCCATTCAAGAATGGCTTTTATCTTGTTAGGATCCACTTTAAAACCTTCATAAGAGACAATATGACCCAGATATTCAACTTCCTTTACACCAAAAGAACACTTAGAAGGCTTTGCATAAAGTTGATGTTGTTCAAGAGTTTCCAACACCTTATTTACATGATGCAGGTGTTCCTCCCATTTTTTGCTATAGATTAATATATCATCAAAGAACACTAAAACAAACTTTCAAAGAAATGGCTTAAAGATGGAATTCATCAAGCTTTGAAATGTAGAGGGTGCATTTGTTAGTCCAAAAGGCATTACCAAGAACTCATTGTGTCCTTCATGTGTCCTGAAGGTTGTTTTATGAATATCTTCATCCCTGATTCTAATTTGATGATATCTAGAACGAAGATCAAGTTTTTTAAAGTAAAAAACATCATGTAACTCATCTAGCAAATCATCAATTACAGGAATAGGAAACTTATCTTTAATTGTGTACTTATTGAGTTCCCTGTAATTTGGATACATGCTCCAATTGTCATATTTTTTTTCCGTACCATCACTACAGGAGAAGAGTAAGTACTTTGAATATGACGAATAAATCATGCTTCTAACATCTCTCAAACTATCTTCTCAATCTCACTCTTTTGCATATATGGGTACCTATAAGGTTTGATGTTTGGTGGTTGACTCCCTGGTACTAGCTGGATGGCATGGTCATGGTCTCTTTTTGGAGGTAGGCCCTTGGGCATTTCTCCAAACACCACTGAGTGCTCATCTATAACTGCTTGCATATCTGTGGGTATAAATGTATTGGAATGATGTGCTTCCAATGAAAATAGTTGTGCCACAAACCCTTCTGCACCCTTTCTAAGCAATTTTTGCATCTGATGAGAACTTACCATTTGTGGGGACTTTTCTCTTAGTCCTTTTAGTTTAAAAGTCCTCCCTTCTGACTGAAATTGCATGAACAACTCTTGGAAATTCATTTCAATGGTTCCCAAGGTGGTAAGCCATTGAACTCCTAACATAATGTCTGCTCCTCCCATGGCAATGGCATACATATTGCTAGTTAGCAAGTAATCTCCCATGGCGAGATTAATGTTATGGCATTTTCTTGAACAACTAAAAGTTTTCCCATCAGCGATCATGACTTGACATTCTGGAGTTGGATAAACATAGCAGTTCAAGCGTACCGCTAACTTATGATTGATGAAATTGTGAGTACTTCCTGAATTAATCAACACTTGTTACCCTCTATTTTTTTAAGAATCCAACTACTTTGATATTTTGGGGAGTGCTAATACCAGAAATTACATGGCATGATGTTGTTGGTTGGGGATCTCCTAATTCCTCCTCTGGGCTCTACCTCTTCATCTTCTTCATTTTCTTCTTCTTCAATAGGTCCCTCAATGTAGAACAACTTCTTTTCAGCACACTTATGTCCTAGTCCAAATTTGTTGTCACAATTAAAACATAACCCTTTGGCTCTCTTTTCTTCAATTTGTTGAGGTGTCAGTCTTACTGGCCGAGGGAATGATGGTGGAAGGGTACTACGATCTCTGATATTACTGACAGTTTGTTTCCTACTAGAAAGAAAATTTTCCTCTGCTCTACGTGCCATGATCATAGAGTCTGAAACCTTATGAGGATTAAACATACGCACCTCAGTCTCAATTTGTTCTTTAAGACCCCCAAGAAATAAGTCATTCAAATTATCTTCAGGAATATTTTCCACCCGTAAGGAAAGGTTTTGGAATTGATGGATGTAATCTTTGACTGTTCCTGTTTGTCTCAAGCTTTGCTAATTGACTGAAATAATTCTCTGACACACTAGAACTATAGTGCAATTGCAACTCTTGGTGAATACTGTCCATGTAACATTGAGGCCACTCTTTTTCCTTTGAGCACATAACCATCGATACTAAATGAATTGGTCAGGTTCAAGATACAACGATGCCATGGTAACCTTTTGTCTTGATGGAATCTGATGAAGATCAAAGAAATTATCCATCTAGTTAATCCAATTGAGTGGATCCTTTCCATCAAACTTACACATTTCCACTTTTGGAATCATGTTACGGGCTTGCAGAGTGTTTGTATTTGGATTGGTCATGTTTGCAAGATCCACCTTGGCTAGTTTGTCTATTACTTTGACCTAAAGATCCACCCTGGTTAATATGAGTATGATTGAGTTGTGGCTGATTAGGAAGGATATGTGTGACCCATGATATTGTAACTAAATTGGTGAATGAAATCCTTCAATCATTGTCCAATCTTTTCTACATCTTCTTTGCTGGCCACTTTACCCTCGAGGTTTTGCAACTCTAACTCAAGATAGCTGACCTTATGGTCAGTTGAAGTAAACCCTAACCCTGAGGACTCTGTAGATACCCCTTCTGACTCTAACTCCTAAACTATTATCTCATCCTTATCAGGGGTTTTACTCGGAGTGATGGGATTCTTTTTGCCTCTTGTCGAAGGCCCAACCATGATGCCCTAAAATGGTAAGATTTAAAGATCAAGGTCAAAATTTATGGTTTGGGATTTCAATAAGAATTTGGCCAAATTTTATAAAACTCAAAGAATGAACTCAAACTAATTTTTAATCTTCTTTCTGGAAATGTAAATAACTTTGAAAAATTCCACAAATTGCACCCTAAGTAGCTGAATTATGAAAAAACATAAAACCACTATAACTTTTTCAAATCAAGTAAAAAATTCTTAAAATTTTTAGGGAAGCTTACTTGACTGATTTCACCACACCACACAAAAATTTACAGAAAAATTCGCTACCTATTTTGAGATATGGACGAACCTTCACAATTAGGGTTTGACGCAGTGCTGGCCGAGTTCAAGCTCTAATACCACTTGTAATGTAATTACTTGTATAAATCTGATTATCAGTAGAAATATAACACCAATGGACACAATATTTCAGATAAATGATCTCAATGTGCAAGAAGAATAGCTTAGCCACTTTGAGGGGGCAACCTCCAAACCAGACAATAAGACTCAAATGCTGAATATGATGATCAACTACTACCTAATAACCCCTATATATACTATTCCTATGCTATGGCCCACACCAAGGCCGACCCACTAATGAAAATATAACATATATGAAAGAGATACATAATGATAAGAAGTTATGATAGCCACAAGTCGGATATAAACATCCAATATAAGATATATGATTAAGGGCGTAGCAATGAGCAATCTAAGAGTGTGGTATGTCACAATTTCCATGAGCAAGGTCATGTTGCTAGATATTTCTTGAGTGATCCACCTAGACAAGCTGAGAGCTACATGAGAAAGAATTCAATGGTGTGTTATAATTATAATAGAATTGGTCATGTTGTAAGGGACTGCTACCATGGCTACTCGAGACAAAATCAGAGAGCTTAAGGTCCTAGAATGCAAGGTGGTAGCTTTTAAATGCCAAGAATGCATGGTAATAGTCAAGGAAGAGTGTGGGAATCAAGAAGAGTTCATGAAGCTTCATCAAGAGCAGTTGGTGATGGAAGACAAGTCATAACTTATCGGTCAAATTGAAAACAAGAAGGAGATGGAGTTTTACAGGTATCTAAGAGGGCATGGGACCTCTTCAAGACCTTATTTTAGGCCTTCATGGTGTTAATATATCTCCACTATGCTTCTTGGAGGTATATTAGTGCAAATGAAGCTTTGAAGTGAGGGGGAGTTGTCCTTATCAATGTATGTGTCTCCTCCTTGATGATAAGGTATAGATTTTTTCTTGTTCTTATGTATGGTCTTATGAGTTCATATGGTTGTTCATGTGATACTTTGTCTTGGTTTCAGTCCTAGTGTCTCATATGGGGCATAACTGTGTTTACATGTTTATAATTGCACAAATAGCAATTGCATTATCATGATGTATTGTCATTCTAGGTTGAATTAGTATATTCAAGGGGCTTGTTGTCATGTCATATGAAGTTTTTAGTACTATGGAAGTCATCAAGTGAGTACACTTGTCCTCTGTCTGAGTTTAACAATGTTGTTTGAATCTCTGTAAGTTTGTGTCTAAATGTTGCAAAGGGTCTGTATATCATGTTCAAGTCAAGAGTCTTGATGCATGATGGTGTTAATGAGTCTTGGAAAATACTATCAAGGTCTGTCATGGTAATGTATTGCATCTAAAGTTGTCAATATGGGTCATGAGTAAGTCCAAACAAATGGTCTCTAAACAGTGTGCTATAGTCTTACTATGGCATCTAAATGAATTCAGGGTCAATGAAGGGTAAAGTACAAAGGTTAGAAAATGCGTACATTTTCATATGGCGATTCTTAGGTAATATCATGATCTGAACAAAAGAAGTGACGAAGGTAACTCGTGTTTTCTCCTCAAAGTCTCTTTCAGTCACTATTGCAAGGTCTTGAAGTTGTTTCTAAGTAAGGATTGTTGGAGATGCAAGGAGGGTTCTTCAAGGAAGTAGTCCATGAACCAAGGTGTTTAAGACCACATTAAATGTCTCTTATCAAGGTATTGGGTTAAAAGGACATGATATAACTATGAATTACTTCAAGTTGTAATCCGAGTTAAGTTATTTCAAGGAGAATTTAAGTCTATTATCTTCATGAGACGTGCTAGGATGGTTCAAATCCAACCAAGATACAAATGAATAAGTGTGACTTTTTCCTCGAGAATCAAGAAGGGCAAAATGTGACAATGTCAAGTGGATATGTCCGCATTAATGTTAAGTTATGGGTCAGTGAAGCATGATCTTGTGTGTGTTCCTCTCAAGTTCCTTGAGTAGGAAGTTGTTGACCGATGGATCCTCAACTTATGCTTGGTCTTCAAAACATGAAAAGGAAGCTATACCGTATGATGTTGAGATGAAACAAAATGCATGAGTACATGTATCTTGCAATAAGCTACATGTATGAAGAAATGATGAGATTTTAAGTGGATAATAGGCACTGTAACAAGGGATACAATGGAGAATAAGATAAAGAAGAACTATGATATGACTTCAAAATATAATTGATGTTTGTACTTAGTTTTTCAAGGAGGCTCCTGGACCGTGTGGTCTTGTTTTTGAAGATGTGAAGATGCTTAGGGTTCAAAGGGATTTCCTAAGGAATGAAAAAGCAAAGGTTAAAATATATTGTCTTTGATAGTACCTTAAAGCTTGTAGAATGTGGTTGCACAAGTTGACTATGCATTAAAATTCTGTGTAGTCTATGAAGGGTTTTCCATTAGCTTGTAAGTCCCGAGTCAAAGGTATTAAGTGCGGTCTTAGATCAAGGAATTTTCAGTTGGTGAGTGCCCTTGAAAATATTGAATTATGCAGTTGATCCCTAAGAAATGTGATGTGCAGCTTGAAGTTTCTATAGTAGTCCTTGTTAAGGAAAAACCATCCAAGGAATGTGGAATGTATGAAGGTCAAAATGAGACATTCTCAGTTGATGTAGAAGTCACTTTGTCTAAGAAATTACAAATCATTAACTATAGGAATTGGAAACAAGTTAATAAAGTATCTTGAAGGTACATCGATCTACTACATATTGAAAAGGTTACCATGATCAAGGTGACTTTGCACTAAATGACAGTGAAGGAAAAAAAATTGATGCTACATGTTGATTTAGTTCTACATTCTGTTTTTATAGTATTTTCTATGACGAATTGTATAAACCAAGTTGAAAAAGGATTGTGAAGAGTAGTCTATTTGAAGACAAACTTATGCATGATGAGAAGAATGATAACAATGTTCCTAAAGTCTTGACGTCACTGTAAAGGTGGTATACATCCTCAAATTAAATTAAAACTATGATATGATCTATGAACTGTCAAATCTCATAATGAATAGGATATGACATGGTAATCTCCAAGTTTAAAAGAGATCTCTAAATGATAAAATGAGATAGACCTAAGCATGGACTAGGATGATAAGAACTATAAGTTGTCGAGAGTCTAAGAAGTGAAGAAAATGCAGGGGATTATGACAATAAATTTATAGATTCTCATTATCATAATGATAAGTTCTGTGACAAACAAGTTAATTTGATCAATTATGAAGAAGTTCTTGGACACGTTACATGGTGTTCTTGTTCTATCTTATATATCCTAAAGCCTCAATGATTGCAAATAGTCTTTGTTATTGAAAAATTATGTTGACTGAGTATGTGTTATCATCAAGAGGGTGTATTTCTCCAAGTCAATGTTCATGGTTCTATGTCAGGTATGTGAAATGTCTCAGTTAGGAAAGTTTGTGAGTCTTATGTACAAATTTGCCAAGATGAGTGTCATTGTTAATCTTACTTATCAGGGAAACCTTGAATGTATATGTTATATTGGTTGGGAATCTCTGTGTCAGTAAGTCAATGTCTAAATTGTTGTCAATTGAAGACCTACTCAGGATAAGAAGATTGCATACCTCCAGGAGAATAAAATGTTAACAAAGATTGGTTGAAGGATCTCAGGATGAATGAAGTTGTGGCTACCTCTGTAGAGTAAATAGAAAGATTGGAGACTTCTCAAATTTCAGTGATAATCGTCTGTGCTAAGGAAATTAAGTTCTTTGAGTTAATATTGCAGTGACATGGTACATGGATTCACCAAATTCATAATCAGAGTTGTTGAAGTTTGTTAAGAAGTATCAAAGGTGTCTTTGTGTTCATCAAAATTTGGCGTGTCTTATCTCAAGGTAAGCTACATGAGGTTATCAAAACAGGTAAGTAAAATTTCCTCAAGCCAAAAGAAGCTTGGTTTTCTTTTCAAGCATGGTCAGTAATGTGTTGACACAGTGTGACAGAACTAAGAAAATTACTCATGGTATGATTTCAAACAAGTATGAAAGATGACAAGGTAGTATGCAAAGTTTTTCATGGTCTAGAATGTAGAGTTAAAGAAGTGATAGGGTATAACTAAGGAAAAATGGAATGATTACAAACTATGTTGATCATATCCATCTCAAGACTATGAATAAGTAGAAAATGAAAGTGTATAGGTCTAAGAGGAATCCTTATGTAGGGGGATAATTTTTGGTTTTTAACTAAGTATGGAATATGCTAAACAGGTTGGTAGAATTGCATTCCAAATGTTTGTGGATATCTTCAAAGGTAAATGAGTTTTTGAGTCTAAAAGAATGAAATAGGATGCTTTAAAGGTTGAATTGACTGAGAAAGTCCTTCCAGGAAACAGAAAAATGGTTGGATCTTCTTTGAAATGTAAGCAAGGCAAGAAGCTTAAGTTTTGTGTCTTTTAGTTGGGTATGATGCTACTAGCCCAGGGGGATCCATAAGGTGTTGAGTCATGTTGTGTTTGGGTTTCTATAGCTTGAAAATTTTTGGTTCAGATGCACTGAAGATGTTGTTTAGGTCCAAGTGTCCTAAAGTGTGTTTTAGAGCAATGAAGCCAAAACTGGTGTTCTTAAGCATGATCCAGATCTAGAAAGTGATGTAAAACATGGTTGAAGGAAAAATAAAGGAGTATCATTTTAGGGGGAGCTAGCTTGAAGCTCTTATCAAGTCTAGAGTATCATTTATGCTGCTGGAGAAGAAAATTTAGTCCTAGGGGGAGCTTGGTGGTCAAGTAAACAACTTTTTGTGTCCATTGTTGTCATTTTGTGTTGTCATTTCCATGTCTAGTAGTAATTGAATCCTTTTTCATAGATGGAAAAGGGGGAGAGAAGCATCGAAAACATGAGAATCAGGTCATGTTGGTGGTTGTCTTGTTGGTTGCCATCAATGTTTCTGAATGATGGTTCCTATCAATGAAAAAGGGGGAGATTGTTGGCCATTGTGTGATTGTTTTGTCATTTATGCAAACCCTGTTGATAGAAAAGAGTTTCATGTGGTCATATAAGCCTCCATCATGAGGTATTCAGGTTTCAAACATGTTGATTTAGTGGTTTAGTGAGTTGTCTTGGTGTCCTAGTGCATGGTCTAGTGAGTTGAGTCACTGTATGAGCTATATTGAGGTGATTGGAGGTTGTAATGATGTCATTCATAGTCCACGATGTGTTTTTCAAATTTATATGGGTCTGTATGAGGTAAGCAAGGTGAGGTCATGTGGTTTCATGCCTGAGTTAGGTTATTCAAAGCTTGTTCATGGCCTTGGTGCATGCAGATCGAAGTAGAGAAGTGAAATTAGGACCAAATAATTCATTGTGGAACATGGGAATAGTGTTTTGATAGCGTACTTGAGGTGTGTGATCAGTTCCAGACAAGAATTCAGAGGTTAAATGCATATTTGAGGTCCTTGGGATGCAAACAGTGAGAACCATGCATGTAATCAAAGAAATTCACTCTGGATAGAGATTTTGAGATGCATTTGGGCTATGTGGTTAGTTTTATAAGTTAGAGGATGTTGTCATGGTGCTTCATTCCAAATTTCAGGTTGTTCTAAAGAATAATTTTGAAGATATGCAAGTTTTGGTGAAATCAGGTAAGTTGAAGTGTGTTTTTAGAGAAAATGTTGACCTTTTGATGCTCGTTGTGAAATGTATGCTTTTCATGGGGACCTTATCTCTTTGGAATATATTATTAGGTAGGTTATGCAACTTAAAAAAAATAATGAGGTGGTTTGATCATCACAATTTTATGAACGATCGTTAAAAATTTAAAGTGGTTTGAAACCCTAACTAAACCCTAGCTAGGAGTAGCTCACAAAAAAGTGAGTATATCAGTCCAGTTTTAATTGGTTTCTCAAAAGTGATGATTGGATGTTTTAGAGGACTCACCCAAATTTCCATAAAGATATGATAGAGCATGTGACATTATGTGGGCCCCACTTGAAAAATGCAAGTTAATGAATAGTTTCAATTTGTGGCAAATTTCTCCAAATGAGGTAAAGTCTAAATCAGAATTTATGAAATCTCAGGAGTTTTTATTGATGTTAATGAAGGTTTTAGGTCATTCTAGATGGTGAAAAAGTGAAAATTGTTCCCTATTTGTGTTAAATGGTTAAAGGGTAGTTTTGAGGCAGAAAAAAGTAGTCTTCAGTAAAATAGACATAAAAGGAGCTCCAAGAGGAGTTAGGAGATGATTCAAGTTGTTTTGGAAATATAATTTAGAAATATTATAGTGATATAAGTTTTGATTCATTGTGATGAGTTATTCTATGGTTTCTAGGTCAATTTGTAAGAAAGAATATTTCTTGTTATTCAGGACAGAATTACTTTTGCTGAAAGAATGAGTTGGTTGGAGCATGAGATGTATTTTTTGATGCTTTATATTACCTATAATGTAAAGAGGGATTAATTTGGCATAAAATGAATGCATTTGGAGGACTTGAAAGTCATAGAAAAGGTGTTAACCAGTTGCTCTTTGGAAACTACTTTTTGGGTAGCTTGATTTGTTGAAGGAAAAAGTGGTTGTAGTTTGAAGTAGTGAATGTTTCATGGGATATAGCTTGTTTAGAAAAATTATACAGGTTATGAAATTTTCATAGAGTGTTCACATGCTATAGTTGATTTGATCTTGAGGGGTATTGAGGCCCAAAGACAATTTGATCCCATTAAACGAAATAATTTGAAAGGTGCTAGAAGCAACTATTTGGTGAAGGCAATTAGTCATTGGGCCCATTAAATGAAATAATTTGGTTGGTTCATGTAAATTTAGACCATGGATGATGTTTAAATGTTATTTTAAACATGTGTGATGAATTTTAGAGCTTGAATAAAAATGGTTTTGGTATAAGGATATTTCTGTCATTCCAATGCAAGGGTTTTGAGGATTTTTGGTGCATGATGATGCTTTTAGATAGGCCAATGTATATGGGTAATATGTGAGCATTGGAATGAAGTCAATTAAATGTTATAATGTCTTTTGGGCCAAATTTATCATGAGGTACCAACCTACTTTGGGTTAAGAAAGAAGATTTGCATATAAAAGTGAAGTCATTTGATGAGCTAGTCTTGCAAGGGGGAGAAGTGCGACCTAGAATAGAGATATTTGCAGGTATGAAGGCATGTATTTAAGGTTGATAGAGTGTGTTTCAGATTGAGGAATTTATGGCATCATGAGAGCAAGAGTTTAGATACAAGACAATTTGATAAGAAATAAGATTGTGCAAGATTAAAGACCTAGGGTATGAGCTAGTGTTTGTGAACTGAATATGTGTTCTCCATCAATTATGGCATCAGAAAAATCACAGATCAAACATCATATGGCGGTTGAGTTGGTTATTGGTTATCCTAGGGGGTTGTATCCTCCTTGTGGAGTGGGCACTTTATTAAATTAGGGGTTAGTGCTTCTTGTAGGGTTAGTGCTCCTTGTGAAGTTGGTGTTTCACTAAATTCTTTTGTTGTGTGTAATATCTATAAATTTTCAGTGGGTTTTATTCCCCTTGAGGGTTTCCCACATACATATGGTGTTCATGTGTCTTCTTCTTATTTCATGTTGTTGTGAATGCGTAATACACATCTAATAAAAACATATGGTTAATGATGTTGAATGGATGAATGGAATGATGAATGTATGAAATGTTAAATGAATTGAGAAAATTTTAGGAATGATTCACTCTCCCTGTCAGTCCATTGTGCTTCCAACAACGCAACAATATTTGCATATCCTTTGATAAAATTCCTATAATAACCAATATGCCCCAAGAATCTGTGCACTTCAATCTGATCGGTAGGTTCTTCTAGCCCCAAAATGACTGCATTTTTAGTGGGATCTACTAATAGACCATCCTTAAAAATGATGTGCCAAAGAAAAGTGCCAAAGGGCATGGAAAAAATGCACTTCTTAATGTCGAGAGAAATGATTAGCTACTTGGATCTCTCAAAAATGAGCTACAGATTATTACAATGATCCTTATATTATCCAAAATTACCCCCAGGGTTATTTTGGATTTAACAAGCTTTAAAAATTGACTTAGCCATTTTTATAGGTTTGTGACGGTCAAACAGCTGTCAAATTGCACTTCCCAAATACACTGGCCATTGGTAATCAAAAACCCATTGGAGCGCAATATAAAAACATTGGCGGGTTGGTTATAAAATCTGACTGACGTTCATTTTCCCGTCAAATTTAGCGTCAGCGGTCAACAGGGACACATCGTAGAAGCTAAGCGGTCTAGATCCATGAGACAGCTGGCGGCCAACTCTAAAGACAAAAAGATTCTAAGTCCCTTGGACTTATAAACTGTGATACGAAGAGCTACGTGGTGCCATTTCATTAGCTTGCCTTTCATAATATGACAATTGCAAAGGCCCATCCAATTAGATCCAAACACGAAGAAGACTGACTGACATGTCCTGACACTGTGGAAATGTGGAGCTTCCTCATTTGCTCATGTTTCACAGTTGTCAGTCGGGTTCAAAGAAAGGTCTAACAATGCATCAAGGTGTGAAACTTCCTCATTAAATAATCTTTTGCAAATGTCAGAGGCTAGAAATCAAAAAGATTGACATGCGAAGTGCGTGGAGCCTTATCATTGGTTCACATTTTGCAATGGTCAATTGAGGGGAAAATTACGAAGAAGTGTGGTTGTTTCTTATTGGCTCACATTTCTAAGGGGTCTGATAAGGTCTAAATTGTAATAGGTGTGGTTGTTTCTCATTGGTCCACGTGTCATAGGTACTAGAAAAACTCTAAGGTCAATCTAACATCCTAAAGGAATATGACAGAGTTTTATTAACCCATTTTTTCATAAAGGTAGCCCATAAAAGGTAAAAGACAAGGACAAGTGGATTGCGAAGTAGTTTGAATGAGCTAATGGTCAAAGGTGGTCAAAAGTAAGTTGACATGGAATTTATACTTTTGAAGAACCTCATTACAACACTGGTGTAAACCATTGACTTGGTTCACAACAAGTTGTTAATCACCAAAGATATTAATAGTTTTAACATCTAAGGTTATGGAAGTTTGAAGGCCTAGGACAAGTACTTCATAATCGATGATGTTGTTGGTGCAATAAAAGTATAATTTGAAGGATAAAGGCATAGGTTCTCCGTCAATAGGAATGAGGATGACCCATGCACAACCCCCAAATTGACATTTAGAATTGTCAAAGAATAAGGTCATTTGGTAAATGGTTGATTCATCGTGTAATTCATTGAGGGAAAGGTCAACGATAGATTCATCTGGGAAATCGAAATTAGAAGATTGATGTTTAGGAAGCAAAGTGTCTGCAAGTTGATCTGTAATGGTTTGGCCGTTGACATACTTTTGATGAATGAATTCGATGTCTACGTCAGTAAGGAGCATAAGCCAACGCAAGGTGTGTTGATGTTGGTAAGGTTTTGCATACATGTAATGTAGAGGGTCAGTATCATCGATGACGAAGGTTTTATGGTTAAGTAGGCAGTGGCAAAGTTTGGTGGCTACAAAGACTAAGACTAGGAAAAGATTTTCAGCATGGGTATATCTTGTCTAATAATCTAAAAGCGTATGAATTATGTAATAAACCACTTTCTCCTTGTGTTGCTTGTCGCGATGAGTGAGCATGGCACCCAAGGAATGGTCAGTAACATAAATGTATAGGTAGAAAGGTTTGTCATCTTTAGGTGGGATGAGCACATGTGGTTGAAGAAGGTATTTCTTCAATGCTTCAAAGGCTTTGTGGCACTCATTGTTCAAATTGAAGGAGACATCCTTTTTAAGAAGATGATGAAAAGGGTGACATCGGTTAGAAAGTTGGGAAATAAAGTGTCGAATGGATTGCAATTTTCCTCACAAACTAAAAAGTTGTCAAAGGTTAGTAGGTGGAGGAGACATCTCAAGAATAGCCTTGATTTTGGCGCGATTGACTTTAATGCCCCTCAAGGAAATGATGAAACCGAGGATTTTTACAGAGAACTGACAAGACACACTTCTTTGGTTGAAGGCGAACGCAATATTTGATGAGACGGTAAAAGATGATCTTGAGAACTGGGAGGTGTTCGGCATGACTTTTGGACTTACTGAGAAGGTCGTCGACGTAGTCTTCCATTATGTCATGCATGATGTTGTGGAAGATATAGGTCATAATGTGCTGATAAGTGGCACCAAATTTTTTCAAGCCAAAGGGCATGACACGATAACAAAAGGTCCCCCAAGGGGTGATGAAGGTGGTTTTGTGTTGATCTTCCGGCACGAGTAATATTTGGTTATAACTTGAGAATCTTTCCATAAGAGATAACATCTCATGACCGACTATAAGATCAACAAGTTGGTCAATGCTAGGAAGAGGAAAGTCATCCTTAGGGAAGGAAAGGTTAAGGTTGCAGAAGTCTGTGCAATTACGGAGTCCCCCTGTTGCCTTGGTGACATGAATGATGTTTGAAATCCATTACGGATAATCGATAGGTAGAATGAAAGAAAAAAAGAAGGCATTAGAGTTCCTCTTTGACAAGAAGGGCATTGCGTGGATGCATTTTTTACAGCTTATGTTTCACAAGTTTGGCATCAGGGATGATAACGATATTGTGCACCACAATATTTAGGTCAATACCAAGCATATCGACATAAGACCAAGAAAAAACTTCGCTATGATCTCAGAGGAAATAGGTGAAAGCTTCCTGTTCAGTAGAATCTAAAGATTGGCCTATCTTTAGAATGTGAGGGTCGTCCTGAGTGTGAATGTTGATCTCTATGGTTGATTCATTCAACATGGTTTGTGTCTCAGAAGGTAACGACCAGTGAATGTAAGAATCCTCTATACGTGAATAGGTGAGAATGGAATCATCATTCTAACATTGAACAACATTGATAGAAGGTGTGCCTTCCTCCAACATGTAAGAATAAAGAAGAGGAAGAGAAGAGGGCACCTTGCCATCATGATGATAGGCTAGAGGTCTCAAAGAAACAATGTTCACAAAAAAAGTTAGGAGGGATGGTTTATGGATCCATGGACTCTATGGGTGAAGGTGGTGCGGTGCGAGAAGGCAGTTATAATAAGAAGGTGAAGAAGGTTGATCTTCCTCAATGAGGTTAATTCTAGCCTTCTTAGGACTAGGTGGTTCAACAAATCCGATACCACGATGGTCTTTATGTTTACCGGTTGTGCAAGGTATGATCGTGTGATGACCTTGTTCATAAAGACCAAAGCCAAAGCCCTTCCAAGAACAATGATGAAGAAAGGTGGGCGAAGTGGCAGTTGGTGAGGTAAAGAAATTCAGAGGAAAAGGGTTGTGTTTGAGTAGGTGGTTCAAGAGAGTAAGAAGAAGTCTCAAGTCCCTCGAATGTCAAGTTGATGCGAAGGTGGGGAGGACTGTATGGAACAACTTCTCCTATATGACGATCATAATGTGGGTGTTGATGAAGGTTTCCATACTCCTACAAAGTTTATAAAGTGTTGATGTTCTACATGTGATACTCCCCCAATGTAAGGCATTGAAAAATACCCGCCAAAGGGTCAGAAGTTGGTACTTGGGTGGTGGGAATGGATGATTTATTCAAAGTTTGAGAAGAAGGGTTGGTAGATGGGTTAAGTTTGGAAGCTGTGGCAGCAGTGGGGATAGATGGGCTGGTTGAGGAAGATGTAATAACAGAAGTGGTAGATGAAACAATAGAAAAAGATGAAGCGACACTGGTAGTGGATGAGGTGACATTGGTAGTAGATGAGGTGGCAGTGGTAGTAGATGCCTTAACTGGAATAAGGACATCATTGGGTCGATACAACATGTTACTTGTTTTGAAAGGTGAAGGATCCGCCTGAATAGTGTAAGGGTGTCCTTCATATTCGAACTTGATGCAGCGATGAAGGGTCGAAGGTACACACCCCGTGACATAGATCCAAGGTTGGCCAAGCAACATGTTGTATTGGAATTCTCCTTCGAGAACATAGAATAGTTTAGGAATGGTGTGGGGACCCACGCGGATGTGGAGAATGATGGTGTCGAGAGTAGAAGTCAAAGCATCGTTGAAAGAATACAACATAACTGGGTTATTATGCATGCAATTGGTAGGTATGTGCATTTGTTCGTACACATGGGAAGAAATAATATTAATACTCACACCTCCATTGATCATAACGTGTCAAACACGAGTATCCTCAATGTAGATGGAGATGAAGAGGGCGAGATCAGGATCGTCTGCATGGTGAGGAGAAATCTCTGAGTAAGAGAAACTGAAGGTAGAAACTTGGTGAGTGGTAGTGGCATAGAAGTTTTAGGCGAAGTAGTGAGAGAGGCCACATGATGAGGGGTGAATATGGTGACAAGGGGTGTTTAGGGTCATTCGGTAGAACCTCAATAGTTTGTAGGATCTCGAGGAGGGCCTAACGATGAGACTCAAAGGTTTGGATGAGGTCATACAAAGACATTTTTAGAGGAGATTGATGCAGTTGTTTGATCATAGTATGATGTGTGACTCCATCAGAAATTGGATAGGACGGCCCACAGATGGTTACCTTAGGGGCAGGTGCAGATGGAATGGTAGGTGTAGGTGCACTAGATGGGTTGCTAACTTTCTCTTTTCCTTTTTCCTTTTGTGATCGAGTGGCTACTCGAACCATATTGATTTTGAAGACTGGAGGAGGAAAAGATGGTTGTGGAGATGGAGGTAAGGGTCATTGGATGGTTATGGGGTTAGGTCATGTGGTGATAGGTGAAGGGGAAATATAATTCTCCTCAAATTGGTCATCCTCTTCCAAGGGGCTTTCCGAATTACAAAGTTGAAGGAGAACATTTCTAAGGGCCTTGTAATCCTTCAATATCATGCCCTGAAGAAGTGATGATATGCACAAATCTTAGTATCGTTAAACCCTGTTGGTTTAGGTTTGAGCGGGTCGTAAGGTTTAATGGGCAGTAATGTGATGGTAATGTGATAGTAGAGGTTTCTAGAAACCTAGCAAGGAAATTGGAATAGGATCCCACCAACGGATCACAATGTGAAGTCAGAGTGGGTTTTGGTGAAGGCATAGGTGTTTTTTGTGGAAGAGGTGATGTTGGAGGTGGCAAGGTGGGGCTACCTTTTTGGTAGGTAACGAAGGTTTTTTTTTGTTTTTTATTTAGGTTGCACCTTCTTGCATAAAGGTGTAGGTGGGGTATGTGAGGTAGAAGGAGACGTAGAAGATTAGGGCAATCTAAAAAGCCAGGGTGAGAGTGGTGTGTTGGCTATGATATGGTGGTAGGTAATAGAAGAAGATGTAGGCAAGGGAGATGATGAAGGTATAAGTGTGGGTGTGACTGAAGAGGTGGTGAAGGTAAAGGTATGGGAAAATGAGGTGATGAAGGTAGGGTGGGTGCGGGATGCCATGCTTGGGATTTGTTTTTGTGAATAGGAGGTAATGAGGTGATGAAGGTGTAGATGTGGGTTGTTGTACCTTGGAATTGCCTTGGTGAAGTGGTTTCTTGACCAAGGTTGATGGATGTGGGCCTAAGATAGATGGAAGAGGTGAGGGTGAATAAGGCCTAGGAGATTGTGTCTTCTTCTTAGGCGTGGGAGTTGACTTTGTGATGGGTGGTTGCTTAGTAGTCAGGTCTAATTTGACTATGGGATGCAATAGAATAGGTGTAGGATGAACCCCCAATGTAGTTTTAGGTTTAGGTGCAGGTGGAGGTTTAGGTGATGAAGGATGTAGGTGAAGGTTGAGGTGAAGGCGAGGCTAATGAAGAAGATGTTAATATGACTAATTCAGATGTCATGGTCTTAGTTATTTGGAATATCTTTGGGTAAATGGTGGAGGTGTCTGGGGTAAGCATATTCATTTGTGTAGGTACTGGGAAATGCAAGTGACCCTAGAGTGTGGTGTGTTCAACATACTCTAAGAGATCAACCAAATGAGAGAATGGTGTAGAGGTAGAGGAGGATGCGACAAACTTGGTGGTAATCCTTGTGAAAATTTTGATGTTTGTGAGACAAGGAAGTTTTTGGCTTATGACTCTATAGGTAGAAGTGATGCAAGAAGATTAACAGGATCCTGGTAGACCCTGGGAGAATCATCACTTACAGGAAGAGAGTATAAAATGGCTCCTCTATGGGTCAAGGAGGGAGAAAGGTAGGTAGTGTAGGCTCTTCCTTAGGTGGGGAAGAAGATGAAATAGGTTCTTCCATGGGTAGAAGCATGGATAGTGTAGGCTCCTTGATAGGTGGAAGGATAAGTGGGGTAATCTCTTGGTAGATGAAGGAGTAGGTGACATAGGCTGCTCAGGTAGGTAAAACAATAGGCATGGTTATATCTTCTGTGAGTAGAAGAGTAGGTGAAGTAGGCTCCTCCATGGGTAGAGGGGTAGACAAAATAGGCTCCTCTGTGGGAAGAGGAGCGTGTGCAAGAATTTAGTCAATAGATGGGATGGGAGGAAACTGATCAGAAGAGGCAGGTATGGTATTGAAGACGACGTGAACCTCATGAACATTGGTGTTAGAGGTTTCACCAGCTTGGTTTGATGAAAGGGTATGATTTGGGAAAAATTTCTTAAAGATATGAAGGTTTTGATTTGCTAGTGCTTTGGGGTTATCCAGGACGAGATCTTTGTTATTTAGCATTTCTTGGATGATGTTCTTAAAATTTTTAGAGTTTCCATCACTATAGCCCCTAGCGTGGTGATAATTGTAGTAGTTGTTCTCCTTATACCATGCTGGTACATGATGGGAAGGGTCAAAACTAGTATGTGGTTTGATGGGTGGAAGGGTGATAAGCACCTGCTTTTCACAACTTTTCCAATATAGAGGAGTAAGGTTCTCCTATGGGGTTATAACATCTTTGTTCATACATATACTGGAAATTATGAAATAGGGGAAAAATTAGAAGGAAGTTTCAGTTGGTTTGATGGATGGGAAGGGCCAGATTTCAGAACCACCACGTTGGTGGATCCTTTTTCCTTAGAATAATTGTTTTGTGGTTTAGAAGAAGAAGGGGTGTCATTTGATTTAAAAGGAGCACTCTTGTTGTGTAGCTGAAGTTTCTTCTCTTCTAGGGCATGGATCTCTAGCTTCTGAGCCATGGTTAATGCCTCATCAAATGTTTAGAATGTATTTACTTGAAGAGTTGGTGTGATGTTCCTGGCACAAGCCCTAGTGAACAAATCTATTAGTTTAGTTTGTGGAAGTTGGAAGGTGAGTTGATTAATAAGGCCACGCCAACGGGTGACGAAATCTAAAATAGATTCATCTTCATATTGGCATATGGAATAAAGATCAATCATGGTGACTTTCTTAGTGATGTTAATTGAGAAGTGGTCCAGGAAGGTCTGGGCCAACTGATTGAAGGAAAAAAATTGAGTTCTTAGGTAAAACACTATACCAATCGAGGGCAGGTCCTAACAAGGACATGGGGAAGGTCCTAAGAAGAAAGGTGTCATCATGGGAAATTAGATAACATATGTGTTTAAATGATCACAAATGTTGTTGTGGATCTTCCTTGCTATTAAATCAATTGAACTTAGGCATTTCCCAATATAGGGGATTAGAATGAATTGGTATAGATGGATGAATAGGCTCATTACAAATTTCATCGTAAGTCAAGGTATTGCGAGAGCCAGAAACAAGATGCTTCAAGGGTTTGCATCTCGTCCATCATCATTTTGATCAAATCCATGGTTGGATTAGATTGAGGCACACCTCCTATGGTATAAGGAGGTGGATATGATGAGTAAGACATAGAGGGCACACTAGTGTATGGAGGTGTTGAGTAGGCAAACTAAGAAGGGGGAATATAAATAACAACAGATGATGATGACATATACGTTGAATGGGACATGTAGGCAATGAGTGGTGGTTGAGATAAGGTATAGGTGGGAGGGACTTGTGTAGAGACCCTCGTAGTGATAGGTGGTAGAGTAGTAGGTATAGACATGACCAAACTTTGAAAAGGGGTTGACGTAACTGGAGTTTACGAGGTAATAGTGACTGATGACATGGGAATCCCTACACTAAGAGTCGTAGATGATGGTGTGGCAAACGTCAAAGGGGTGACAAACATTGAAGGTGTGATATATGTCATAGGTGCAGTAGATATCAAATATGTAGGGGTGATCTAAGAAATGATGGGTGGTAAGGTGGAAGTAGGTAATGCAACTAGTGGTGGCTAATACGGAAGTGGGGGCAAGAGTGGAAGGAATGGAGACATGCATCTTATATATTAGTTGTCCTGATGAGACATGGGTGGATGAATGGGCGAGGTAATACTACAAGGCTACAGTATTATGATCAAGGAATTTCATGAATTCCTCATCACCTGTACGGGTACCATGGTAGAAGTAATGGGGTCCATGGGTGAAGAAATAGAAGGTGGTGAAGGGCTAGGAGGTAACGGTTGATGGCTGGCATGAAAAACTAGGGCGTTGGCTTGCTTACGAGTCAGAACCATGTGAATAATGAAAGAACATGTAGTCTGAGCTCTGAAAATGGTATAGAAACATAAAAATAGGTGGTAGGAAGAATCTGGAAAATGATGATAAGATGTTGTTTTGACAAGAAAATCAAAACATAGAAACTAACGTCAGTTGGGTAACCGTTGCCAGTTAGGAAGATGAACCGATTGTCAATGGTCACTGGACCGATGTCAGTTACTGTGGATAATCAAGAATTTTTAAAATATGGATAAGAAAGGTATAAAATAGGTGAAACAAGGTTCTGTAAGTGGTGATAGAGACTCAGAAATGAGTGTATCAGAAGAAACCAGAACATAGGAAGTGACAAAAAGTGTAAATGTCATATTGAAGCTATTTTTGATAGGATAATAAAAAACACATAGAAGACTAATGTCGGTCGGGTAACCGGTGATGGTATGATAATGGAACCAACCGCGGTTGTTGGACCAATGCCAGTCACTGAGAAATTTGAGAAACTGAAGAAATTTTTTAATTTGGAGTGATTTAAGTCAAATAAAAGCCAACCTAGAAGCTGAGTATGGAAAAATGATGTCCTATCACACTCAGAAAAATTGGAATACACCAACTATAATTGTGGAGTGTGAAAGAAAAGAAAAAGAGATGAATCGTTCTTACACTCAAAACACAAATAAGGAAAAAAATAACAAATGCACAAATCCTAGGTACCATATTTTTATATTATGTGGCTTATGCCTTTTTAAACTGACTGTAAATAGAATAGAGTTGTTGGTCAATGAAGGTGCCCTATAAGTCAATTCTATGGCTGGTATCAGGTGTGTTTTGGTTAAAGTGTCCCCAATATATACTTCACAGTACATGAGGTCCAAAATCTGATATGATGACTGGCCAGAACACCATTTGGATCCACCGTCAACATGTTATTAATCTTTGATGGAAACTACTGGGAAGGAAGATGTTTAAGAAATGAGTAAATTGTTAAAGTGATTTGGATAGGGGTGTGTGTGCACAAAGTGTGAACTACGATTAATTCCCACCAATCGTCAACTGGTCATGACCTCCAGTATATAGATTGCAAATAAAATTTAGGTGATCTAATGCAACAATCACAAGGATGAAATGCAAATATTTTTAAAACCCAAATTGACAATGAAATTTGATGTAGCAAGTGGAGAATAGGAAGAGGAATGTTCTTTCACTAGATGCAATACAGAAGAAAAGAAGAAGAAATGTTATTTTTAAGCACCAAAGAAACGAATTTCGTTTAGACAAATAGAAAGAAGAGAAGGTTTCCAGGGAGAAATTTAATGTGAAATTTTTCAGAAAAGAAACAAACACACAAATATTCCCTAAAATGAACAATACAAAGAACCCAAAAGATAGGGTCCCACCGGGTGTGCCAAAATGTTTCACCGCAAATGTAGAGATAAAACAGATAAGGGTAAGGTCAAGGAAGAATACCTTGATTATAGTCGAAGATAGGTGTGCGTGCGTAGAATGTTATCCAAATGATTGTGAGAGCTTCCCTTTGGCTATGAGGAATGACCTGAAATAGAAACACCACAAGACCACAAAATAATATTAAAATAACGAATGGCAGATTGCCTAACAAACGCTAGATCTAGGAAGCGAGGTTCTTCCTAGAAGGTTGTCAATATACTTTTAAAAATAATTTAAATGCTTATAAGAACATGAAATAAATAGGCCTACTGTAGTTATATAGATTTAGGTATCCTACACAATACAATAATTCAAATTTAATCTAGTAAATGCATGCAAGACTAAATCTGGGAAGGGTCGTAGGTGGTTAAAGGTTTGCATGTGTGATAGAGGTTGTAAAAGAGGTCTGGAGTAGATTTGGTTGGGTTATGGGTTGTTTGGAAAGAGATATGAGATTTTTGGTTTGGGAAATATTACCAGTCACAGAGACCGGTATCAGTTAGGTGACTGATGTCAGTACTGGTAATGAATCAACACCAGTTGGGTGACCAATTTCAGTAGGGGAAATTTGGTAATAATATTAAAAATAAGGTTTTGGGAGCTCTCTGTGATTTCACAGAGAGTTGGGAAGGTTTGGGTGAGGTTGTGGGATTACTAGAAAGACTCAGAGATTATAAGAATAATATTTGGGCAAGATATGGAGGTTCTATGGGAAAATGGTTAGATAGAGGTACTGTAGGAGAGATCTGGGTATGAGAGGTGACATAATGAAATAGATAACTAGTAAATAACTAATCTACTGAAACCAATGAAAAAGAGGAAATAATACTTGTGAAAGACAAGTAGAAAGCGTGTGATAGTGATGGTTGCAGGAGAAGGTGATCCCAAATGAATGTAACAGTGACAGGAGGACACAGTGCTTCCTTGTGAGTGCACTAGAGCTTTGGATCAATCTCTTGATGAACTGTGTATGGTCTCTGAATGCTAGTAAGGGTCTCTGATATGTCACAAAGATCGCTGAAAATCTTGAGATTCAGTATGCAAGGTTGCAAGAGCTAGAAAATCAGATTCAGAACCTGATCAAGAGTTAAAATTTTTATTTAACCTAACCGATGACAGTTAGGTGACGGTGCTCGACCAAGGAATAACCAATGCATCAGTTAAGGAGAATAGGTCATACCTTGCTAAAAATATCTTGGTTTTACTAAATTTGGCATGATCTTTGATTTTGGTTCTGGGTCTGGAGTGAAGAATGGCATAAATTAGAATGTAGAATGTAGTTAGATGGATAATAGGTCATTAAGATTAGGGTTAGACTAATTCCGAGTTGGTTAGGATAAGTGGGGGTTTAGTCTAGGGTAATAAATGGAGTTGGAAATGTGCCTAGGGTGAGGTGGATTAGGTGAGGTGGCTTAGGTGAGGTGGTAGGGGTAATTAAATTAATTAAAATATGTGCAAGTGGGCATAGTGGGGGAATAATATTGAATTAATTAGTCGAAGGGGATTAAAAGGGTTCCGACCCAATTTTGGGTGTCTACACAAGGCTAATGTGGAAGCAAATGTTGTAATAACAAAACAAGTGGAAGATCAACAATCTATATGTTTTGAATGCAGTGTCCATGATGTCACTTTGTTTGAAGATGTTATTGATCCAATTCAGGCTACAAAACTAGTGAAGGAAGAGGAAGAACAATCAGCTCCAGAATCAATTAAAGAGGAGCACACGGAGGAGAAAACATTAGGTTCAGAGGTTCTGGATGAAGAATATATCATTGAGAGATTCTTGCTTTCTTTCATTGAATCTGATGTTGTTGATGAACCTACAATGGAGGAGGAAGATAATGACAACAAGGCCAAATCAGTCATCATGGAAATGGAAGTTTTGGAAGAGGAAACATTGTTTGTAGAGGCATATAACCATTCAAATAATCTTGTAAGCAACCACCTTCTTTTGGAAATTTTTCAAGATGTCCCCATTCATGGGGATGAGTTTCAAAGAGATGGGAAAATCAAAAGGATCAGCCCAATGGTTCCCAAGGCCACATGCCCAATCAAATATTTGGCTAGTTTAGATCTAAAAGGAGAGTTGCAACCTGTCATGCTCACTTTAGAGAATGAGGATGATCTTCAATGTACCAAAGGTCAACACCAAATCCTTTAGAACCCAAATAATGAGGATATTGAGGAGGTACTCATCTTATTTGTCATTGATACTTTGGGAAGGGTGGAAAATAGTTTTCCACTCTTATCACAGGCTATGTCCATTTCTAAATTAATTACATTACCAGAATTTGTAAAGAAGGGAAGCTATTTCTCCCTGCCTATTGTAGGATTTGTTTAGATTTTCCTTGTTTTGGTTAGGGTGGGGTAGGCAGGTTTGTTTTCAACAGAAGAAAGTGCTTGTGCACACTTTGTATGCTCCACTTGGAGTATGTATGTTTTTTCATATTTTGTACTTAGTTTTTGCATGTTTCATAGTCCATTTCAGTTCAAGGAAACTTTCTTGGCCAAATGAGATTTTGAGGCAGCTTTAAGGTTTATTTTAGACCCCAAGAGATCAGTTGCAGTCAAGAGCATGTGGTGCCTCTTCCTTGGTCAAATTCACTACTTGGGACAGTGCCAATTACATGCATTTTATTGCCAAATCAACACGAGATCCAAAAGTCTGCAATGCTTCATTATTTGTCAAGGATTCAATTAAAATTTTCTCCAAAACTTGGCAAAAATTAGAATTGAGGCAACTTCAGATGCTTTTCTTTGTCTCAGTAGATCAAAAGAAAAGAAAAAAAAGTGAAGTCCCGGGCTTTTACAATTTTCCACTCTCACAAAATCAAATTCAGAAAATTTTATAATGAGATGGTCACTTCTAGCTTCACCTTGAGCTTGAGCAGTTTAATGGTGAATTTAATAGTTTGGAGCAATTTCAAAGCTTCATTTGGAGCTCCACAGATCAATTTCAAGCTTCCAGACCTTCCTAAGTTCATTTCATGCTTCATACGGCCCCAGGGTAAGAAATTTCAATGTTGAAGATTAGTTTTAAGTTTTTGGCTTGACTCCATGCCCTATGGATGCATAAGGCTACTAATCTAATCTAGCAGGAAGATTACCCCGAGAGGTTACCAAACTATTATCCAAAATTACCCCTAGCGTTATTTTGGCTTTACAAAGCTTTAAAAATGAACTTAGCCATTTTTATAGGTCTGTGACAATCAAATGGCCATCAAATTGGACTTCCCAAATGCGCTAGCCATTGGTATTCAAAAACCCACGGGAGTGCAGTTTAAAAACATTTGTGGGTTTGGTTATAAAAGCTGACTGACATTTATTTTCCCATCAAATTTAGCGTCAACGGTTAACAGAGACACATGATAGAAGCTCAGTGGTCCAAGCCCATGAGACAACTAGCGACCAACTTCAAAGCGAAAAAGTTTCTAAGTCACCCTGACTGAGAATCTATGATACGAAGAGCTACGTGGTGCCATTTCATTAGCTTTGCTTTCGTAGTCTGACAAATGCGAAGGCCCATCCAATCAGATCTAAACATGAAGAAGATATACTGACAGGTTCTAGCACTTTGGAAACATGGAGCTTCCTCATTTTATCACGTTTTGCAGTTGTCACTGGTGTTCAAAGAAAGGTATGATAGTGCATCAAGGTGTGGAGCTTCCTCATTGGCTAATCTTTCACGGATGTCAGAGGCTGGAGATCAAAAGGACTGACATGCGAAGTGCGAAGAAACGTAGTTGTTTCTTATTGGCTTGCGTTAGAGGGGGGGTTTGACAAGGTCTAAAATGTGAGAGGCGTGGTTGTTCCTCATTGGTCTACGTGTCACATGGAATAAAAAAGGTCTAAGGCTAGTATGATATCTCGGAGGAACATGGCAGAGTTTTATTGGCCCATTTTTCCGTAAAGGCAGCCCGGAAAAGGTAAAAGAAAAAAACAAATGGTGAGCAAGGAAGTAAAGCCCGATATTGCAAACCAATGGGAGGTAGACACTAGGCAAAATGTGAAGAAAGTAAAAATTGGTAGATGCCGATCCCCAAACCAATTAAAGGCTGCCATGTGTCAAATTTATGTCCCTATTGACAAGAAAATCTTCAAATGTTCATATCTTTTGATGCCGAGCCCCAAATTAGAAAAAATTTATATCATTGGAAATCTCTCATCGAGCCCTTCAATTTGACATCATCAAAATTTGATTTTGGTGGCTTTTAGTGGGTCAAAATGGAAATCATGAATTTTAGAGGTAGAAGAGGATTTTTTAGGCACACAAAAGATCAAATCAGGTAGCTCAACCACCAAAATTTATGAGGCATGGCTTCATTTGCTTATGTAGGAATATATATACTGAATAATGGCTTTGTAAGGTGCCCATGTTCTTTGCATAGGATTTTAATGCAGACTATTGGTGGTTGAAGTCCAGAAAAGCTGTGCGGGATTCTCTTTTCCCTCTTCTTTTTCTTCATTCTCTTTCATTCAATCCATGTATTGTAAAAATATTTCATTTTGAAAGGATGGAATTTCAAAAACTGTAATGAAACTCTATCAACTTTGTTCCAAAGCATCTATGAACCGTTAAACCTTCATTTTGGGCTTGACAATGTGTTCTTGTGCCTTCCTCTGCAACTGTAATGATCTATGCATACTTTTATTGCGATAAAGCTTATTTTGTGACACATTTGTCTCTCTGTGCTCATTTTAGCTGCAACCTTGCCTCTCTTTTACTTATTGCATTGTTTTTGGATGTATTTCTCCTTACAATTTCATTATGTTGTGTTTTATGTGAGAACAGATGGTAAATGAAGGTTTGGGTTTGTGTCACTTATGTCTAGCCTCTCCTTTCTTCATTTCTTTCTCTTTCTCCCTCACTAAAGTGTCTCTTACCCCTTTTCTGGTGGTACCACCACCTTTTAATTTAGTATTTCCCTTTTATGCATATTTCTAACACATACACACACTCTCTCTCTCTCCCTAGTCCCTTGGGATGGTTACTTAATGTTTAGTTCATTGCATTTTCCTTTCTATGAGTAAAAGTAGTTTAGCATTAGATTAGGAAGAGGAATCCGACCTTCTCCGGAGGGTTATCTCAAGTTCACAAGTCCCACAGCTTAAGGGATAACCCCATGTTAGCAAAAAGTATAGATATACATTGCCAAATCTCAGTGTGCTATTTTTTTGTGATAACACCTTCATCTACCCATAAACGGTCCAATCATCCAGATAGAGCTGTAAAATTTATAGATAAAGTCCTAAACTTCTTGAACAACAATATGCAAGAACACTGTTGGTGCATTCTTCAACCCAAATGGCATGACAATGTATGCAAAAATTCCTTATTCAATGGTGAAGGTGGTATTTTCCTAATCCTCACGCGCAATGCACACCTGGTGACACCCTAAAATTCCATTAGTGAATGAATAAATTTCACACCCTACAACTCCCTCAAGGATCTCTTCGGTAAATGGCGTAGGAAAGGATCTATGAAACATGAAGTGTTGAGTACCCTGTAATCAACACAGATCCTAATCCATCCCTATTTCTTGATGTTGATCACCATAGGGCTAGTCTACTCACATTCCTCAATTGGTTCAACATTTTGTCAATTTCATTTTTTACCTTCATGCACAAGTTTGGGTTCATCCTATAACGCCTTTTCCAAACATGACCCATGCCATCTTTTATCTTAATCTTCATTTCTCCTAATGAAGGGTGCATGCCTTTTAACTCATGATAACCTCTTGGAAACATGTCCTGAAAGTCACGCAATAGCTCAATGATTTTTGTGACATCTACTTTTGACCAATAGTCTCCAATGATAACATCCTTAGGCACGTCCTTGGTGCTGATATCCACCTTCTTAGTTTTCATAGGAACATGGTATGCGCGTGCTTGTTCATCTGTAGAATCCATCACTTTACGTACACCATCTATGTGGCTAATATCTAAGTTATCCACTTCCTTATCATTAATAAGATAGGCCAACTTTCATTTTTCCTTCTTTTTCCAGGAGCTACCTAAAAGTGTCTCTTCTGTCTCCAACAAATATTTGCGCTTCTCATCATGAGGTTCTCCAAGTAGATGAACCATAAGTTCCTCTGCCTTTGCATTATATCCCAGTGTGATACACTTCATTATCTACAAGGCGCTATGTACTGGTGGCTCAGTTGAAAAATAATCAAACGTGTGAGCAATACCTTCAGCTAGGTAGTGCCAACTCGCAGTTTCTTGTTTTAACTTGGCATGGACATACCAAGCATGTGCGCATCTAGGTAGAGTAGAATAGAACTTATGTACCCAAAGTGATGGTGGTATAGCCTCTTGTCCTTGTGCCCATTATCTCTCACAACTAAGGATATGTACTAGAGCAGGGGTCTTCTCATCATACTCATGTATCAGTGAAGGTAAATTATTATGAGTAAACCTTGTTAAAAAGGCTACCCTTACCTTGCACCAGCCCAACATATTATATCTGTGTTTCCCACCAATGTGCTACTATTCCATGTAAGGTATAAACCAATATATTTCATTTATCTCCTTCGTTCTGCCACTAGTTCTCCATGTTGTGCACGAATGAGTCATATTTTTCTTCTCTAGTATACCTAGGTAACTGAGTTTTCCCAAGTGCCTTATCATGCATGACTTGATCATATGGATGACTCTCCCCTTTACCTTGCGACCTACCATTTCATATGTTTCATGGGCCTAATTTTCACAAGAAACACTAGTAGTGTCACTAACAAATTGCACATCTTCCCACTGAAGTACACCTTCCTTAGACGGTTCCACATTGAATGTGCATAAATCCTATTAAGTTCTTCTTCACTCACTTGATCAATGTAGGGCACATCCTTCACTTCATCTAGGGGTATGCAAATGTGCCCCTTCTTGTTGTAAGAGATGATATATATTTTGTTAAAGCACAACTCTGCATTATTCACGTAGCACCAAGGAAGCCCAAACAATGTGGGGAAGTTATATACCTCAGAAATATCCAATACTTCAAAATATCCTGTGAATTTTGCTCTTTGAATAGTGATTGTAGCATCCTTGAGTACACTAATGGCCATGGCCCATGTTTTGTTTTCCATATACAAAAAAATAGAAGATGGCTGTAATTGTGGCCTTCACATCTGATTCCAGACATCCAAGGTGAAAACATTGACCTTTGCATTGTGTTAATTAGAATATTACTCATCAGCCAATCATATATCACCACATCCATTGTAATTTCCTTGTCATACTCGTGGTCATGTGGTGGTAAATTTGCATGAAGGATCTGGTGCTCTCGCTCAGTCCCAATGCATGGTATATTCTCCTACAACCACTCTCATAACAAAGAGATGATATTCTCATGTCATAGAATCCTACACACTTCCTTCAAATCATATACAACCCCTTATGGAAGCTCAATCTTCTTTGTGTGTTCCCTTTCGTGAACCTGTTCCTTCAAGAACTGGTCTCTAGGTAGAATTCCTTCTAATGAGTAACATCCAGATACTTAACATGTATAGTATCCTCCCTTCTGATAAGGGCTTTTACTTTAAGAGGCTCACACACACACACATTTATTCTGCACGCATAGTGACTAACACATGTTGTAGCTTTGGATCAATCATATTTTTAGGTGTCTACTGTTCCTTCTTCACACACTTGACCTTAATCATTTCTGCACCATTATCCTTCTTATTATCTTTGCACATATGAGCATAAAGATCAGGTAAGTCTTTAACCTTATGTGGCTTCCCACAGTACGCACATATTTGATTCTTAGGGCACTCACGCTAGTAATGATCTAGGGACCAATAAGTATAACAAGTACCACGCGTGAACCTTCCTCTACCACCATGGCCTCTACTCCTATATCCACCCCAGAATCCACCATCTCCATTATTGCTCCCTTCATTGGGCTAAGATTCCTGTGCATAAGAACTACTAACCACAATGGTCTATCACAATCCAGTCTTGTATGCCTCATGAATATGATTAATCAGATGGAATTCAATTGTATGACATGTATGTGCATCAAAAATATTGCAGTACATGGATACGTTCTTCATTATTGTGCGCTGCAAGAGGGGGCAATTCTAAACATCATGATTTTTATGGAAAGTCTCACAAGATTATAATAGTGCACACACATTCGTGCATTGACAACTATCCTTAGTGTGCCCTTCCACGTCACAATCAATACACCATAACACACTAAGTTTTGGATAAAATCCAATGAATAACTTAATCAGATAGAAAAGAATGACACATGGGAGTTAGTACCAAGGCCAAAGGACAAGAATAGCATTGGTACCAAGTGGGTCTTTAGAAGTAAGATGAACGAAGAATCTGGGAAATCCCCAAATGAATATAAGGAATAAAGAATGTCTATTATTGTGCACTCTAAAGTTAGGCTCAGGGTATTTGCAAGAGTTGTAGAAATTCTAAGTTGATGGATGCCTCTAGCTATTTCCATTCTTCAAGTGTAATTTATGACCTTCTTGGTGTTGATTCAACAATGTTTGGCATCTTATCCAGAGTTAGTGTTTCTTCCTTCTCCTGTATCTCCTTCAAAAGGATATCCCACTCAGTAGCCATACCATCCAAGATATCCACCATTCTCATTACCATGTCCTGTAATTCTTCTAGCCTTGCCTCTACCATGTTGCACTTAGCTTTATTATACTTTTTCTTTTCCTCTACCTCTTGCAAATTTTTTTTGTGCTACATTGTCCCCTGTATATAGTGAAGCCTGTAATTAGTCCAAATCTCATTCATAATCTATAAAGTGTGCATTTATTATTGCGACATCCTTGAACTTGCCAAAATAATTTCATCCCTATGCGTGGATTCCTTCATCTCTACGCCCAGGTCTCCATACTCCTTTATTATTTTCTTAACCCTTTATTTGTTCGCTTGTGTCATCTCTTCTGCGGTTGACCCATGGCCTTTATTTTCCTTCTCTATCAATAAATAAATAAATTTTTCCAGGGGGTCAATCTCCCTGCTTTTATTCATCTCTGCCTTCGAGGCCACATCTAGATAAGAATTTTTAATATGCGTAATCAATTATGCGGCCTTAGTATTTTCAATAGTTTGTCAGGATTTGATCTTACCTAAATATACAACCATCTTATTATTTTTCTAGCTGACGTATTCACAATTTTTCTGCGTGGGACACAATGTCGCTCCTTTATCAATGATTTTGTGTGGAACTTCATTCGCCATCTTTACTAGCGGGTTGCTTACCTGTGCATTTGACAAGTGTGTTAAAACCGAAATTGGGAGTTTATTTATGGGATATTTTCTCCCTTATAGTTCACTGATAACATCCTTGTTCAGATTGAAATTCGGCTCCTCCATGTGTGTTTTCATGGATAATGAAAACATTTTGCATGTTCTTGGATGGGCTTGTGATCTATCAAACATTTCCAAGCAATGTAGCTTATCCAAATCCGTTGATCTTTAGAATCTTACCCTTATTAATTTTACGGGGTCATCAATGTAGGACATTTGCTATTGTAGGAGTGAACTATGCCTTTTCCTTTTGGCTCTCGCTGATGAATCCGAGCATTGTCCCATTGCATGTTGCTCTTTTTCCAAATATTTCTCTTCTTGTTGTCTTATGTCTTCATGCTCCTCGCACATTTTCTCCTCCCCTTCTTCCTATTCCTACTTTACCTCCTATTCTTATTCCAACTCTTCTCATTCATGCTCAGAGTGCAAAAGCTCTTCTTCATCTATCACATGAATAATAGGAGGGCTCTTTCCTCTCTTTGTATCCCCTCCAGTCATGGTTTCTTCTTCTTGAGCCTCTTCCTCAAGGATTGGTTTAAGTGTACTATTAACTAGGATTGCCAAAGGTGTTTTTTGAGGGTCACACGATGCATATTCTCATTCCATCCACTTCCTTTTCCTAAAAATTTCATCCGGATGACTCCCTGAACCTTCTTCTTCCTACTGTCAATACTGTCAATGTTGGATAGGCTCTAGATTACGCTTCCTTATCGAAATTCTTGTTTTCATTCTCCCTGATGGTGGCAGAGCGAGATCTATGTCACGCACCTCAACCACCTTTGCATCTTTCATCTTTGGCCTAAGATTTAAATATACTCAACACACCTCCTTGCTTACTTCTTGAGTCATGATTAGATTTACGTCAATTAAATCAAACTCCATTATCTCCTCATAAGGATGCCTTGTCATGTAGCCATAGGTCTTGCGTAGTGTATGGTAATATGCATCTACCTTGACAACATTGAACTTTAAGGGATGTACGTCCTTGATTTTGAAATATATGGCTATAAATGCAAACAAAAGTTTGCACCAAGGCCCAATCTCTCCATTGACCAACAAAAATCTCGCAAGGTAGAAATGCTGTAAAATAGAAAAATATTTTTAGTCATTCAACTCTATTGGAAACTCCCTAGGTATGCGCCATTCATTTTAAAATGCATTATGCATTTTCTTGTACCACACTTCTAGGCGATGTTAGAATATAATATTAAGTGTGTATGATGTTTAGTTTATAATTAAATACTTTAGAATATAGTTTATATTCTTAATTATTTAATATAAACTTTATGTTATGTTTATTAGTTATTTAATAACTAATTATTTTATAAACCGGGGGGTATACCCTGTCACTTAATATTCATAACCCTTGGAGTTATTTAAATATGGTCATGGGCCATATTGGGGTAAATTCACCACAGGTGAATTTGAGGGAGAGAAGTGAGGAGATTAGATTTTACTGGATTGTAATTTTGTTTCTCTAGTAAATGAGAATTCTTACTTTCGTGGTTTTTTACACTTTCAGGGGTTTTTCCAAGTTAAATTTGTGGCCTGTGTTCTTTAATATTTGAGATGTTTATTTAAATGTTTGGTGATTGTTATATTTATTTGATAATGTTTAATTATTAAATCACACCTTAGACTTGACATGGTACTAGAGCATGTGTAATTAATTATTTGATTAGTTGGCCAATAGTTGTGTCCGTTCGAGTGGTTGGTGATTAGTTATAGAAACATTTATTTAAACCCCCTTCCCTCCATGATACATGTGAAGTTTTTGTGTGCACAAGTGAAAGGGGCTCCAGATATTTACATGCATATGAAAACCACATACGAGAACATGTAAGGGTATTAGTATTTAAATATTTCTTATTTTCCTATAGTTTCAAATGTGTGTAGATAAATACTTTCAAAGGTAAATTCAAGTAAAAATAAAGGTTACAAAGAAGCCAAGAGACAAACACCAAAAGAATAGGAAATGAATTTTTTCTATTGGTCTATGATTTATCAATGTTCCCCGATGTTTGATATAACCCTGATAAAGTTTTTTTACCTTTGGCATTCAAAAATAAATGAGTATGCATCCTCCTAGTATCCTTTACTAAAATTAGTTACATTTGAAATATTTATTTCAAAACTATAGTTTATAGTATAATAAACTATATATTATTTGTTAAACCTAAAATCTAAATAAAAGGTTTAAATCTATAGTTTTTAAAAACTATATAAATCTATATATTACTACCTAAACCATCTCATATATATATATAGTTTAATAGTTTTATAACTATCTTTTAATGCTAAGTGGCATCTATTTTTTATATCTATCTAAATAGTTGTTGGGTTGCAAGAGAGAGGATGACCCCATTCACATTCACACATGATTCTAGCTTCCACTTGGATGGCCCTAGTGATCTCATACCCTGCGCCATGTACGTATAACCACTATAATTTTCCTCTATGATTTCTATTTCATTAATGTATGTATTATGAATAGGGTGTTAAATATAATTAGTAGTGGCATCTGATAAAAGACAATGACGCTGCCAATAAAGTACAGTATGGTAACAGTCAAAGTATAATAGAGATGTTGTGAAATTGATAGTCAATGGTAAAAAGTAAATAGTTGTCCTAAGTGGTCATGGTAATGTTAAAATGTCAAAGTTAAGGTAAGTAGAAAAGTAGGGTCTACATGATTAAGAATTAGAAATAATATATTTGTAATAAGGACAAGTAGTAATGTCATAAATATTTTGTATATTTTATTTGTATAAAGTCTAAAAATGTGGAACCTGCGTGAAGTGATAAGGTTTATCTTATCTTAAAAGATAAGCCTACATGTAAAGATAAGAGTTAAGGTAAGGAATATGATTAGCTAGAAGAGATTTCCTATCTTATCTTAGAGATAGGGTGGATAAGCCCAAATTTTCTATACATAGAGAAACCACCCTCATTTAATATAAAAGAAAGTGGTGAGAAATATTATATGAGAAAGTGTGTTAAGGAAGCCATCAAGAGGAGTTATTGTGAAGTTTCTCCCATAATTACTTTTGGAAGACGAGTGGAGCTAGTAACACTCAGAGTAGTCATGGGTGAGATTGTAATAATATCATATTAATAATATAATTTATAGTTATATTTCAGATCTGCCATCATTTCTTTATATCATAGTTGTGGTATTCTTGTGTTATGTTTATTATTGTGTTTCCAGATTATTGCCACCAAACCAAAAGTTATGCACTACTAAAATAATCATAGCACGAGGTGTTCCCAGTGGAAGATCATCATAGTGTTGGGTTAGTGTTAAAATTTTGGTTCCATTGCCGGGACCATTCCTCGTCAGTGGAATTTCTAGAAAGATAATCCCACATATTCAAAAAGCATTTAAAGGGTAATATTGTTTTTACCATGAATAGTATTTTACTACAGTAAAGTCACTTTTTACTGTGAGTAGTATTTACTCTAGTAAAGTCACTTTTTACCGTGAATAGTATTTACCATAGTAAAGTCATTTTTTACCATAATAAGTCAAGTTTTACCTTTATAAATGTAAGTTTACCATGGTCATTCCTATTTACCGTACAAGCGTGTAAAGTTATTTTCTATTGTATTGATTTCAATTATTTGTAGCACAAAAGTCTTACTGATTGTACTTATGGGTTGGTAAATCACTGTGGTTATAATTCTTAAAAATGGGAAAGATTCTTATTTTTTTAGCCCAATCTAATAAGGAGGCTCCTTTTTTCATCCAATATTTTAAATGATCTTGTACTTGTAATGACCTCATAAGAAGGGAACAATGGATTGATTTTTTCCTACTTTTTAGATGTTTCGGCTCTTAGGTGGTTTGAAACACTAGGTGATCATGTTAAAAACTCATGCGATTTATTAACGGAATTTTTTTTTGAAGAATTTGGTGCATAACAAAAGTATGTGGATCTCATGATCAAGGTCACAAAGATAGCCAAATGAGAGAAGGAGAAGATCAAAGATTATCATGCTCGTTTTCTAGAGTTAATGAGAAAGCTCAATGCCCAGATCCGGAAGGAAGGAGTAGCGGATGGGTTAATGAATAGCGTGGATAATCTCCTCTGTAAGAACTTCATTCTTGGGATGAAGCTAGAGATCAGACAAAGAGTGAAGTATGACCGCCCAACAACCCTCGAACAAGTAAATGAATATTAATAGAAGGAAAGAAGAAAGCATGAAAGAGGGGCCCAAAGAAGTTGTTATTAAGGCAGAGCCTACACCAACACCTTTGGTCCAGACACCATAACCACTTTTGGTGGCGAAAAATCCTCCCTCTAGTACCTCCACTGAGTATGAAGATATCCTTAGGAAGATGAGAAAGCTAACTATTAATCTTCTTAAAGGAATAAAATTTAGTTCCCAAAATTCCTAAGGAGATAGGGTTCTAAAAAGAAATATATATGAAGTTGTATGTTATGGTTGTCATAGAAAGGGTCATTATAAGTATAATTGTCCTGATAGAACTTTTACGTTTGGTACAAGAGATAATGATAAAATAAATGGACATGTGAATTCTTTTGATGTAGTAGATAGGAGTATAAATATGATACAGATATGTCATTGATAAAAAGAATGAAAGAAAAATATAACCAAGATGGAAATGATCCTAAACAGATGAAAGGAGAAACTAGTAAAAAACATAGGAGAAAAAGTTGGGTGTGCATGATTTTTTGATTTCATAGGCATAAGGACCATACACCATTTTAGAAGATCTTTCCAAGAGGCATGTAAATATTACATCTGGAAAAATTATTGCATGTCTTCTGAGAAGAGGCGAGAGCTTCGAAGTGGACTCAATCGACAAAGAAAGGAGGTTGAGTTCTATGTTTTAGAAGTAGAGGCAGATCCTTATGCTCCATAAGCTGAGGTATTATATAATAAAATTTTAATTCATGATGTTTTAATAAGGGGAAAAAATCAGAAGGTGTTGTTTCAAATGTGACAATATCTGTCATAGGTGTTATATGTGTGGTAGACTTTTAGGTGATAAAGAATGGTACTATTACGTACCTAATGTTGTTGGGAAGGCCATGAATAAGGAGATATCATGTAAGAAACTATTAGAATGAAGGCTTCATGACACTTGGACGTGACAGAGAGAGAGGGTGAAGATAAATGTGATCCATCAACATCATAAAGTAAAACTTGTTGATTCCAGTGATGAAAATGATTATTAGAAATCTTATGATTACTTTAGTACTGTTGAAGTGGACATAAAAGATGAATAAAGTGAGTTTGATGTGTCCGTCATGGATATCCTTCTAGTCATATCGATTCGTGTACCCATAAAATTATCTGAGGAAAAAATTTAAAATTGTCTCTAAGATATAAAGATTGATGATGTTGTGATGGAGAGTGAGAAGGAATCTTACCTCAAAAATTTTCGTAAGTACATGCACTTATTCAATTTTGATTACAAAGAAATCCGTCAAGTAAGTTGGGTAGAACATTCTATTGAGTCAATAAAGAAAATGTCATATAGAATAAATCTTAATTTTTCCAAGACTGTAAAAGAAGAAATAGATAAGTTGCTTGATGTAGGATTCATATTTGCTATAGAGAATTCAGAATGGGTTTCTCCCATTGTGATCTTAAGAAAACATAATGGGAAGCTATGTACTTGTGTTGATTACATGAAGCTCAATAAGGAAACAAGGGAAGATCATTACGCTTTTCCATTCTCAGATCATATCTTGGACGAAGTAGCTTGCCAAGAGTGCTATAGTTTTACAGATGGCTATAATGAGTACAACCAAGTTCATATAGTGGAGAAAGATCAGCTCAAAACTACGTTCACCACTCCTTTGAGAACATTTTCTTATAGAGTTATGCCATTTGGGTTCTGTAATGATCCAATAACATTCCAACGCCTAATGAATAGGGTGTTTTAACCCTATATTAAAAGCTTCATCAAAGTATTCTTGGATGATTTTTCAATCTACAGGAGAAGAATTGACCACATGCATCAGATGGAGGCATAATTTCAAAGATTAGATAAAGCACAAGACTCACTAAATCCTACAAAGTGTGTCTTTAGATGTTCTAAAGGTGTCTTGTTGGAACATGTTGTATCTAGAGATGGTATTGGTACTGATCCTGATAAAGTTTTAAAAATTAAAAAGTTACCATTTCCTATGAATAGAAGTAAGTTGAGATCATTTTTAGGCCATGTGGGTTACTATAGAAGGTTCATCAAGAATTTCTCAAAAATTTATCAGCCACTAACTCAGTTCTTGAAGAAGGATTCTACTTATGAACCAAGAAATAAGGTGCATGAATCTTTTGAATAGCTAAAAGAAGCTTTGGTATCTTCACCTATTTTGAAGAATATATATTGGAGCAAGCCATCCATTATATATAATGATGCTTTAAATGCAACACTAGGGAGTACTCTAAGCCAAAATGATGAAAATGGGAATGATCATCCGATTTATTTTGGGAGTATGAAAATGAGCAGTGCTAAGGTAAATTATACTGTAACTGAAAAAGAGGCTCTAGCTATCATTTTCACTATAATAAACTGTAGAAATTACTTGCTAGGGTAGAAATTTACAGTTGTAACAGATCGTCAGGCTCTAAAATATATTTTGAATAAGCCTAACCCATTATGAAGGATAACAAGGTGGATAATTTTACTACAAGAATTTGAATTTGATATTATAAATAGGCTAGGAAATAATCATGTCAATGTAGATGTACTCTCTCGAGCCTATGATAGTTTATGTTCATCTTGTGATGATGATGATTTCCCAGATGCAACATTTTTATCCCTTGAAAAAGTTCCTAATGAATACATATATATTTGGAATTATCTGAATGATTTCGAGTTTCCTGATGGTGCTAATGCAAAAACTAAGAGGAATATTATTCAAGTAAGTCGTCCATATTCTATTCTGCACGGAGTCTTATTTTGGATAAGCCCTGATCAAAAGTACAAGTGGGAAGTTGGATGTGATCAAGGAAAAGATCTAATAGAAGAATTCCACAATGGTACATGTGAAGGACAATTCTCTAGACAACTTATAACAAGAAGGATCTTGGATGCAGGTTATTGCTGTCCAAATCTTTTTAGAGATTGTTATAATTATTGTAAGACGTGATATTTGTCAATCACATGAGAATCGTAAGACTTCATTAATGCCATTATTTCTCATTCTTCTACTTGGTCCCTTTGAAAAGTGGGGAATAGATATTGTAGGTCCACTTCCAACTTCCCCATGTTAAAATAAGTATATTGTAGTTGCCACTAACTATTTAACCTAGTGGGTTGAAACTAGGCCCTTGAAAACAACTTCCATGGATGAAGTGACAAAGTTCATGTATGAACACATTGTCACCAGATTTGGTTGTCCATAAGAGATTGTAACATATCAAGGAAGCCACTTTATTAATGAGGTGGTAGAAGTGTTGGTAAACATGTTTTCTATTAAGCATAGGAAGGAAACAACTTACAAGCTAAGTACAAATGGATAGGTAGAGCGAACAAATTATGTATTATGTTAAATCCTAGCAAAAAATGCAGCTTTGTAGATGCATAAGTGGGATAGAAAGATTCATTCAACATTGTGGGCATATATGGCAACATCAAATTCATTAACATGATACTCTCCATTTCAGTTGGATTATGGAATTGATCCAGTTCTTCCTATTGAATTTGATATTCCTATTGTGAGAGCTATAAAAATGAAAGGATGGATGAAAGTGATTCAACAAGAGAAAGATTGGTACATCTTCATTTGCTAGAGGAAATGAGGGAAATAGCAAAGGATATAAGCTATAAGAATAAAATGAAGTAGAAGGATTTGATCAAAATATTCTCTGGTCTCCATTTCAGGTGAACGACTTGGTCCTAGTATATGATTCCTGATACAAAAAGAGGAAGCATAGAAAAATTCTTCCAAAATGGATGACACCATATAGAATAGTAGATATGCATAAAAATGGTACATATCGATTAGAGGAGTTGGATGGCACTCCAATTAGGAAATGGGTCAACCACGACAAGCTAAAGTTTTTCCATGCACCACCTTCAAATTGTCCCTAGTAGTCTACTCCGAGGATGGGATAGAAGCTAGGGAGGGGGAAGATGTCAACACTAGAATATTCCTCCATGATTTCTATTTCATTAATGTATGTATTATGAATAGGGTTTTGTTAAGTATAATTAGTAGTGACATTTGATAGAAGATAATGATGCTGCCAATACGACGTTGCCAATAAAGTACAATACAATAAAATTCAAAGTACAATAGGAATGTTGTGAAAGTGATAGTCAATGGTAAAAAATAAATATTTGTCGTAAGTAGTCCTCGTAATGTTAAAATGTCAAAGTTAGGGTAAGTAGAGAAGTAGGGTCTACATGATTAGGAATTAGAAATATTATATTTGTAATAAGGACAATGAGTGATGTCATACATATTTTGTATATTTTATTTGTATAAAGTATGAAAATGTGGAACCCATGTGAAATTATAATGTTTATCTTATATTAAAAGATAAGCCTACATGTAAAAATAAGAGTTAAGATATGGAATATGATTAGCCAGAAGAGATTTCCTATCCCATCTTAGAGATATGGTGGATAAGCCCAAAAGTACTATAAATAGAGAGACCACCCCCCATTTAACATAAAAGAAAGTGGTGAGAAATATTATATGAGAAGGTGTGTTAAGGAAGCCATCAAGAGGAGTAATTGTGAAGTTTCTTCCATAATTACTGTTAGAAGGAGAGTGGAGTTGGTAACTCTTGGAGTAGTCATGGGTGAGATTGTAACAATATCATGTTAATAATATAATTTACAGTTGTATTTCAGATCTATTATCATTTCTTTATATCATAGTTGTGGTATTCTTGTGTTATGTCGGTTATTGTGTTTCCAGATTACTACCAACAAACCAAAAGTTGTGCATTACTAAAATAATCATAGCACGAGGAGTTCCCGATGGAAGATCATCATAGTACTGGGTTGGTTTTGACATACCCTTCTACTGGCCGACATGTGGTGGGATATGTACCCATGTCTTTTTCCCAAATGGCTCATGCCACATACCCATTGTCCCCCCTCATGTTGACATGTTTAAATTCATAGTTTGGTTCTATTTTTTTTGTTTTTAACAAGACTTTAGTCCCACATTGGGACAAAGGAGATAGGGATGAGGATATATAAGCCTTAGCATGGTATTATCCAATGTGGCTTCGGCCACATCCTTGTCACTTTTACTAACCCATTGTGTGGGATCGCCAGAGATAACTTGCCCTCCTTTGCCAAAAACTCGGCTTGTTGAGTTGATTCTTTGGGATTGCCTTACATAGATCGCCACATTGACTCGGTGTATCGAGTTGGTTACCTTAACATTGTTGGTCTATATGAAATAGTTCAATTTGACATTTAAACATTGGTGGATAAATTAAATTGACTCAGATCGTCGAGTTGGGTAACAAAACTCGGCTGAGCCAAACATATATAAAGGAGCAATGCTCCAATTTTTATATAGATATACATTTTTTAAAAAAATTGTCTCATTTTTAATTTAATTGAATTTAATTCAAGTTTATCATTTTTTACCTTTTGAAATTGAGAGAATTACTTTAATTAGTTGAAGGAATACAAATATATTGTCTTTATGTGTTTAATGGCTTTCCCTTTGCTTCTTGTTTGACATCTCAAAAAAGTGGCATGTAGTTGTGGCAAGAGATACTAGGTCATATCAATTTCAGGAGCATGTACAAAATGTCTCGACTGAACCTAGAGTCTAGTCTGTCACCTATTTCCAAAAATCATGAAATGTGTGAAGGGTGCTTAAATGGTAAGCAATTTTCTAACCCCTTCCATAGTCATCATGATGTTGGCATAATTTAGCATAGGCATATTTATTGCATTTTATTGCATTGTCTTTTATTTAATAATGTGCAACATGTGCACTCTAGTCTAGTGACTTGCATTCAATATTGTTATGTTGGATAACATTCAATATTGGTATTAGTAGTAATTACATGTGCATGTGAGATGGGTCTTATCATCTCGTAGTTGGTGTCTGCTAGGGTGTCATGTCTATCCATATGAAGCTGTCTAATATCTATAAATATTACAGCTCTTGCATTGTAATGTAATCTGATTTCATGATCAATAATATTTGTGAGGCTTCCGCCTCTCTTTGGTCATTGCAATCTTATTCTATTCTATCATTTGGTATCAGAGCAGGTTCTATCCAAGCAAGGTTGAAGATGAGCACTATTGGAGAGGATCCATTGGAGAAGAAAATCTGCATCAAAGGAGAGCCATTGAAGCATCCCGCAACCTCCATTCCTCCCAAGCATCCATCAACTAAAATTTGACCTATCCACTTATTTGGAAGGTAAATTTTTTTATTAGTCATTGGCATAGCCAATTGATCTAACATATTGGTGGAATATTTTAGATTTGGAGATCTTTAAAAAAAAGGAGAAAGATCTTGGAAAAAATTGCAGATCTAAAAAAAAAAAAGATTTGTGAAAAAAAAAAAAAAATCTTAAAAAAAAAGGAGAGAGATCTTGAAAAAAAAATTGCAGATCTAAAGAAAAAAAAAGATCAGATCTAAAAAAAAAAAAATCAGATATGAAAGTGGAGGTGTGAAGAATTCGGGAGCAAAGGTTGAAACAGTCCCGTCAACAAAATTCCAGCAGATAGCTCTTAGAAAAAAGCACGTAACTTTTTCATACAATGTCAGATTGATGTGCCGTTTTTTTTGCTGGAAATATAAGAAGGAGGTGCACAACTTTACAGTTTACATCATCTTCAGATTCGGCCTCTAAATGTGACGAAAAATCTGTACAAGTCGGATCATTTTTTTTTCTAAAAAAATCAGATCTAGTTGGTAAATTGGTAAGATCTCAAAAAATAAGATTCCGATTCTTCTGAAATTTTGTGGGTTTCAAGAAAAATATTGTATGATGCTGCTGTAAAATTTTTAGAAAAACCCAGATCACGGTTTGTGAGAAAAAGTGAAAACAATATTTAGATTGTTTGTTTGGATCTTGGGAACAAACAGGTCAGCAGTTCAATTCCTACTCTCTCCATATTTTTTCTTAAATTATTTTTTTAGAAAATTTGGAGAAATTACTAAATTTTGGGAGATTTCTAAATTTAGAAGCTCACCAAACACATTTAGAGCCACCGCTAAATTTAGCGGAAAAACACCTATTGGGGGTAAAAAAATATTTTTGGCCTAAATTGTATATTTTGTGATTCTAGACCCTTTTTTGTAAAGAGGGGGGACATAAAAACTTCATTTTAATGTACTTTGAGAGGATGTTGTACTAATCTTGGTGCATAAAGTGAAAAAAAAAAAAGTGCACATTTTTAATTTTATGTTTAGTTCTATCACACGAGATATTTGATCTCATAGCAGCGTTCGGTATATACGGTGCCTTTGGGAAGCGCTTACGGGTGATGCCATCGCGACTACTACTGCACTTAACGCCTAACATAGCTGCCTAAATGTTGTCTGGGCATCGACCCTATAAAATTGATGGGGAGTAATAAGGACACAATACACACACATTTGAGCCCTCCCATCCGTTTGTGCTTGCACAAACCCCTCTCCGTAATGTCTAAGTACCACGTACTAAATTATTTCACGTGCGTAACACAACTTTCTGTACTGACGGGTATATTGAAAGGGTGATCTTCTTCCACGTACCGATGGATATATCGGAAGGGAGCATATATATAAAGGTTTGGTAAATCGGCCTGACGGTATATTGAAAGGGAGACCATAAACTTGGAGTGATAAGAGTCTTACCCTTTGTCAGAAATTCAAAGTTTCAGAAATTCATATTACAGAAATGGGTGCACAAGCACCAAAGTTCTTCTTGCCAGATTCACAACTGCTTAGAGGAGACAACTATGCTACATGGAAACCGAAGATCAAGGTGTTACTTGAGTTTGAAGACCTATGGATAGTTGTAGATGGACAAACAACAAGATCACTTGATGATGGAAGACAACAAGTTCAATTTGATAGGGCCAATCAAAAGGCCAAGTTGATCATCTTGTTTAGCGTAACAGACGATGTGCAACCCCACATTAGAGATGCCACATCGGCCAAGGATGCATGGAATAAGTTGAGCACAGTCTATGAGGCCAAGAACAAGAATGCCATCCTCAACCTACTATCACAACTACATACTCTCAAGTTCAAGCACAATGAGAAGGTTGAAGTTTTTTTGAGACGAGTTGCTACTTTGAGGGCATCTCTATTGGCATTGGAAAAAGAGATAAGTGATGAAGACCTCGTACCAATTGTGTTGCGAGCACTTCCTCCTTCCTACAGAATCTTTGTGACAACTATCAATATGAGTGAACACACAGTCACCTTTGAGAAGTTGGTCAATCTACTCCAACAAGAAGAGGCAATGAACAACAAAGATCAGGAAGATGAGCAAGCACTATCTTCCAATCATAAAGGAAAGGAAAAATTTCAGTCCAATCATAAGAAGTCCCAACAAAACCAAAGTCAACGAGACAACACCAAGAAGTGTCCCATTTGTAATAGAGGGGGACATGACTTCAAAGATTGTTGGTACAATTCCTATAAAAAGGTTTCATCAAGTAATTCAAAACCCAATAACCATCAGGGTAACAATAATTCAAATAAAGGGAGGTCCAACAACAACAACAATCAAGGGCAGAAAAATGGTAATTGGAAAAGAAAACCCAAACAACAAGGGTACATTGCCGAACATGAGGATGATTCAGATGAAGGACACCACATGTATTCTGCTCAATTTGATGAAGAAACCAAGTCCACACAAGATATCTGGTATGTTGACTCGGGTGCAACTTGACACATGACTGGACGTAAGGATTGGTTCTACACACTGCGTGACTCACCTAACAAGAACCATGTGTCATTAGGTGATGGCTCATCATACAGTGTCAAGGGGATTGGAAACATTTCATTACCTCTTGGAAAGTATGACTACAAAATCACAAATGTATTGTATGTACCTGGGTTGACCAAGAATTTTCTATCAGTTAGTCAACTCCTTGATCACAACTTGAAGTTAGATTTTGACAGTAATAATGGAGAAAAAGTGTGCTTGATAAGAGATAAGTCAAGAGGTTCCAAGATTGTAGCAAGAGCCTCCAATGTGGGACGCATGTTCCAACTTGATTTTGTCCACAAGGATGATCAAGCTCTAGTGGCCAAAAACACACCATCTGCAGAACTATGGCATCGCAGATATGGTCACATCAGTTTTGGCTATCTCCAAACACTTCAAAAGGGCAACATGGTGAAAGGATTGCCTACACTCAAGCACAACACTGACAAGTGTCACAATTGCCTAGCTGGAAAGCAACACAGAGTACCCTTCCAAAAGAACACATATAGAGCTAAGAGAAAGCTTGATTTGGTGCACACCGATCTTTGTGGGCCCATGCAACCAAGTCATTCTAGATGTCAATACTTCATGCTTTGTGTTGATGACTACTCAAGAAATATTTGGATATATTTTCTAAGAAACAAGAGTCAAGCCTTTGAGACATTTCAGAAGTTCAAAGCACTTGTTGAGAATGAAGTTGGTCGCAAGATCAAAACTCTCCGCTTAGATCGAGGGGGGAATTCACAAGCAATGAGTTCAAGACTTACCTGAAAGCTCATGGGATTCGTAGACAAATGCCTCCTACTCACACACCACAACAGAATGGTATAGTTGAGAGAAGGAATCGTACTATCATGGAAATGATGCGATGTATGATTGACGACTCAGGTTTAACAAAGACATTTTGGGCAGAAGCTGCAAGAACTGCAGTCTATTTGTTGAACAGAGTGCCCACAGTAGCTCTTGAAGGAGTGACACCTCAAGAAGCATGGTCAAATCGGAAACCATCAATTGCACACCTAAGAGTATTTGGGTGTAAAGCTAACATGCACATACCCAAGAAGAATAGGAACAAGTTGGATATGAAAGCTGAGAAAATGATATTCATTGGATACAGTGAAGAAGCACTTGGGTACAGATTATGGGATCCGAAAGCAAAGAAAGTATACACAAGTAGGGATGTTGAGTTCTTTGAGAAGAAACAAGTAGATTCTCCACTCAACGACTCAACAAACATGCAGAATACACCTGTTGTAAAACCAGAAGTTGATGTTCCCGCAGATGATGAAAGTGATGATGGGGATGATGGTGATGATCAAATAGAACCACAACCCACAAGAGCAATTCAATGTATGCCCAAGTGGTATACAAACATGATACGAGATGCAAATTTGGATGGTCCACCAGATACATCCACCATTGGACCACGGACTCACAATAAAGCACGAGAAGAAGTAAACTTTGCTTTGATGAGTAGAGTTATTGAATCTGATGAGCCCTCTGCAGTCTAGGAAGCCCTACAGTCAAAAGCTTGGAAAGATGTCATGGATGCTGAATATAAGTCAATGATGAAAAACAACACTTGGCAGTTTGTCAATCTTCCACCAGGGAAGAAACCCATTGGTTGCAGATGGATATTCAAAACAAAGTACAAAGCAGATGGGACCATAGACAAGTACAAAACAAGGCTAGTAGCAAAGGGGTATGCACAAAAAGAAGGCATAGATTATGAGGAGACATTTGCTCCCACAGATAATATAAAAACGATCAGGATGATCTTTGCTCTAGCTGCACAGTTTGGTTGGAAAGTCCATCAGATGGACATTAAAAGTGCCTTTCTGAACGGAGATCTACAAGAAGTCTACATGACTCAACCTGAGGGACATGTCGTACCTGATCAAGAAACAAAGATATGTAGACTTAGGAAATCTTTGTATGGCCTTAAACAGGCACCCCGGGCATGGTACATCAAAATTGATGAGCATCTCGTACAGTCATGGATTTGTCAAAGGAATTCATACGATCCCAATCTCTACCTCAAAAAGCGAGGGGGGGAGATTGTGATTGTTGTTGTTTATGTCAATGATCTAGTTATCACTGGTAGTTCAATGAAGATGATCAATGCAATGAAGAAAGGTCTTAATTTCTCGTTCGACATGACAGATCTCGAGTTGATGCACTATTGTCTTGGATTGGAAGTATGGCAGAAAGAGAATCGCATCTTTGTTTCTCAGTTGAAGTATACCAAGACAATGCTCAAGAAATTCAGGATGATGGATTGCACACCAATTGCTACACCTATGGATAAAAAATTGCAATTATCTCATTCAGATCCATCTCCTGGGGTAAATGCAACTCTCTATCGGCAGTTGATTGGGAATCTCATTTACCTTACCTACACTAGCCCAGATATCAGCTTTGCAGTGAGCTATCTATATAGGTTCATGCAGGAACCCAGAGTTTGTCATTGGAAGGCAGCAAGGCGGATCTTGAGATATCTCAAGGGAACAGTGGATCTTGGTCTTTTATACAAGAAGAATGATCTCATTCTTGACTGGATATTCGGATTCAGATCATGCAGGAAATATTGATGACAGAAAATCCACTTCAAGATTTGTATTCTTTTTGGGATCTAGACCGATATCATGGGGAAGCAAGAAACAACACTTTGTTTCTCGCTCTTCTACAGAAGCCGAGTATCATTCTTCAGGTGAAGCTGTCTATGAAGTGATATTGCTACGTCGCATACTTTAAGGACTTGGAATACCACAGGACAAACCGACTACCAGTGTATGTTGACAATGAAGGTATTTCTACAAACTTGTTCGCAATCCAATTTTTCATGAGAAAATCAAAGCACATTTAGGTACAGGTACATTTGATACGCGAGCATGTCTTGAAACACAATATACAGGTTCAGTTTTGCCCAACAGCTGAACAACAAGCAGATATCTTCACAAAGTCACTTGTACGTGACAAGTTCGAGTTGTTCAGAGAGTTCCTTTCTGCGTCACTTGAGGCAATGCAAAATTAAGGGGGGGGGGGGGATGTTAGCATAATTTAGCTATAGGCATAATTATTGCATTGTATTACCTTAGGTAATTAATAATTCATTAATGTAATTAGTTATTGATTAATTGTTGAATGGTTATTATTTTATAACCATAATATTTGGATTATTATAATCCTGTAGATTTATTTGTTTCATTAGTTGGAACAGTCATTTGTTTGTATTATTGTCGGATGTATATTCTGTTGCATAGTTGCAACCACATATTTGTTTGTACATGACTCTGCAATATCTATAAATATTGCAGTCATTCATTCTGCAATTGATTTTTCTGAACATTAATAAAATTGTCAGGCTTCCGCCCCTGTTCTACAATTTCATACTAACACTGAGTTAGCCTGTTAGGGATTGGCCTATAATGAAATCCCTGGAAATGGATTTCAAACCTTTGGAACTTGTCCAAAGTTATAAGTCTGAGGATACTTAGGCAATTTCCATCTGATTGAAAGGTTCTCGCAACTGGTTGTCAAAGCAGTTCATTGACAGACAAAAGCTCTCGACATGATTTAGTCTTATTTTATTAAAAGGCTGATAAAAGTGATGTCTGTAGTCACTACAAGTTTTGCAAGGAATTTAAAGCTCTACATGCCAAAATTCTTCTAGTTACACCATATAAGGACAGCTGAGTACTCCTAATCGGTAGATAGATACGTGAGTAAGGCATTTGACTCATTTTTTGTCGAATGTGCAAACCTAAGTGAGCTGACTACACCATATTCCATGTCAACAGAACTGTAGATTAAGGAAAGGAAAATTTAATTGATTAGTATGGAAATGGCCTAGCATTATGCTTGCAATCATCGGACTGAAGCAGTGAACAATGTTGTTCACATTTTGAACAGATCTTTCCACTAAATCCTTAGTTAAGCTGCACTCCTCTAAACATCCAAGATGCTCAAGTACTCGAAAACCAAGTGACTCATTTAACAAGACTAACTACGTTTTGGTGGCACACCTTGTCTCTTGATCCCCAAATCAAAGCTGCTGAATATAAAATGCTTCACTTCATACCTTTCATGTTCTTGATATCTTTGTAGGTTGATGGAGTTCAAGAACTAGAATTGTCTTAAGATCTATTAATCCTACAGAAGGAGACCTCCTATAGCCGAAGAAGAATGTAAAAGTGGTAGCCACTCCTTTGAGTGCTTGGACTAACTTCGTGGAATACCTTTGTTACTTGCATGATAATTCTAATGAGAATGATGCCTGTGATGAAGAACCTCATAATGATACGCTAAAAGTTGAAAAATAGTTAGTTCCTATCCCCTGCTCAATAACCAAAAGACCTAGATGGCTTTCTCGGAATATACCAGATTCAAGACTCAAAGGGCATAAATGCGGGTCACAAAGAGCAAGCATTATAGAGTCAGTGCTAAAGAGCATTCTTTCATGACAGCTAAATGCTCAGGCAAAGCTTGTCCACTCTTTTGCAAGAATATTTTGTGATGAGTAAGTCTGATGAAGATGATGGGCAACAAGGGAAAAGTTAGAAATGAACTTCCTATAGAAGCTCTTAACTCCCAAAAACTCTTCAAATCTGAAACATGGGATGGAGTGGGCACTCACTAAAAGACATTGACTTTATTTGGATCAGGCATGTACTATGGCTATACAAGATTCAACATAAAGCCCATGGTAGTTTTTGAACAACATTTTCCCAAATCCAGGATTAGTCATCTTGCTTGGAGTTTATGTTGACTCAAAGAACATCCAACATTGTCCACTACGTGGGCAAGGTGATGTGTCACCAAGTCTTGCTATAGACCAAGATGCATCGTCTAGGATACTGAAACCACAAATTCACTGAACAATATGGCCCTGAAAACAACGATTAGATGGACGCGCACAAATCTTGTAGGTTCTGATTGGTGGCACTTAAAAGGCATGAAATCTATATGACACAAGGCTGCATGCAGACTTGATGATATCTAGATGTCAAGTCATGTATCTTTGTAAAGTGACTTAGCTCCCTGATAGCTGATCCAAAAGATTGTCATCTTGGGAAGAGGGTATAGGTTCAAATATTACACTGATTTTGTTTCAAAGCCAAGTTAGATCTGTCTACTAGTTCTTTTGCACTAATTATGCTCTATTCTGTTAGTACTAAAGGAGAAATAATGTCATTCACATTGGAAGAGTATGGGTTGATGATCTTAGCCCCTGTTAGCTAGTAATGCTAATAATTTGGTGCTCTGAAACTCAACAGCTCAATGGATCCAGTGCCAATACTTTGAGATGGCTGATTTATGATTATTGCATCAAATCCTAGGCACAAGCTCAATTGATATGCTAGATGGACCTCAAAGTTGGAGTCCCTGTTAGGCTCTCCAATCACAACATGTCACTAATATGTCTCGATGAAAGTTTAATGGTGGGAGCTTGATGGGTGTAAACTCTGTTTTTACCTTCCTAAATGATAGAAAGGTGGATGTACTACCAGATCAGTAAAGGAACATAAAAAAAATGATTAATCCTACATTCTACAATTCATTTGCAACCGATAGTTTGATTTATGTGAACTAGCACTAGACCATGACATTACTTATACTAATATGGAGTGCTTCCAAGTTTATGCAGGATCCATGCATCAAGATCCAATGGAAGTGAGCATCATCCTCATACCGTGTTATATCAGATGGCTCCATCGCAATTTTGGTTTACAGTAAACTTATTTTAACGAGTGAAAAATGTCATACTACATATCTGTGATCTTGGCCCATCCAAAAGGTGAATGGTCCTGGATTGCATCACAAATTGGCTAAAAAAAGATCACCTGTTCAACTTTTGTGCAGGTGTCATTAATAGTCGGAATCAGTACTCAGCAGACCAGGAGTTTCCATTTCTTCGACCAAGGAATCGGATATAAGTGCAATCGGAAGCCAGTTTACAAATTTATGAAGTCAGTGTGGTTAAAAAATGTTATTGGAAGTAGATACACATTTTAAAGCTAAAACAAGTACCCCTATTTTAAAGATTCTAAGCCATGAGTTGCCTAACAATCTAGAGAGAAAATCTAGTACCAAACATCAATAGGAAAATGTATTACTTTGAAGATACATGAGTCCCTACCCCTTTGATCCGAGAGAATGTTCTCTATACTCCCTATAGATCTCTAGTATTGCTTTGACTGCCGATAAATTTGACAGACATGTATAGGGAGGTGATCCTCACGATCACATAAAAGACTTCTTCATAAGCTTGCCACGCAATGCTTGGCCTTTATAGCAAAAATTATCCATTAAGGGAGGAGTGTGTTTGCACAGATGTCTTGGGGGCCAAACACTTGAATGGTTGGCTCCATCTCCATAACTCTTTCTCCTTTTATACTTCTTCTCCAGATTGTAAAATCATTGCAGAAATTTGTTTGCCACTTTATCGTTTAATTTGGAGAGTGATATCACTAATGTTGGACCTAGTGTAGCATTCCAATGTGTCGAGCATCTATTTGTAAAGGATTTTCTAGTTTTCTTACAACGATGGCTCGGAGAGTTGGCTAGTCATTTAAGAATTGTTCCATCCCTGAGAAACAACTTGTGAGCATATTTGTCTCACAAATCATGTACATCCTGAAATCATAACCTTCCATTTATGGATTCCAAAATGCATTATGTAGGCACCTTTGAAGTAAGTTGAATATGATGAAGGTGTTAGCCAAATCCTAGAATAAGGCTTTGCTAGCCTAAAGGGCCGTCAAAACCTGGTTTCAACGAGATAACTATGAATCAAAACCTATGGACAAATCAAAATTCTTCAACAAAAATAAGAATGTCGTAGGCATGATGGAATCACCGACTTCGAAACATGTCCAAGGGAGCAGTGTTCAGAACACTCCACATATTAAACCTGCGTATAACGTTTAGTTTACCACTTAAATAATTTGGAAAGTATAATTTATATTCAGGGAATTATTTAGTATCCACTTCACATTATGTCCCTGTCATTCGTTATCCTTAATAACTAACTTATTTTATAAATCAGGGCCAATAATCCATCACTTAATATTCTAACCGCCACACCCTTTCGAGGATGATGCACCTAAGTCGGTCGTGGTACAAAGACCACGCTAATATTCACCGTGAGTGAATTCGAGGGATGTCAGAGGTCACGGCACAGATCGGTGTATGAAACTGAAAAAGCTGTCATTCAAGATCTCTCTAGATCGAATGGAGATATCAAACTTGACGTGGTTTTTTACCCTTTCAGGGGTCATCCAATGATCAGTTGGGGATCCTATAAGGAACCCTTCCCATTAACATTAAACAAGTTCATTTAAAGAAGTCGGATCAAGGTCATATTCCTCTCAGGGAAAAAGTCCCAACCATTGTTGCTCAAACATCCAATCGGATTTGACATTCGTGCCTTATATGGTTATGTTCATCCTATCACCGACCATATCAACACTGTCAAAATCAAATGGCCAAGAGTGTGTTGTTACAACGCGACACACTTCTCAATGGGTTGATCCCATTTGACCCCCTATTGTCTACTCCTTCGGATAATCATTACAATCTCCTAGAACATAATCAACAACAAGATAGATCCCCATGTTATATTTTTTCCTTTATCATGTTGGGTCTTTACTTCTTTAATAATTCCCTCCATGATGTACAATGCAATGTTTTACTTGGTCCCTTGCACTATTTTATGCAGAATATGTAATAAAAATTGTTCACCTTGGTCCATATTTTTGAGGATCTGAGTTTGTAACTTACTAGGTGGATAGATTCTCTAGTGCTAGGTTCAACGATATGCAATACCTTAAACATGTGACTTCCCCTTTGATAATGTAGGGTGGTGGTTGTCCCCTATATAGTTGCCTCATCATAAATGTCCATCACAATTTCATATCCTCTTTCACACAACCATGTGACTTTGCCAATTAGCTGCATGGTGATACACATTCTCCTTCTAGAAAAGTAAAAGTAGTTCTCATGGACTCACGACATCAATCGCTGGAATAGTCGTATAGGCTTTCCAAAAAATGGAAACTCAAAGAGTTTCTAGAATCCAGTTCTCTCTAAGGTCTTATGCACTTTATCATCCAACACCAATTGGACTTCTGGAGTGCACATGTATGTCTCCTTCAATGTATCATTATTTAGGTCCATATCATGCCTTGGCACGTGGTGATTATACTCGCTTATTTTTCATCTCCAAAATTGTGATGCCCACAGATTTCCAATGATTACCTCCTACAGGTATTGCATCTCTGAAAACCCATCATCGGGTGTGTCCTCCAAATGCTTTCTTCCCTTGGGTACTTTCTTCATTGGTGCCATTTATGCTTCTAGGTTGAAACTCCTTCAACTACAAACCCTGTAAACTATGTGCCCTAGATTCACAACCTTTGATTCAATTCACTTGATCTCACTACTCAATACACTTGTGCTTCCGAATCTCAAATCCTCAATGTGCCCCAATTTTCAAGAAAATTGCATGCCCTAACTCTACTACTTCTTCGATGGATAATTACACAACCCTACTCATGATTTCTCTGAACCCTTCTATAGTTTCCACTCATCATATTCTCAAACACAAGGATCTCTAATCCTTGCACTAGTTGCTTCTGTCACCTTTATTGTTGAATTTGATCACACTAGTTTAGTAGAGTTGTAAATTACACAAATTCCCAATTTACAAGGTGAATTATAAATATTGCTAACACTTATTTATAGATTTCCAAAAAAAATGAGCATTTAATGCGATAAGTGGTGCTTTCCCACCTTTTCTGACCAACACTAGGTCTTCCAAGTTCTTCTTCATCAAGTGGCAGGCATAACCTTATAGCTTGTAACTACTTCCTTATGCTGTAGATCCTCATGCGCACACTCTTCCATGCCTACACACTTGTTATTCTAGAGTAATAATACTTTTGGTGCACACTGCTATGTGTTGCACCTGTCCTCTCTCGATGCCTATTGTCATGCAAAATTTATAACATGAAAAATATAAATGTTTTTCATGATAACCTAATCCTCATTTGAAAATCCCTTTCTCGGTCAATGTAAAATTTTCCTCCGGCTAACTTAGTTACTGTACTACCCTCATAATGGATAGGAGGAATGTGTTAATGCATTTTTAAAGTTTGTTTCATGTGTAAATAGTTTATTCATAGATTTATTCAAGATCATTCAGAAGGAATTTCTCGTAGAGGCCCAAAAGGCCTATTTTTAGGCATTTATACACTAGTGGACACTCCTCAGAAAATGACTGTTGAGGCACAAATAACCTGGGAGTTACAAAGATGAGCTACAAGATGCATTGAAGTGATTTAGGAAAGTTATGGAAGAAAAATCAGGTTTAGGAATAAGTTATGTAATATCGGGTTATTCTTAGCATGGTATAAGGAAATGAAAGCGGTGAAAAAGCTTGTTGGCTTGTTCAAGACATATAGAAATCAAATACTCATTAGAAATATAAGAGTTCCTAATTCATTTTGAAAAAGGTTTCAAAGGATTCTAAGTAGGATATTTGTAGATATTGGCTTGACAGTGCAGATAAAGATCTATGATCTAAGTGAAGATTCAAATGAATATTATGAGAGTTATAAAGATAGTGGGAAGTTGGTTAAAATTCCAAAGTGGATAAAATGGTACCTTCTACATGTTACATATGTTTATTTAGACAAAAATATAATTTTTCTTCAGTGGTAGTTGGACCTTATGGGAACCACTTGTGAATAGAATAAAAAGGGACATAAATTTAAATATAGAAGTAGAATCAAGTCTTGAAAAATATGTAATTTAATTCCTTTGGTGATTTCCACTCAAAATGATATAAGTTAGGGCTAGGAAACACCAGGTGAAGCTCTCAGGGCAAGAAGGCACTCCGACAAGCTATTTTTAGAAGTGCATTGGTGATACCCAACTTCCAAAAGTGGATCATTGGAGACCCATGATGTCCCTTTTTACCTTTGAAAAAATTAAAAGGGGACATAGGGAAGACTATAATGCACCGCCATATGGAGAGGATAGGTTGCATCACAAAAAATGAAACTTTGGGTGTTAGAACATGTTTTCCACTCACTTTATGTTTTCCCCCCTTCTCATGATGAAGCTACCCATGGCACATTTTTCAACCCCTGCTATCCCTTTTTACCATTTCTTCCTTACTAAATTTTGTAAGGTACATGAGGGGTTTTGAGACCCATTTAGTAACTATGGTCATAGAGGAGGGAGACTTTGTGTCACTTAAGTTGTAAACTGGGGTGTTAGAGAAGTGCTTTTAATCTCATAACCTCATGCCCCCTTCTCATGATGAGGCTAATCATGGAAAATATTTCAACCTGTGATGTCCCCTTTTCCCCGTTTTACCTTACTAAATTTGGTAAGGGACATGATGGGGTCTGAGACTCATTTAGTAAGTTTTAACCCCATGCTCTCATCTCATCTAACTCGGGTTGAATAGGGTGAGTTAAAAATGAGTTAGCTAGGAGGGATGAATATAATAGTTATACTTAGCCATTTTTAACTCATTATTCATTTTTTAACACCCCTAATTGTTGTTGGTATTCTGTTATGCTTCCCAAAATTTATAGAAACCCCCATTGTTGAAAACACACTTTTGCTCATTACTTACAAACCCCACCTCCGATGACCCTGAAACTTGGGTTGTGGATTCCCCATGAGAATGACATTGTAATGATTGTTTACATGTCCTAATTAATTAAATCATTCATTTTTTACATCCTCCTAAATTTTACATCCATGAAAAATGTATCCTCAGATATACGGAGTTGCAATAATATAAATTGCCTCAAAATCAGAGACAATGATCTACAAAAAATTAGCTTTCCACTGAAAAATTGATTGCCCCAAGAAAATGAGTATGATTGAATATATGAATGTTTTTTTTTTTTACATTATTCCATATCTAAATAAGAAAACACATACCTGAAATTTTAATTTCCATTTTCACAAAGATCTGGATGAGATAAACCCCCGAAAATTAGAGCAAAACATCCTGGTGTGAATTAGAATTTTTGGAAGCCATTTTCACTCCTATCTAACACTCTGTGACCAATGTTTTTTTGTAAGTTCCTATTCAATACACTTAATAATAATAGTAAGTACCAAGTATGAATGGATTCAATTCACTCAGTTCATTCCCCAAGAGGAAAAGTGTTCAAAAATGACAATTCGACAAAATTGCCAAAACTAGTCACCCATGAAGAACTTACTAAAAATAGTGTCCAAAAAATGCTCAAATGGTAATGGCTATTCTTCCTCAACATTCCTCACTAATCCAAACCTTCATGGATGACAAAATCATACTTGCAAAGTAGTGGACAATAACATTTATTATCAAACATAAGATGAGCCCTCTTGGTACCCAATTTTGGTCACAACAGTGTATTTTGGTCTCGGTGTGCTTCTCACTTCATTGGATGGGTTGATAAAAGGATAAAATCACATTCCATATAATCTACCACCTTAAGTCACCTCATGATTGGAATATTCTTCACCTCATCTCATTGTTTGTGTTATTTTCCAAGGACTAGGATCATCATGTTGAATTGTGTAGGCAATGGTCTCAAGTTGCATCAAGAACTTGATATTTTAGAGGAATGCCAATGTTTTAAAGGTTGAAAGGAATTTTCAAGTGAGGGAAAATATCCTTCATTGTCTTTAGGGGTAAAATGCTCATCCACTCTCTTTTCAATGAGTGCAAATGTGCTACAAAGAAACTTCGGTTTAGGGAGGTCTCGAATGGGAAAAGTTTCTAAAGGATCAATAGTCATTATAAGAGAACCATAGTGAAGGGTCATCATATTTTAAGGTTTCATCATCATTAGAGCTAATCTTCACCAATGGTGAAGGAACCTTCGTCTGCACTTTGGAGCATATTTTCTCTCTTCTCTTCATTCTTTCTCCTCCTCTCCCTGCTTTCTAATTCCTCATTGTATGTAATCATGAAATTTTTTCCTATTTATTTAAGTGAAAATAAAATATTTTTAATGTGTAAAATTAATCTCTCAAATTATAAGAGAGGTACTTAATTTGTATCTTCTAAAGGAAATTGAAAAGTCATAAGTGATGGGACATGAAGAGTCATGTGGGGGGTAGATGAAGAGTTATATTGTAAAGCTATAAGTTGGGATAGCCTCCTCATTTGAAAGGATGGCTATTCTTGTTTACTAGCTCTAACACTCTTTCTAGGAACAAATTATCAAATCACACGAACTCCTTTGTCCATGTTTCCTCTCCATCTCAACTACACGCCATGAAGATGTACTTGTTGAATGTATGCACTTAGAATTTGTGTTATTTGTATCATGTTCCTTATTCTATGATAATGGTGTCTCCTCATCGAGTTCATAGATCTATTTTGGTTTTAAGCAATAAATTATACTATGTTATTTATCGTTGAAAACCCCCTCTCACTATTCTCTTTGTACCTCTCTCTTAATCTATTTCCTCCCTTGTAGTATCTACAAGCATTTTTCCATAGGTGTAGGGAAGTACCCTTGTGTGATCCCCAGTGGAAAGACCTCCCTCGGTTTTTAGAATATTGTAGATAATTTCCTTGTTTTCAATAAATGGAGCTACATAATTCAAACAGAGGGACTTAGTTGCACACTGTTGGTGAGAGATCCTTAATTTTCCCATGTGAAAAATTATTTTTCTAACAGTTTTTGGCGAATCTGGTGGGAAGAAAAATCTGTCCTCGCACACCAATAAAGATTTTTGAAAATGCAAAAAAAATCATATATTTGAAAATCCATAAAATTGAAAAATTAAAAAATACCAAAAATACCATCCTAGTGCTCATAATCCTTGTTGGAATCTTGTTGAATATCTACATTTTCAAGTTTCATTCCTCTCTAATGCTCTAAAAAAATGGTAGAAAGAAGGTATACCCAAGCTAATCGTGTAGGTGGCATTATTAATCCCACATTTGAGGGAAAATTGCAACCTAATTTCTAACTTCCCATTGTACAGGAAAGAAGAAAAGTTCCTGAAAATCCTCTTGAAGGTCATATTAAAGAACCAAATATAGAACCACTAGTCCTCACTTCACTAGAAGAAGAAATAAAAGAGGAAGAATTTGCAGCACAAGCACTTGTTCCATGGGGATAGAACACTGGTCCATTGGCTTTGACTCCTCCACTTCACAAAATTATAAAAGGGCCAGGAAATAAATTTCTAAAATTCTATGGAGATGGAAAACACCGACCTGATGATCATATCACAACTTGTGGTATTCTTAGGGTACAACATGAAGATGATGTAGTGTAGATATTCATGGAAACATTACAAGATTCCATTACAGATTGGTTTTACTAGTTTTCATCATGCGAAATTGTTGATTGGGGTAACATGAAAAACAAGTTTGAAGTAAGATTCAAGAAGGTAAAAGATGTACTTCCATCCTTTCTCAATTAACTCAAATGAAGAAATAACCGCAAGATTCCATGAGAGATTTCATGGTAAAATTCAATAAGTTGATAAACAAGATTCCTGCCATTTCCCATCCTACTGAAGATAATATGAAAATGTTCTTCGTGAATGCTGAGTTTCTTGAAGTTAGTTTCATTCTACGGATATTTCAACCAAGATATTTGGACAAAGCTCAAGAAATTTCCACTGAAGTGGAAGATGACCTTGTATTGTCAAGAAAGATCAAGAACCATTCAACGAAGGATAAGGCCCAAAATTCCAAAGATCATAGATCGGATTCATTGTTGCAAAATTTGGATAATGACTAGACAATTTTAAAGGAGGTTTTCTCAACGAGTATCCCACCCAAACCGAAACATAAATCAGATTGAAAGAGAACTCTGAAGGCTTGACCTAGAGGCCCCATCGGTCAATGAAATATGTAGAACTAAAGAGGATGAATAAGAATTTATAGAGCCTTAACAAGAAAGTGAGGAAAATAATGTCCTAGAGATTGAAGAAGTGGAGGATGATGCAAAAGTTAGATTCCCTGAATATTTAGAAGGTGAATAAGAAGTAGATAATGATGCGCCTAGATTCTCATGTGCAGTGTTTACCTAATCTCAATCTCAAAAAGGAAGTTCTTCCACCGCTGCTCCAAAAAATAAGAATATTGATGATCATCCTACGAAGACTCTATGGAATAAAATAATTAGTCGAGGATCTCCACTTCCACCTTCCATGGAGTCTGCAACGGAAAATTTAGATCTTGTGGCAAGCAAGAGGCTATCTTTTGTAACAAGAAAGTCTCCCAATGCTCTTCCTATTTCTAATTTCATTTCTGTAAAAATTAGTCTTGCAAAAGCTCCTAGTGTACCTAAAAAATTAGCTACTACTCCCTAAACATATGCATCCACCTCTTTTGATATCATAGAACATGTAAATAAGTCTAAAGTTTAGATTTCCGAATTTGAATTCTTGTAAACTCATCAAGAGAAATTTGATAGGCTTAACTGTTATATCAAGGTAGTATCTCAAATCCTAATACTTTGTTTCCTAGTTCAAATGGACTACTACCAACTCCAGATAATCCTCCATATTAGAATATTCTTACTATGAGTGCATCAAATACCAATAATATTGATCCATACTACCTCTCCCTTCTCATAAAAGGATACCAACTGAATAACTACATCATAGATTTGGGATCTTCTAATAATGTAATTCCCATAAATGTTGTCAATTCTCTCTAACTTACCTTGACACGAGCTAATGGCTCTTGTTACTCCATGGAGTCTAAGGAAGTTCCACTTGTGGGCTGGATCAACAATGCACACGTGGCTCTCGCTACTTTTTGGACAAGAAAATATTGTTGACTATTTTGGTATCATATATTTTGGCATCATTTGGAATGTTGCTAAGTAGAAGTTTATGTTGGGACTCGGGAGGTGAAATCCAAATGAATTGTTCTTTTGCAACCATTCGATTTAAGGGATAAATGGAAAATTTACTTCTGGTAATAAATATGAAATACACGGTACAAAATTCGGAAGATCCAAGAGCTAATATCTTGTACCAGGACAATGGAAATGGAAATCATTTCATAACATCTAAAGATGAGGATGAAATTCCTATCTTGATAGGACCAAGAATTCCTTCCCGGTTGGGTATTGGTAATGATGAAGAGTGGAAAAATATTGACTTGTAAGAGAACATTCTAGAATTACCAAATAATATAGGCCACGAGGAGGATGAAGTTATTCTTGATGAGTTCCTAATAGAAAAACCAACCAATGAATTTGTTCATGAAGAAGAGGTGTTCTTATTTCCATTTAAAGAAGGAGATTCTCTTGGTGATGTGTATTGGTAAAAAATATTTTGAGCCTCTCATTGAGGATGTCATCCATGAGGAGGGGGGGATAATTTGTGATGATCCTTTGGAAGATTTGAAAGAAGAATTTGTGCAAGAAATGCTGATATTTTCCAAAGGAACATAAGACAACGAGATCAACCTTGAAATCCTAATGCAATCCATGAAATTGCAAGATAGGTATGAATCTAGTTCTGATATCTCAGTTGATTTAATAATTTATCATGATTAAATGGATCAAGATGTAAAATATGATATCTCTCTTGAAACAATGGTTGATGGATGTGATGATGAAAGTGAAGTTTTCTCTTTTCCATTTGAAGAGGAAAATTCTCTCAATGATGAAAATTTTGAAACAAAGGTCTTTAAGACCTTTGAAGAAGAGGCCTCCTGAAGTGAAGAAGTAGTGAAATTCAATGATCTTTGGGGTGATGAATCAATTTCTCCAAATTGTTTCCTCAAATTTCAAAATGAAGATTCTCCAAATGAATGTGAAGGTGAGATTTTGGTAGTTTTGAAGGTGTTTGTGGAAGAAATCTTAAAATTTACAAAAGGAACAGAAGATCCCGAGCTCAGTCTTGATATCTTGGCTCATACCATGGATGTGTATGATAGGTATGAATCTAAGTTTGATTCTTCCTTCGGTGCCCAAATGTTTCATGATGAAATAGGAAAAAAGAATGGATTCAATGATTCTCATGAATTTTTTTTTAATAAGTATGAATATGGGAAAGAGAAAAAAAATGGAGCATTTAAAAAATCTAATAAAAATTTAGCCTTGGGACGGTGATGGAATGCAAAATGGGAGATCAACAATGTGGATGAACATTTAAAATAATTTGTAGTCTGAGACAGATAGTAAGAACAATGGGCTTTTTGGGAAAAAAATATGAGCATCAGAGTAATTATGTAGGCTCACTCCTCTCAAGTATATAGACATCCATGAAAGCACGTGGATTTCATAAGAAGGTAAGGAAATGAGGCTACTTCCTATAACTAGTTTATGGCTTTGCAGAGCATCATCACCCAATGCTACCCTCTTAGGGGTAACATGTTCCAAAAATTTAAAAGTGCTTCAGTGAAAACGAGTTGTCCCCTGCCTGTACCATAGGTGATTTTAGGTTTGTGTGTTTCCCTTTCTTGTTATATGTTTGTTTCTTTTTGTGTGTTGTGTGTGTTTTTAATAAAGGAATATTCATTGTATATCTTTTGTGTGACTCTATACCCCAATCGATAAGGAACTGGTCCACGTAATGTCTTGAGATTATGGAGTTATAGCATGAAAAATTCATTTTTTTTTCCATGATAACATAATCCTTAATAGAAAACCCCTCTTTTGGTCAATTTAAACCTATCCTTCAGCCAAATCAATTATTGTGTTACCCTCATAATGGCCAAGAGGTGTAGTATTTTTATTTCCACTCAATTGTTATGCATGCTGACACCTCATTCAAATAGATTTGAACTCTCACTTAAAGCATGCGAAGCTACCAGGTCCCTCCTTTGTGTTGGCTTGTCAAGATGTTAGCATGCATGCCCATGATCACCGACATCAAAACATACATTCAAGTGCATATCATTACAGAAATCATACCATGAGCTTAGAATGGAAACACATGTAATAAGGAAACATAATAGATCAGATAACTATACATTCACCATACTCAGATACATCTATAATCATGATCCAACTACAATGATCAATTCATAACAAAAGTATTACATACTAGAAGTTGAATATATAACAATCATCATCACAAAATCATGCACATTAGTACATCAAAGCAACATAACTTCCTTACACCATGGAATGCCTAATATAGTGAAGTATATCAAGTATATATAGGGGTGGGGACTTGCCCTTCATTTCCCAAGCATTCTCAAAATAGACTACATGCTCAAAAATAGACATGAGTTAATAGTTGCATGCCTTTTACAATGGAGCTAATAATAGATTATCATATAAATAAATCTTGCTTTAACCCTAATAATAACTCGATCCATGCATGACCTTTCATCTTCACTTTACATGTGCTTTATCCCAAAAATAGACGTTCCTTGATCTTCAAGTCTCCTTTCTTTTCTCTAAACTTGAAACATTGCTTGATCTACACTCTAAATCATCTTTGTCTATTTTTAGCTAGTGGTCAACAAAATTAGCTAAGTCCCAGAGGTTTCTTGCTTAGGTGCGAGCCTTCACGTACGATATCCATTCTGCCATGTGCATGCCCCTTCATGTTTGCCTTGTCTGTGCCCTAGATCTTCGCACGTGGCATGTACTTATTTATTTCAATTGTGTAACATTACCCCACACTAATTTGGATTGTCCGTCCTCAGAAATGACTATGTCCAGTTTATTTCCCTAAAGAATGTATGAATAATCAATAAAATAATAAGAATTCAATGCCCAAAAGAATTATCATACCAACCAAAAATCAAATCATGCCTTAGGTGGTTGAAAGAGTTCTAGAAACTTAGCATCTACTTCACTCTCCACCTTGTTCCATTCATCAAGCTCTTCCAATGCTTTCCCAGGCACCGCTTCTATAATTCATGGCACTTGGTTAGGCGCCAAATCTTCAACTCTACTTTTGAGCTCTTGTATCACTACAATCAACTCTACAAATATTCCTTCAATCACATCCATATGCTCTTACACATTATTCTGAAACTATTTTATTATGAGTTTCATTTTATGCTTCTTGGCCTTAATTACCACTTTCTACTCATATGCCTCAGTCATAACCTTGGTGTGCTTAATTTTATTGGTGGGTGTCTTCTCTTGGATGGCCTTAAGTATTTCCTCTTCACCACCAACGCGCGCATCAAGAATTGGTTCACTTTTCTAGCACATGTTAAAGGCAAAGTCGACCTTGCTACTTTCCTCATTGAGCTTCGGGAATAAATCCTCAAGCTCAATAATCCTAGCCTTAAAAACTACCTTGTTTTCTTCCTTATACTTTGTTATCTCTTCCATTGTTAACCATGCACCACTGTTAATATTTACTAATAGTGTGTTAATCAGGTCTTCCAAGTACTCCATCTCATCATTATAATCTCTTCTGGCTTGGCTCACCAATGTTGGGGCACTGACGTAAGCTTTTTTTTACTAACGTGTCAACCCTATCATATACATCCTTGGTCTACTTCTGCTCTCCTTGGAGATCCTTTTTCAAGTCTTCAACCTTGTGTTCCTTCTCTTTATTATTAGCCACCAAAACCCTCATTATAGCACCAACATTAAAGTTCCTTCACACAACATCTGCTACCATTTTATTCAAGGCATTACATGCTTGCTCATCAGTTAGGTACATTGGGTCCATTGTTTTATACTTCTTCCCTGGCTTACTCTTTAATTCTATCACACTAAGGGAGTTATTGCTTACTTCGAATTTCAGCTCCTCCACATTAGTGTGCAAGTTCCAAGACAACATCTTTCTTGTGTGTGATACCCCACCATGTTTGTTCATAAGATCCTGGCCATAAATTTTTTATGTGGGCACCATGCTCTAGAATCACGCACCATTAGGACCTTCTTAGGTTCATCCACAAAGTCCATATGTGGCAACCATGGTGTCCATAACTTCCTTACTTCCTTCAACCTTCATTCTTGGTTTCTTTGGGGTGGAGGAACCTATGCTAGTCCCAACTTCTGTGTCCTTATCCTCCTTGATGACATAAGTATCATCAATATTTTTTTCCTTAAGGACCTCCTCTTACACAAGTGTTTTATATATGGGTGGGCTCTTATTCTTTTCTCCCTCTGTGGCACCCGATTGTTTCTTATCCTCAACATTATTTCTTGCTAATTTCTCCTCCCATTCATGCTCAAGCTCCTCTAGCAGAGTTTCATATTTCTATTTCTCACTAGACTCTTCTTTACTAGAAACCACCCTGCGCCCCACCGCGTTTAATCTTAGTCTTATCTATATTTTCCTTGGGTGGTTGTGAAGTCCTTATGCCATCACCACTTTTTCTTCTTCTATAATACATCTTCTTCCTACATGAGTGGTCAAGTCCACCCTCTTCTTCATCCTCTTCCTCTGGAGTAGCTTCGCGCATCCGCTTAAGAGGTGGTACAATAGGTCATCCCAGACATGGGAGGAAGGAATATGTGACCTCCGTCTCTAGTCCTCCCTGATTTTTCAGCCTTAACACCAAGGAGACTCTACATATCATCCCCTTTATATTAACGTTCATCTAGGGGCTTAAATCCAAAGTGTCTGACTCTAGCATCTCCAAATATACAGGCCTCGAGTCATACCTATAGGTCGCACACAAAATATGTAGATCAAATTCAACCTTGTTAGCATCAAAGGTTAACTTATGCACGTCCTTTATTCTATTTACCATGCAATTGAAGTACTTGTGTAGTGAATGTAAACGACAGTTTACACCAAGGGCCCATCTCCCCATCCTTCATTCTAAAATGTGCAAGATTGTAGTGTTACATTACTATAAAATTTTCCTATTCCCCAATCTCTATAGGTATCTTACATGGAATACACCACTCATTTTTGAAAGTCACGCACGTAATATATTGTACCATTTGTCAATCCTTGCTTTGTAATCATTTGTAATTATGCATCCATAAGTATAACCAACAGACTGTATTACAAGGGGACTTGTTTACTGGTGGTTAAACCCATATATCATCCTTTGGACCATCTGAAACCCTAATCTCCCAGATAATAATAAGAAGGAGAATCAAACCCCATGTTATATTGGCTCCTTCTTCATTCTACGCCTTGGCCTCCTTTGTTATTCCATTCGCAATGTATTGCACAATGTTGTAGTGGGTCTTGTTTTCCATTTTGTGTGCAATATACATAAATTTTTTGTTGACATCCGTCCACCTCTCTGAGGCACCCAATTTTCAAATGACCAACCTAGCTGTAACCCTAGTTACAGGATCTGTGAACTTATCAATGCTCATGGCCCTTCCTCCCTTCTCATACTGCAATTGAATGGCCAATTCATCGATTTTAACATCAACTCATAGGTCCAACTCCATGTCCTCCCCTATAATCCTCAGACCTATGACTTGTTCGATGATTTTGTGTTGTAATCCTCATCCTACAGCCAATGAAATAGAAGTAGTCCTCATGTACCCTAGACATGAGCCATTGGAATATATGTGTGGGCTTCGTGAAGAAGGGTAGCTCAAATAACTGGAGAACCCCTACCTTCTCAAAATTCTTCCATAGTGAATCATCAACAAACACTTTTCCTTCTTTGTTTATCCCCGAAAGATCCCGCAATATGTATAACTTCAATGTCGCTTCGTGCCTTGTAGCCCTGTGGTTGAATTCACTAATTTTGCACTTGGTAAGTTGTGACTTCCAAGTATAAACCCTAAAAACTCCTGGAGGATACTACATTTCCGAGTAAATGTATTTCAAGGGTTCCTCCCCTTCAACTTTAACCCTCTTTGTGTGATGCTTTCTTCCAATTTTTGGTGCCATTAGTCCTTCAAATTTGTGCCCTAGGTATTCTGCTTCACAACACTATCTCACCTTACTATATAAGCATTGCATACCCAAGTTATACCACTTCTCCCTGCAAACCCTTTCTATTCATTCTGGAATGTTACATTCAACTGTTGGCTTAAACTTTACCCTTCACAAGGAGTTGCATGTAAATTCACACACACATTTCTCTGGTTTACTTGTCACTTCTCTTGTTCTGCTGCTCCAAGTCACTTGGTAGTTCTCTTGCTCAAGTTTTCTCGTATGCAAGGTAGAAAATAACTTGACTTACCCCCTTTTATACATTTCTCATGTGCCACCGACTTACTTTTTATTCTTTCAAAACAATTTTATTTTATTTTAAATTTTTTAAGTTATTTCTCTTAATAAAGCACGTTTTCCAATTTTTGCTTTATCACTTAACCTCTTTTCATGCGTTGTATTCGTAACCTTTTAGTGCACCTTACTAATTTCCAAGACACAAAACTCCTTATGCTCACCTCCCTGCGTTGAAGTACATAATCTTCTGCATCATATACCAAGTAGTTCATCATGTTGCTGCCTACCTCGCATTACACTGTGTGATCCTTTTCCTCAGATGATATCCATCCTGAGAAATTTACTTAAGAGAACCTTCATTCCTAACACATGTAACACCTTCCTATGCACACCAATACTTATGAGAACATCCTTGAATGCACCAACCGGTATAAATTCCAATACCAATGATTTTATTTTCCTCTTTCTTGCACTTTCACTTACACCTGGTTCACCCCACACTAAAAGTATGTGTGGTACTCTGTGCATGAACTCAATATATAGTAATCAAATTCCTATACGCAAGCGCGCTTATTAGAACAAGAAAAAGAACTAAAATGAAAAAGCATAGCAACAACTAGAAAGAAACACATGAAAGGTAAATCTAATCTAAATGGAAATATTGCCTTATTATAAACACCATGAAGATTAATTTATAGTAGGGCTTCAGCCTACTCCCATTGAAGTAACCAGAAAACATGGTGTCATCTAGCATCTGCAACTGACATGCACCTAATTCAAGTATCTTGGTTACTACAAAAGGTCCCAACTAATGCACTTTAAATTTCCCTAGGTGGCGCTTAAACTTGGAGTCATGGAGAAGGACCATCTTGCCAACTATAAATGTCTTGTTCTTAATGTGCCTATCATGTGATTCCTTATGTCTTTCCTTCTTAGTCTTTTGTATCCAACGCGCAATGGTGCACCACTCATTTAATTGTATCAGTTTGTCAATGCGCTCTTCCACAGCTTGTTCATCATCTAATCCACTGGCGCGTTCAATACATAGGGATGCCAACATGAATTCAACTGGTAGTACTGCTTCCACGAGAAACACCAACTGGAAAGGTGTAGCCTTGTTCAATATTTTATAATTATTCATGTACACCTTAAGTGTTCGGATTAGCACATAGGTTGTACAGATAATATATCAGATCTAAGCATATATGCAATAAAAGTGTATATTCTACCAGAAGAAATAAAAAAAACAAGAGATATAAATCATCACTAGATTTAACGTGGTTCACTTAATGTGGGCTACATCCACCAAAAAACAAGCCAATATATTATCCAAATATTTTAGAAGATATACAAAGAAGATCTACAATCTTTCATATCTCTCACGATGTATAGTACTTTCTTTCTCTCAAGCTTCTCCTTTTTCTCCAAGAATTCTCTCTCACAATTATTTTCACAATAATCATTAACCCTCTCTTATAAACCTAGCTTTCTAGCTTATAAAAACCTTATAAAAACTTAGGGAACTTAGCCATGCAATTACAATCAATAGATCTACTTTAATAATAAAATAAGATATAATACACGTGAGTGAAATAAAACACTCATGCACAGGTAATCGATGCTAGTAAGCCCTAACCGATGCGGTTCCTACTTGCCTGACTGATGCCAGTCATAGGTGACCGATGTCAGTTACTATATTTTCCAGCAAGTTGATATAACATGTTAAACTAAGTAATTGAGCTCCACATCTCAACAATCTCCCACTTGGAGATAAATTGTTGCACTATACCTGTACAATGTCATCCTTGGATCCTTTCCTTAGCTTTGTTTCTTCCTCTTCAAGTCTCAAACTCGAAGACCAATAGAAGTGGAGTGTAGCTCCAACTTTTCTTTTTCTAATGACTTTTTTAGCATATCTGTAGGGTTTTTACTCGTATGAATCTTCTCTAGTTTCATGATGTGGGAGCATAACTTTTGATCTGACCGTTGGATCGTCCTGAAATTTTACAGGGTGGTAGATATACATTAGTACTATGCTAGGGTCAACTTTACTTATAAGGTTGTGCCCATTTTGGCACGTTTTCAGGCCCGAATTCCTTCATCTAGTGGCCTAAAATTGCCTTGCAATGTTTTTTCACTTTTGACTAGGTCCTAGAACTTTAATAAAAAAATTTGTGCTTGTTAGAATAAGTCTAAATTTAGTGTGAGCTAATTTATGAAGGCATATTTGGAACACAAAATTTGGGGTCCATCCGAGTTGTTTTGCTAGTAGGTAATTTTTGGCATTTTAGGTTTTTTTAGCATTTTAGGGTTTTAGAGTAGACATGAAATAAAAAGAGGATTGTAATGATGTAATAGATCAGTGTGGATTTCTGAATGTGAAGTAAGCTATTTTGAAGCTCTTGGTTTTTATTTACAAATCTGTTTATGTGTGTTTTGGAGGTATTTCAACCTCTTACAGTTGGATTCACATCAATTGGTATCAGAGCAGGATTTTGATTTTGCCGAAATAGTTAAGGTAACATATTACATTTTTTTGTGTAATTTTTACCTCTATTTTATATGATCGTGGCTAGGCGCGATAGGCGAGGTTATGCCCAGATGAATAGGCATATGTAGGAGCTACAGAGACAAGTTTTTGAGCTCACAGGAGAAGTCACCCGTCTTAGAAGGAGACATGCAAATGGGGATGTAGACCAGATAGTGATATTGAAGGACCACCATTAATGAATGAACGAGGAGATGAAGAAGATAATGAGAGAGAGAGATTGATCTAGGATTTAGAGGGAAAGGATGACGACATCAAGATTACTGTTCCTGATTATGGTGGAGGGTTATGACCAGAGGAGTTTATTGAATGGTTAAATCACATGGAAAAATTATTTGAGTGGAAAACCCTTTTAGAGGAGAATAAGGTTAAGTTTGTATGCACTAAGTTGGATGGACATGCATTGATTTTGTGGGATCACCTACAAAATGAAAGAAAAAGGAATGGAAAGGGCAAGATTCGAAACTGGAATAAAATGGTAAAGAAGCTGAAAGAAAAATTTCTTTTCTATAGATTATGCTCAGACACTCTTTCAAAGATTCTAAAACCTAAGACAGAAGGATCTCAGCATTGAGGAGTATACTAATGAATTTTACAAGTTGTCAATCAGGGTGGAACATGGAGAGTCTAAATAATAGAAGGGTACACGGTACATAAATGGGTTGAGTTACACCATACAAGATGAGTTGAGTATGCTCCAAATCCATAGCTTGGATGATGCTTATCAACTCGCATTAAAGGAAGAAGAAAATAACAAGAGGAATAATTTTATAAGAGGTGTGAAGAGAGGTCCATCATCATATTCAATGAGAGGTAGGGGTAGATTCGAATCTACAAAAGATGAATCCTCTAACACAGAAGGGCATGAAGATTCTAGTTAAAGCCGTGGTAACTACCAAAGAGGTAGGGGGTTTCAGAGGGAAAGAGGTTATAATGGAGGACGGGGCTAGAATAGTCCCCAAAGGTAATATACATGTTACAGACGTGGTGAAGAGTGGAACATAGCTTTTGAGTGTCCAAACTATCCTACACAAGATAGATGGCAAGGAGAACAACCACAATTAAATCTAGTTGAAGCTAAAGAGGAAGAAGAAATGGAGGTTGCTGTAGACTTGGGTGAAACCCTCATGATAAGGAGGACGATGATTGTCCCAAGGAAGGAGAAAGAACATGATGTTGTTGGTGTTGATTCGTGGCTACGAATGAATATATTTCGAACAAGATGCACCTCCGGAGGAAAGGTATGTAAAATTACTATTGATGGTGGTAGTTGTGAAAATATGGTTTCAACTATAATGGTTGATAAAATCAATTTGAAATGTGAGAAGCACCCATATCCCTATCGTATATCATGGTTCAAGAAAGGAAATGAGGTAACCATAGATAAAAGATGCCTTATAAAGTTTTCAATTGGGAATACCTACAAGGATGAGGTGTGGTGTGATGTTATCCCTATGGATGCATGCCATATATTACTGGGTAGGCCTTGGCAATATGATAGAAATGTTACACACAATGGAGGGAAAAATACATATACCTTTTGGAAGGATGGTGTAAAGGTGGTCTTGTTACCCTTCAAGGAAGAAGAGAAGAGTGAGGGATTATTGGCTACAAAAGAGTTTGTTACATAAATGGAAAAATTTGGATGGTGTTATGCACTAATTTCAAAGAAGGTGGAGATAGAATATTTTAATACACCTGTTGCTACAAAAAAGGTACTAAAATAATACAAAGATGTCATACTGGATCAGCTACCAGATGGGTTACCTTCAAAGCGAGATATTCAACACCATATTGATTTGATCCCAGGATCGGCCTTTCTAAACCAGGTAGCCTATCAGATGATTCCAACATAGAGTGAAGAGTTGAACAGACAAGTGAAAGCTCTAATACAGAAAAGGTTAGTGAGAGAAAGAATGAGTCCATGTGCAACTCCAACACTATTGACTCCCAAAAAAGATGGATATTGGTGAATGTGTGTAGACAATAGAGCCATAAACAAGATCACAATAGAGTATCGGTTCCCAATTACGTGATTAGATGATATGATGGATGTGCTAGCGAGAGCCCGATATTTTAGCAAGATCGACCTACGGAGTGGGTATTACCAGATCTGAATCCGTGAAGGGGATGAATGAAAAACTGATTTCAAAACAAAAGATGGATTATGCGAGTGGATGGTGATGTGATTTGGGCTATCTAATGCATCGATTACATTCATAAGGTTGATGAACAGAGTACTCTGAGAATATAATGGTAAGTTTGTTGTTGTTTATTTTGATGATATTCTGATATTCAGTAAGACAATGGAAGAACACTTGTTGCATTTGAAATTGGTGTTAGACTTGTTACGTAAAGAGAGTATATATGTAAACTTAAAGAAGTGTAGATTTCTTCAAAAGAGTCTTGTTTTTTTGGGATTTTTCATATCAGAGGATGGAGTGAGGATGGATGAGGAAAAATTAAAGGTAATTTTGGAATGGCCTATTCCAAGGAATGTGACAGAGGTTCATAGTTTTCATGGATTGACAACTTTTTATAGGAAGTTCATCAGGAATTTCAATAGCATTGTTGCACCCATATAGAGTGTACAAAAGGGAGGGAGTTTGTATGGACCAAGGAAGTAACAGATAGTTTTGAATTGTTGAAGAAGAAAGTGTCAAAAGTACCTGTTTTGGTATTTCCAGATTTTAACAAGGTCTTCTAGGTTGACTACGATGCCTCACATGTCAAGATTGGAGCTGTGTTGAGTCAAGAAGGACGACTTGTGGCATTCTTCAGTGAAAATATAAATGAAGTAAGGAGGAAATATTCTACTTATGATGTGGAATTTTATGTTATTGTTCAGGCATTAAAGTATTGGAGACATTATTTGTAGCTAAGGAATTTAAAATCTTTACTAACCATAAAGCCTTGAGGTATGTAAACACACAAAAGAAACTAAATAGTAGGTATGCAAAATGGGTTTCATTTTTTCAAGAATATACTTTTGTTTTAAAGCATAAGTCTGGTAAGTAGAATCAAGTTGTTGATGCCTTGACTATGTCTGTATCCCTTTTAACAATAATGAAAAATAAAGTAGTAGGGTGTGAGGCAGTTAAGGAATTGTATGAAGGTGATCCAAATTTTGGTGATGTTGTGAGAAAACTTAAGGAGCCTACAGTATGTAGTGATTCTTTTGATTATTTGATTCAAGATGGTTATTTGTTTAGAGGGAAACAATTGTGCATCCCTATTGGTTCAATGAGAGAAAATATTATAAGAGAATTGCATACTGGGGGGTTGGCTGGACACTTTGATATAAGTAAGACAATTTTTCTTGTTATAGAAAAGTCTTATTGGCCAAAGGTAAAGAGGGACATAAGTAGGATTATAGCAAGATGTAGAGTTTGTTAAATGGCTAAGGGCCATGCACAAAATACTAGGTTATATACGCCATTAAGTATACCTATAGGACCGTGGGTTGATCTAAGTATGGATTTCATGTTAGGACTTCCTAACACACATCGAGGGAATGATTCTATCTTTGTTGTAGTTGATAGATTCTCTAAGATGACACGTTTTATTTCTTGTAAAAAAACTAATGATGCTTCTAGAATTGTAGATTTTTTTTTTTCAGAAGTGGTTAGATTGCATGGAATTCAAAGAACAACCACTTCAGATCGGGACACGAAGTTTTTGAGTCACTTTTGGAGGACTTTATGGAAGAAACTAGGGACACAACTACAGTTCAGTAGTGCATTTCACCCCTAGACTGATGGGCATATGGAATTAGTGAACAAAAATTGGGGAAATCTCCTACGTTGCATAGTTGGAGAAAAGCCAAAACAATGGGACTTAGCTTTACCTCAAGCTGAGTTTTCCTATAATAGCTTGGTAAATAGGTCAACAGGGAGGTCTCCTTTTCAGATTATATATGGTAGGAATCCCAAGGGGGTCCTAGACCTAATTTTTCTACCCAGTGAAAATGAAACTAGTGATGATGCAAAAGCATTTGCAGAACACATTCTACAGTTGCAAGATGAAGTGAGGGAAAAGTTGAAAGTGAATAATGCACAATATAAAACAGCTGTAGATGTCAGTAGGAGAGTAAGTGTATTTGAATAAGGAGATATGGTGATGGTTCTTATTAGAAAAGAGAGGTTTCCAAAGGGGACATATAATAAACTCAAGTATAAGAAGATTAGGCTGTGTAGGATTTTGAAGAAAATGAGTGATAATGCCTACAAGGTGGAGCTACCTTACAACTTTACCATCTCACCATTTTTTAATGTTTCTGACTTATATAAGTTTCCAGGTCATGATGAACATGTTTCCAAGGAGGAAGAAATAAAATGGAAGCAATAGATGCTGAAGAAGAAAAAGAAGAGGGTAATGTGTGTCTTGGACCAAAAGACAGTCACTACTAGACATGGGAGCTACAATGGATATTTGGTACAGTGGGAAGGTTTGCAGAAAGAAGAAAGTACTTGGCTTCCTTAGTGGGATTTTAAGAAAATTGAAAGTGCAAAATTATATGAGTTCCATCAATAGAATTCATAGGAGCTGAATTCTTTTCAACCAAGGGAGAATGATGTGGGAGCATAACTTGCAGAGACCATAACTTTTGATCCGACCGTTGGATCATCCTGAAATTTTACAAGGTGGCTGATATACATTATTAATAAGCTGGCATCCGAGTTGTCAAATTGCTTGCAATATTGTGCCCATTTTGGCACGTTTTCGGGCACAAATTCCTTCATCTAGTGGCCTAAAATTGGCTCGTAATGTTTTTTTCACTTTTGGCTAGGTCTTAGAACTTTAACAACTTTCGTTGTGCTTGTTAAAATAAGTCCAAATTTCAAGTGAGCCCTAATTTATGAAGGGATATTTGGCATGCAAAATTTGGGGTCCATTCGAGTTGTTTTGCTAGTAGGTAATTATTGGCATTTCAGGAGCTACACGACTTTTTTGGCAGTGCTTAGGGTTTCCCAGGAAATTACCAGTGTCACTTCCTCTTTAGCATTTTAAGGTTTTAGAGTAGACATGAAATAAAAGGAGGACTATAATGATGTCGAATTTTTGTTAAATCAGTGTGGATTCTAGAATGAGAAGAAAACTATTTTGAAGCTCCTGGTTTTTATTTGTAAATCCATTTATGTGTTTTTTGGAGGTATTTCAACCTCTTGTAGCTGGATTCACATAGTTTCAGCTGCCCATTCTCCAATACATGTATGAATTGATATCTAAATTGAATGTATTTTATTCTATAATGAAACGCTGAGTTCTTTGCTAAATTAATTACAATCTGACTGTCACTAAACAATTTACAATCATCTTTAGGGCTATTTAGTCCTTCTTTTCTTCCTTTCCTAACTCTTCCATGAACCTTTCTCTCATCCATATCATCTCTTTGCTAGCCTCTGTAGCTGCAACATACTCTGCCTCTGTAGTAGGAAAAACCACAACCTTCTGCAATCTTGATATCTAGCTAAGTTTTTTCCCACCTACTGTGAAAACATATCCAGTAGTGCTCCTTCTACTTTCTAGATCTCTATCCATATCCAAATCAACATAACTATATAAAGAAATATCTAAACCTCCATAACATAACTGCATGTTAGATGTCCCTCTCAAATACCTGAGTATCTATTGGATTGCTTTCCAATTCTCTTTACCTATATTGGGCATAAATCTACTCACAATTCCCACTGCTTGTGTAATGTCTTATTTGGTACAAACCATAGCATACATGAGACTCCAAACTTCTAAAGCATATAGTACTCGTGTCATGTATTTGACATCCTCATATGATGAAGGACACTGATATTTTCTCAATTTTAAGTGTCCAGCCATAGGTGTACTTACAGGTTTTAAATTCGGCATTTTAAATATTTCTAACACCTTGTAGATATAATCCTCCTGAGACAAATATAATTTCTTGTTCTTTCTGTCTCTGTGTATTTTTATGCCAAAGATTCTTTTTGTAGCTCATAAATCCTTCATATCAAATGTGTGAGCTAAATTTCCCTTAAGCTCACCAATGTTCTACATACTAGATTCTGTAATAAGCATATCATTCACATAGAGTAAAAAAATAATATAGCTCTCATGTTCAGCTTCTTGAAATAAACACAAAGATCAGATTCACATCTTAAGTAACCATGCTCATGCATGAAACTATCAAACCTCATGTACCATTGTCTTGGAGCTTGGTTGTGTCCATATAGACTTTTTTTCAACCTACACATTAATTTCTCCTTACCCTTGACTTCATACTCAAGCGACTGCTGCATATAAATAAATTCATCCAAATCACCATGAAGGAAAAACGTCTTCACTTCAAGTTTCTCTAAATGCAAATCATCTACTGTAACTGAACACTACTGTAATTGAACTCAATACAGTACGTATAGTATTCATTTTAACAACAGGAGAAAATATTTTACCAAAGTCAATATCTGCTTTATGTGAAAATCTTATTACTACAAGCCTTGCCTTATACCTCTTATGTCCACCCTCTTCTTCCTTGATCCTGTAATCCACTTGTTTTGCAATGTCCTCTTACCTGCTGATAACTTAACCAAATCTCAAGTCTGGTTTTTCTCTAAGGAGTCCATCTCCTCATCCATGCCATGTTCCCACTGAATGCGGGTCTCATCCTGCATTACTTCTTCAAAAATTTCTGGTTCATAATTATCAGTCAATAATAAATAAGATAGAGAAGTTGTAAATATTTCTGGAGGTTTACTTACCCTTTGTGACCTTCTCATAGGAGTTTGGGGTACCAGAGGCTCATTCTAGACCTCCTAGATGTTTATTTCTAATTCTGACAGTGACCGACGCCTATCACATATAGCCGATGTCGATTATGCTAACTGATGTCGGTTTGGATCTTCTGTAACCGATACCAGTTTAGTTGACTGATGTCGTTCAGGGGTTAACTGACACCACTTACTGTGTAACCTTATAGGTATGAGTTTAAAATCTGAGAATTCATTTTTATTCACAAACTTCTCAACCGATTCATCCCTAGGTACCAAAATTTTATCCCTATATATTTTCTTTTCATTCCATTCAATGTCGTGACTCCTAATAATTTTATAATTCTCTAAATCCCAAAAACAAAATCGAAATCACAAGATCCATAACCAATGAAAGTGCATCTCTTGGATTTTACATCCAATTTTTTTCTATTTTCCATACCAATATGCACAAAATCTTTTGAGCCAAAAATTTTAAGAAAAGAAAGATCCACCTCTTTTTTCGGTCCGAGATTCCTCTAGTATTCCTGCATCTAGTGACCTTGAAGGCCCATGGTTAATCAAATAAACCATCGTATCAACTATTTCTACCCAAAACTGTAAGGGTAATCCAGCATGTATCCTCATACTTATAGCATGTTCCATGCTTGTAATGTTCAGTCTTTCTACAACAACATTCTCTTTTGGTGTTCTTGGAACCGCCCTTTATCTATGTATTTCATTAACTGAACAATAATCATTGAACCCTTACTATAGTATTCACCACCATTGTTAGATCTAATACATTTTAAATTTAAATTTGATTAATTCTCAACAAGGGTTTTCCATCTTTTAAAAGTCTCAAAAACATCATATTTAAGTTTAATACAATAAACTCATACCTTTCTTATAGCATCATCAATGAAAGTAACATAATACTGAGATCCTCCATGAGAAGCTACTTGGGCTGGTCCCCACACATCCGAGTGTATAAGCTCTAATTTCTGCTCCTTAGTTGCCTAAACTTTGAGAAATCTCACTCTCTTTTTCTTTCCAAAGATACAATGCTCACAAAAATCAAGATCTAAATATTTCAAATTTAATAACTTACCCTTAGCCTTTAAGATATGTATTCCTTTTTGACATATATGGCCCAACTAATTATGCCACATGCATGCATCTGAATCTGAAGTAGATAATACAGAAAAAGAATCAGTAATACATGTAGATAAATATAACGTTCCTACTTTACTTCCTCTTACCACAACAAAGGCACCCTTGATGACTTTCCAAGATTTTTTTATGAGTGTAACCATGCAACCAGCTTCACCTAGTTTCCCTATAGAAATAAGATTCCTCCCGAGGCTTGGAACATGCCTCACATCTTTTAATATCCATGTATTTCTATTTTACAATTTTAGATGAACTTCCCCTTTACCAGTAATATTGCAAGGTTCATCATCACCCAAATAAACATGCCCAAAATTTCCCTGGACATAATTTTTAAAATAACCCTTATTAGAGGTTAAATGGAAAGAAGATCCTAAATCTAAAACCCAAGATTTTATTCTATTATCCAAAGAAAGAATAAGAGAATCTCTCATTACCTCTGCTGCAATATTTGTCTCTTTACCTTTGTCTGCGTGTTGGTTCTCTTTATCCTTTGACTAACAATTTTACTTTGCATGTCCTTTCTTTCCACAATTCCAATTGGGAATTCCCTTACCTCTGGACTTAGATTTGTCATTCCTTAAATTTGATTTCCCATTATTCTTACTCTTGGATATCTCCTTCTACTTGCCTTTGCTTTCTACATTCAAAACATTCCTAGATGATGATTTCTCTGTACTTTTCTTGCGAATTTCTTCATTCAAGATTATATTAACCACATCATGAAACTTCAAAAATATTATTATCAAATGATGTATTACTAACAACCATTACTAATTATCCCAACTATCAGGCAAAGAAAATAATAATAAGAGTGTTTGCACTTCATCATCAAATGGAATATCAACTGATTTTAACTAATTTACAATAGATCAGAAATCATTCAAATGACTAGATGCAGATCCACCTTCATGCATCTTAGAACTAAATAGTTTCTTCATCAAATAAAATTTATTTGAAGTACTAGGTTTTTCATATAAATTAGTAAGAGATTTCATTAACTCTACTATAGATATCATTTATGTAATATTAGAAGCCATAGATGTTGTCATGCTCAATCTTATAGATCCCAATTTCTTTCTGTCAAGAATATTTCATTCTTCATTAGTCATCTTCGTAGGTCTAGACTTTTCATTCAACGGTAAGTAAAAATCTCTTTGATACAGATAATCCTCAATCTGCATCTTCCATAATTGATCATTTTGGCCATCAAACTTCTCTACCTTGTATTTGTTTTCTTCTACCATTGTTGTAGCTCTCCCTCAATCAGAAAACCCTCTATGAGTAAATATGTCAACACACAAAACCCTCAAACAAATCTCGGATACCAATTGTTAGGATTAGCACACAAGTTGTACAGATAATATATAGCAGATCTAAACATACATGCAATAAAATAGAATATTCTACCAGAAGAAATATACAAAATAAAAGATATAAATCAACACCAGATTTAACATGGTTCACCTAGTGTGGGCTACATCCACCAAGAAATAAGTCAATCTATTATCCAAAGCTTTCAGAAGATATACAAAGAATATTTACAATCTTCCACACCTCTCATGATTTACAATACTTTCTTTCTCTCAAGATTCTCCTTCTTCTCCAAAAATTCTCTCTCATAATTATTTTCACAATAATCATTAACCCTCTCTTCTAACCCCATATTTCTAACTTATAAATACCTTATAAAAACTCAGGGCACTTAGCCATGTAATTACAATCAATAGATATGATTTAGTACTAAAATTAGATCTAATTCTCGTGAGTTAAATAAAACACTCATGCACAGGTAACCGATGTTGGTTATCCCTAACTAATGACGGTTCCTACTTTCCTGAGTGATGTCAGTCGTCGGTGACCGATTCTGGTCCCTTTATAACCGATGTCAGTTAATTTGTTTTCCAGCAAGTTGATATAGCATGCTGAACTGAAGTAATTGAGTTCCACATCTCAACACAAAGTACAACTGACACTTTATCATCCCACTCTTTTCTTCCAACATCACAAATTTTTGTCAATGTCTGTCCCAGAATCTTATTGAAATATTTTGCAGTGCCATTAGATTGTGGCTGATAAGGAGTAGTCTTATGGTGTGCCACCATAAAATTTGTCAACATAATTCTGATTGTCTCATTCAAGAAATGAGTCCCTTTATTATTTTTCAAGGTAAATGGGCAGCCATACCTGCTAATAATATTCTCCCATAAGAAATTTTATAATGTAGTTGTCATACAATCCTTTGTAGGTGTTTCCTCTTCCCATAATTTCATATAGTTTGTGCATGTAATAATGTAGCGCGTGCCAATCCTATGCGCGGGCGGAGAAATAGGACCTACAAAGTAAATAACTCATTTTTCAAAATGATCAACACTTGCAATAGGACGCAATGACAACTCATCTTTGTTTTTAGGCCTCCTAAGGCACTGACAGTGATCACATGCCTTGACATATTCCTTAGTATCTTTGTACAAAGTTTCCCACCAAATTCTAACCATTAGAATCTTACATGTTGTAGCATCACCAGTATAATGCCCTCCTACTATTCCACCATGAGCTTCTTCTATAATAGCCTCACGTTCATGCTCCAGAACATAAAGGTGCAAAAATTCATCATGACCCAACTTATAAAAATCTCCACCAATTAACTGATAAGGTGCCACGTGTATAACAAGATGTTTTTCCCCAATGTCTTCATTCATTCAGGAACCTGCCCAATGCGTAAAAACACTGCAATATCCTCCAAGTCTGTGGGCACGCAATTTAACCTAAAAATTATGTCATCAATTCTTTGTGTGTCCTTGCTATAATTGATCCTTAATAAATGATCAGGTCTTGAATTTCTCTTTCCTAGTTTCACAAAAACTGTGAAATCAAAAACCTAAAACAAAGTATCTATCTACATATGTGCCCTTGCAAAACAAGCTTATTAACCAAGTAATTCAATGCCATATGATCTATGTAGAAAATAAACAGTGTTTCCAAAAAGTATTATATGAACTTGTGTAATGCGTAGATAATAAAAAATGCCTCACGTTTAGTGGTTGTGTAATTCTGCTCCACAAGTGTCAACTTCTTGCTTGCAAAGAAAATGGGTTGATCTAAAATTCCTTCTCCTGGTTGTGCCAACACTGCTCCTGTCGTCATGCCAAAAGGAATCAACATGAACATGAAAGGGTTTGTCCCATGAAGGAAATCACAAAATAGGTGAAGTGGTGAGCTTTTCCTTCAATGTTTCAAACATTTACTGTTGCATATCACCCCAATAGAATTTACCTTTAGCCTTCAACAATTCTTCCAAGGGCGTGTCAATCTTTGCATAACTTTTGATGAATTTCCTATAATAACCAGTATGTCCCAAAAATACGTGTACTTCACTCTGATTGGTAGGCTCTTCTAAATCCAAGATCGCATATATCTTGGATGGGTCTACCAACAATCCTTCCTTGCAAATTATATGCCCAAGTAAAGTGAAAAAGGTGTAGCAAAGATGTAATTTTTAATGTTTAGAGAGATGCTTAACTGCTTGTACCTATCAAACATGATCATGAGATTATCACAATGTTCCTTGACAAATCCATATACTATCCAATCATTCAGATATGTCTGCAATAATTTATGAATTAAATATTGAAATGTCTTAACACCAATGCACGAGAACACCATTGGTGAATTTTTCAATCCAAAAGGGCATAATTGTATATATAAAACTTCCCCATTCCATGGTGAAGTTGTTTTTTCCTAGTCTTCCTTCACGATACGTACCTGGTGATAACCTAAAAATCCATCTGTGAAAGAATATATCTCGCGCCCAACATCTCCTTCAAGGATTTTTTCTATGAATGGGGATGGAAAAGGATCTATAACACAAGAAGCATTGAGTTCCCTGTAGTCCACCAAAAGCCTTATCCTCCCATATTTCTTAATTCTTATAACCATGAGGCTAACCCATTCATATTCTTCAATAGGCTCAATTATTCTATACTTGAGAATCTTGTCAATTTCCTCCTTTACCTTCACGTGTTGATTAGGATTCATGCTATAAGACCTCTTGGGCATGCTCCTTCTTTCAGCTTGATCTTCATCTCACCTAAAGAAGGGTGTACCACCTTTAACTTATGATAGTCCCACAAGAATAAGTCCTAAAAGCTGCAAAATAGTTCAATAATCATAGATACTTCTTACTCTAACCATTAATCACCAATAATGGCCTCCTTAGTTTCAACATCTGTGCCAATGTTTACCTTCTTTGTCTTAAGAGGAGCATGATATACATGTGCCTTCTCATCTGTAGTGTCCATTACCTCATATGTACCTTCAGTGTGGTTAACATCTAGGTTATCAATCTCATCATCATCTATCATATATACTCATTTTACCTTTTATTTTTCCTTCTAGGCATGGCCCATCTATTCTTCTGTTTCTTCAAGATCAAGGCACACCTCAAGTTCGGGTTCCGCAAATAGCTCTAGCATGAGTTCTTCAGCCTTCACACTATCTCCCAAAGTAAGGAACTTCATGATCTACAATGCTTCATGGACAAGAGGTTTGGTAGAAAAATAATCAAAGGTTTGGATCATATTTGCAATCATCTCTTTATAATTTGTAGTTTCTCTTTTTAACTCAGCATGGGCATACCATGTACGTGTACCCGCATAGTGTGGAGTAGAAATTATGTACCCAAAGTGATGGTGGTAAGGCCTCCTTTCCCTACACCCAAGATCTCTCACACTCATGGACATGATGAGAGGAAGGAGACTTCCCATGAAATTGACATGTTTTGTAGGTACATTTCTCCGTGTAAACGTAGTAGAAAAGGTGATTATCACTTTTCACCATTCCAAAAGGTTATCTATATGTGTTGCCCACCAACTCGATGATGTCTCTCATAAAGTATAAACCAACATATTTCTTATATCCTCTTCATTCTGCCACCGAGTATCCATAGCACGCAAAAATACATCGAGGTTCCCGTCACCAGTATACCTTGGTACCCGATTATATTCTAACCGCCTCACCATGTGTGGCCTAGTCATTTTGGTGACCCTTCCTTTGACTTCGTGCCTGACCATCTCATATGCTCCATGAGCCCAATTATCACAAGAAACACTAGTAGTGTCACTTACAGACTGCACATCTTTCCACTAAAGCACACCTTCCTTTCATGGCTATATATTCTCTAGATAATGCACTGTATGAACATAAATTATATTAAGTTCTTCACTCAATGGATAAACATAAGTCTTTGCCTTATTATCATGCAGGGGTATGATCATGTGCTCTTCCTCATTCTCAAAATTGATATACCTTTTGTTAAAACATAGATCATCATTTTTTGCATAGCACGAGGGCCACCCAAGTAATGCTAGAAAGTTGTCTTCTTCAGCCAGCTCCAATACCTCAAAGTCCCTAGTAAACTTGGCTCCCTAAATGGTAATGGATGCATCCTTTAGTACCCCAATAGGCATAGCCCTAGTTTTATTTTCCATATACAATACATTTGAAGATGACTACAATGTTGGTATATCCATCTGATTTCACACATCCAAATTCAACACATTCACTTTCGTGCCAGTGTCAATCAATATGTTGCACAAAAACCTACCCATTAATTACTACATCTAATGTAATATCTTTTTTAAACTCATGAGTCTAAGGTGGTAGATTTGTGTGAAGTATCTTCCTCTCATGCTTAGCCCCAACATGTGGTACCTTTTCTCGTAGCCATTTCCCTAACAATAGAATGATCTTCTCCTGGTGCAATATCCTGGACACCTCCTTCAAGTCATCCACACACTTCTGTGGGAGCTCAAATTTTGTTACTCGTTCCCTCTTGCATGCTTTCTCTTTTAAGCATTGTATCTCTCCCTGCAGATCTGTAATGACTCCCATCATCTCTTAGTATACTTCCTTATGGTGCACAACATCTGGATACTTAGCATGTATTACCTCTTCCCTCATAATGAGTAGTTTATCCTTCAGAGGCTCATGAGTACGCTCATCCTCACCACGTGTGGTAACCATAACCATCTGTAAATCAGGATCAAGTGTCTTCTTAGGCATCCAATGATCAGCAATGATGCGTTGTACCTTGATCATCCATATGCCCTTATCTTGCTTCTTATTCTTACTCATGTGCTTGTATAGATCGAGGAATTCCTCTAACTTAAGTTGTTTTCCACACCACGAGAAAGATGTATTTTGAGGGCAATCACGCTAATAATTATTAGGGGATCAACAAGTGTAACAAGTTCATCATGTGAACTTTCCTCTACTACCACTGCAACCTTTATACCTTCCTTAGACTCCTCCATTCCTGGTATCGCCATTATTGTGCCCTTCATTATTCTATCCTTCATGTTCCTCTGATTCACTCGCTACACTAGTCTGGTACATCCCTGTCTCAATGGCTTCATGAATGTAATCAATCAATATGCAGGCGATGGTGTTGTGAGTATGGGACATACAAATCTTGCAATACTTAGACACCTTCTGACTAGTTTGTTGTAACAGAGGATAATCCTGAACATCATGGTTCAGGTGACAGACCTCATAATCCAATAACAACGATCGCATTGAATTATGTGGGAAATTATCTTTAGTATTTCCTTCAACCTCACAATCTGTGCACCATGATGAGACCATAAATTATCATTATTTTGTCCTTCCAAGTTACCTTTGAAAGTGGATTTAAATGTAATCTTGGAACTTATAGTTTTCTTAAGATAAAATATAGGATATATATCTTGTTCATTAATTAGAAGTCTTTTGATATCTATTTTGTTGACTAATTTTATTGATTATTTGAGAAAGATGCAAAGTATTGTGTATGCAAGCCATACAGGAAAGATAATGCTAGTTTTGGGAAAAGTGGAATTGATCATGAATAGTATATATGAACTCAAATATGATTTCATATTCAGATTTCTTTTAGAAAATTATGCAAGTTCAAAAACTGAATCATCTCAATCCGATATCAGGTGCAAATTTTATAGTTGTTTTTAGTTAGCTCCGAAACAATTGGAGTTAGCTACAGAATGACAATTTAGTTCTGGGACTTGCAATTCTAATTTTAGAACACTATGGAATGACATCTTTAGCTCTGGAACTTGCATCAATAGAATAACATTTAGTTCTAGAACTTGCATTTCTAATTTCAGAGCACTACTGAATGCCAACTTTAGTTCCAAAACTTCTATCAATGGAATGCCAGTTTTAGTTTCGGAACTTGCATAAAATGAGGAATTGTGAATAATCAGATAATCCAATGAGAAATATGAGAGAGGTTTTTATTCATAGCAATATTTTTAACAAATTTTTCATTTATATTTGCTACAAGTTTTACCAATAAAAAGAAATCTAAATTTTAGTGAGTTGTAGTCTAAGGAAAAAGTGTATCAAACGAGCACTAAAAGTTTCAAAAATAGAAATAAAAAATCAAATGGAAAATATGAGAAAAGTTTTTGTTCATAGCAATATTTTTAATAAAACTTGATTCAAATTTACTACAGGTTTTACCAATAAAGAGAAATCTAACTTTTAGTGAGTTTTAGTACAAGAAAAAAGTGTATCAGACGAGCACCAAAAGTTCAACAATTAGAAACAGCAAAGTCAAATAGAAAATGTAAGCATAATTCAGCATAGACATATTTATTGCATTGTCTTTTATTTAATAATGTGCAACATGTGCACGCTAGTCTAATGACTTGCATTCAATATTGGTATTAGTAGTAATTACATGTGCATGTGAGATGGGTCTTATCATCTCGTAGTTGGTGCTGATAGGGTGTCATGTCTATCCATATGAGACTGTCTAATATCTATAAATATTAGAGTTCTTACATTGTTATGTAATCTGATTCTATGATCAATAATATTTGTGAGGCTTTTGTCCCTCTTTGGTCATTGCAATCTTATTCTATTCTATCATTTGGTATCAGAGCTATACCATTATTATCATTTGGTATCAAAGCAAGGTTCTATCCAAGCAAGGTTGAAGAGGAACACTATTAGAGAGGATTCATTGGAGAAGAAGATCTGCATCAAAGGAGATCCATTGAAGCATCCCGCAACCTCCATTCCTTCCAAGCATCCCTCAACTAAACTTTGACCTATCCACTTATTTGGAAAGTAATTTTTTTTATTAGTCATTAGCATAGCCAATTGATCCAACATATTGGTGGAATATTTCAGATTTGGAGATCTTTTTAAAAAAATATCTTGAAAAAAAAAAATATTTGTGAAAAAAATCTTTAAAAAAAGGAGAAAGATCTTGAAAAAAATTGCAGATCTAAAAAAAAATCAGATCTGAAAGTGGAGGTGTGAAGAATTTCGGAGCAAAGGTTGAAGCAGTCCTATCAACAAAATTCCAGCAGATAACTCTTAGAAAAAAGGACGTAACTTTTTTATACAATGTCATATTGATGTTCCATTTTTTTTTGGAAAGATAAGAAGGAGGCGCACAACTTTGCAGTTTACATCATCTTTAGATTCAGCCTCTACATGTGACGAAAAGTCTGTACAAGTCAAATAATTTTTTCTGAAAAAATAATCAGATATAGCTGGTAAATTGGTAAGATCTCAAAAACTAAGATTCTGATTCTTCTGAAATTTTGTGGGTTTCAAGAAAAATATTGTATGATGCTGCTATCAAAATTTTAGAAAACCAGATCACGGTTTGTGAGAAAAGGTGAAAATAATATTTAGATTGTTTGTTTGGATCTTAGAAACAAACATGTCAGCGGTTCAATTCCCACTCTCTCCATATTTTTTATTAAATTATTTTTTTTGGAAAATTTGAAGAAATTACTAAATTTTAGGAGATTTTTAAATTTAGAAGCTCACTAAACACATTTAGAGTCACCGCTAAATTTAGCGGAAAAACACCTATTGGGGGGTAAAATTTTTTTTTGGCCTAAATTGTGTATTTGTGATTTTAGACCCTTTTTTTCTAAAGAAGGGGGACACAAAAACTTCATTTTGATGTACTTTTGGATCATTTTGTACTAATCTTGGTATATAAAGTTCAAAAGAAAATAAAAAATAAAAAATTATTTTATGTTTGGTTCTATCACACGAGATCTTTGATCTCATAGCAGCGTTTGGTATACACGGTGCCTCTGGGAAGTGCTTACGGGTGATTCCATTGTGACTACTACTGCACTTAATGCCTAACACAATTGCCTAAACGTCGTCTGGGCATCGACCCTATAAAATCGACGGAGAGTAATAAGGACACAATACACACACATTTGAGCCCTCCCATCCGTTTGTGCTTGCACAAACCCCTCTCCATATTGTCTACGTACCACATACTAAATTCTTTTACGTGTATTAACACCTCTTTCCGTACTGATGGGTATATTGAAAGGGTGATCTTCTTCCACGTACCGACATGTATATCAGAAGGGAGTGTATATAGAAAGGTTTGGTATATCAGCCTGATGGTATATTAAGAGGGAGACCATAAACCTGGAGTGATAAGAGCCTTACCCTTTGTCAGAAATTCAAAGTGTCAGAAATTCATATTGCAGAAATGGGTGCACAAGCACCAAACTTCTTCTTGCCAGATTCACAACTGCTTAGAGGAAACAACTATGCTACATGGAAACCAAAGATCAAGATGTTACTTGAGTTTGAAGACCTATGAATAGTTGTAGATGGAAAAACAACAAGATCACTTGATGATGGAAGACAACAAGTTCAATTTGACAGGGCCAATCAAAATGCCAAGTTGATCATCTTGTTTGGCGTAATGGACAATGTGCAACCCCACATTAGAGATGTCAAATCAGCCAAGGATGCATAGGATAAGTTGAGCACAGTCTATGAGGCAAAGAACAAGAATGCCATCCTAAACCTACTATCACAACTACATACTCTCAAGTTCAAGCACAATGAGAAGGTTGAAGTTTTTCTGAGACGAGTTGCTACTTTGAGGGCATTTCTATTGGCATTGGGAAAAGAGATAAGTGATGAATACCTCGTACCAATTGTGTTGCGAGCACTTCCTCATAGAATCTTTGTGACAACTATCAATATGAGTGAACACACAGTCACCTTTGAGAAGTTGGTCAATCTACTCCAACAAAAAGAGGAAATGAACAACAAAGATCATGAAGATGAGCAAACACTATCTTCCAATCATAAAGGAAAGGGGAAATTTCAGTCCAATCATAAGAAGTTCCAACAAAATCAAAGTCAACAAAGGGACCAAAGTCAACGAGACAACACCAAGTAGTGTCCCATTTTGTAATAGTGGGGGACATGACATCAAAGATTGTTGGTACAATTCCTACAAAAAAATTTTATCAAGCAATTCAAATCAAGGGAATTCGAACAACAACAACAATTAAGGGCAGAAAAATGGTAATTGGCAAAGAAAACCCAAACAACAAGGGTACATTGCCGAACATGAAGATGATTCAGATGAAGGACACCACATGTATTCTGCTCAATTTAATGAAGAAACCAAGTACACACAAGATATCTGGTATATTGACTCGGGTGCAACTCGACACATGACTGGACGCAAGGATTGGTTCTACACACTACGTCACTCACTTAACAAGAACCATGTGTCATTAGGTGATCACTAATCATACAGTGTTAAGGGGATTGGAAACATTTCACTACCTCTTGGAAAGCATGACTGTAAAATCACAGATGTATTGTATGTACTTGGGTTGACAAAGAATTTGCTATCAAATAGTCAACTCCTTGATCACAACTTGAAGTTGGATTTTGACAGTAATAATGGAGAAAAAATGTGCTTGATAAGAGATAATTCAAGAGGATCCAAGATTGTAGCAAGATCCTCTAATGTGGGACGCATGTTCCAACTTGATTTTGTCCACAAGGATGATCAAGCTCTAGTGGCCAAAGACACAATCTGCAGAACTATGGCATCATAGATATGGTCACATCAGTTTTGGATATCTCCAAACACTTCAAAAGGGAAACATGGTGAAAGGATTACCTACACTCAAGCACAACACTGAAAAGTGTCACAATTGCCTAGCTAGAAAGTAACACAGAGTACCCTTCCAGAAGAACACATATAGAGCTAAGGGAAAGCTTGATTTGGTGCACACTGATCTTTGTGAGGCCATGCAACCAAGTCATTCTGGATGTCAATACTTCAAGCTTTGTGTTGATGACTACTCAAGAAATATGTGGATATATTGTCTAAGAAACAAGAGTCAAGCCTTTGAGACATTTCAGAATTTCAAAGCACTTGTTGAGAATGAAGTTGGTCGCAAGATCAAAACTCTCCACACAGATCGAGGGGGAGAATTCGCAAGCAATGATTTCAAGACTTACCTAGAATCTCATGGGATTCATCGAAAAATGCCTCCTACTCACACACCATAGCAGAATGGTATAGTTGAGAGAAGGAATCGTACTATTATGGAAATGGTGCAATGTATGATTGATGACTCGGGTTTAAAAAAGATATTTTTGGTAGAAGCTGCAAGAACTGCAGTCTATTTGTTGAACAGAGTGCCCACATTAGCTCTTGAAGGAGTGACACCTTAAGAAGCATGGTCAAATCGGAAACCATCAATTGCACACCTAAGAGTATTTCGGTGTAAAGCTAGCATGCACATACCCAAGAAGAACAGGAACAAGTTGGATATGAAAGATGAGAAACTAATATTCATTGGATAAAATGAAGAAGCACTTGGGTACAGATTATGGGATCTGAAAGCAAAGAAAGTATACACAAGTAGGGATGTTGAGTTCTTTGAGAAGAAACAAGTAGATGCTCCACTCAACGACTCAACAAACATGCAGAATACACCTCTTGTGAAGATAGAATTTGATGTTCCCACTGAAGATGAAAGTGATGAATTGGATGATGGTGAAAACTTGGATCCACCACAATACAATGGAACAAATAAGAAATTACCTAAATGGTATACTCAATTAATAAGAGATGTAAATTTGGATGAAGCACCTAGCACATCATCCAACACTGGACCTAGAACTCGAATTCAAGCTTGTGAAGAGGTCAATTATGCCCTAATGAACAGAGTTGTTGAAACATTTGAGCCATCCACAGTTCAGGAAGCCCTATAATCAAAATCTCGGAAAGATGTCATGGATTCAGAGTATCAGTCAGTGATGAAGAACAACACATGGTAACTTGTCGACCTTCCACCAGGGAAGAAACCCATTGGATGCAGATGGATATTCAAGACTAAGTACAAATCAAATGGGACTATTGAAAAGTATAAAGCAAGGCTTGTAGCAAAGGGGTATGCACAACAAGAAGGCATTGATTATGAGGAGACATTTTCTCCCACAGCCAAGATCAAGACAATCAGGATGATCTTTGCTCTAGCTGCACAATTTGGTTGGAAAGTCCACCAAATGGATGTGAAAAGTGCCTTTCTTAATGGAGATTTACAAGAAGAAGTCTATATGACTCAGCCAGAGGGTTATGTAATACCAGGAAAAGAGATGATGGTATGCAGACTCATAAAATCTTTATATGGCCTAAAATAGGCACCCTGGGCACGGTACATCAAATTTAATGAGCATCTCATAAGTCATGGATTCAAAAGGAATCCTTATGACCCCAATCTCTACCTCGAAAAGAAAGGGGGGAGATTGTCATTGTGGTTGTTTATGTCGACGATCTAGTCATTAGAGGCAGTTCTGTGAAGATGATCAATGCAACAAAGAAGGATTTTAATTGATCGTTCGACATGATAGATCTCGGGCTCATGCACTATTGTCTTGGGTTGGAAGTATGGAAAAAAGAGAATCATATCTTTGTGTCACAGTTGAAATACACCAAGAAAACACTTGAGAAATTCAGGATGATAGACTCCACTCCTATTGCTAAACCTATGGAAGAGAGACTTCAGTTATCTCGTTCCGATCCATCACCACCGATGAATGCAACTCTCTATCGGAAGTTGATCAGGAGTCTCATTTACCTGACATATACTAGACCAGATATCAGCTTTTCAGTTAGCTATTTATCACGCTTCATGCAAGAACTGAAAATATGTCATTGGAAAGTAAGCAAAGAGAATACTGAGATATCTAAAGGGTACATTTGACCTTGGTCTAGAGTACAAGAAGAACGACAACTTCTTCTTGACAGGATATTCAGATTCAGATCATGCAGGAAACATGGGATGATAGGAAGTCAACATCAGGCTTCATCTTCTTTATGGGATCTGGACCGATATCATGGGGAAGCAAGAAACAGAACTTTGTTTCTCGCTCTTTTATAGAAATAGAGTATCGAGCTACAGGTGAAGCTGTTTATGAAGCAATATGGCTATGCCAAATACTGGAAGTAATTGGTCTACCACAATAGAAATCTACTTCAATATATGTTGATAATGAAGGAGTTCTGAAGCTTTTTCACAATCCAGTATTTCATGAGAGAACCAAGCACATTGAAGTACAGGTTCATTTCATACATGATCATGTCTTGAAGCACAACATATAGCTCTAGTTCTATCCTACAACTGAACAGAAGGCAGATGTTTTTACTAAGTCACTTGCACATGACAAATTCACACTGTTCAGAGAGTTCCTCTCCACTACATTGGAAACTATGCAAATTTAAGGGGGGGATGTTAGCATAATTTAGTATAGGCATATTTATTGCATTTTATTGCATTGTCTTTTGTTTAATAATGTGCAACATGTGCACTTTAATCTAGTGACTTGCATTCAATATTGTTATATTGGATAACATTCAATATTGGTATTAGTAGTAATTACATGTGCATGTGATATGAGTCTTATCATCTTGTAGTTGGTGCCTGATAGAGTGTCATGTCTATCCATATGAGGCTGTCTAATATCTATAAATATTATAGATCTTGCATTGTTATGTAATCTGATTTCATGATCAATAATATTTGTGAGGCTTCCGTCCCTCTTTGGTCATTGCAATCTTATTCTATTCTATCATTTGGTATCAGAGCTATACCATTATTATCAGAAAATCCGGGAAAGGTATTTGGTCAACATAATATTTTGAGGAAATAACTCCTTCCAATAAATTAGGAGAATAAAATCATTATGATTCTTGTTACCAAAAAGTAAGGAGAAGATTTGGGAGCAAATCTTCCTAAAATAAGCAAGATAAGATTTGACTTCAATAATATCTCTCTCTCCATATTTTGTGGAGATGGAGATCTTAGTTGTTAGGATTGGAATAAAGATAAGATAAAATTTTATTTCCTAAAATAAGGAGTTGGTTGGATGAATAAATTATAAATGTAACCTTCCACACTTAGATATGTAATGTTTTTCTCCAAAGAAATAAAGATCTATTCTTTCCTCTCAAATATTCTGTAGTTTTAAGATCTCTGAAGTATGATTTAAATCCTCTTCCAAGGAATGAGTTGGCCACTCAATACAAGGAAGATGGATATGTATATTTATGTTTATGTTTATTCATTTGTGTTTAATTCATTCTATTGTGTTGTTTTTATCTTTGTATTGTGAAAATTCAGTCTGTTGTAAACCTCTAGGTGTTTAATTCAATTGTGTTTATTTTTAATTCAGAAATTTCATTTATGCAAGTGTGCCTTTTAATTCATGCAAGTGTGTTTTATTTCATGCAAATTTCATTTATGCAAGTGTGTCTTTTAATTCATGCAAGTGTGTTTCTTTCATGCAAAATTTATTTCTGTAAGTGTTTCTTTCAATTTCCGCAAGTGTGATTTATTTTATGCAAGTTTGGTTTGTGTTTAAAGGAGTTACTTTCCAATATTTTCTTCTCTTAATGCATACAACCTTTGGACATCAACCCAGATTGACATTATTAATGGTGAGGATTGATGACCCTCATCATTTTGGCGCCATTACTGGCGACACGATGTTATTAGGAGATTCAAAGTTTTCTAAAAGAATATTCTAGTGACAGTAGAATACCTTTTAGCAATTATGTGACAGGAAAAATTTGGTGAGTAGTTTCTTTAGACTTTTATTTCCTGCAAGTAGATTAAAATTTCATTTCTACAATTAGGAATATTAAATTGTAAATATCTCCCCACAAACTAACTCTATGTATAAGAAAAATGAATTTGATATTTGATCAAGAAGGTATAATGGTATGAACAAAGAATTCAGATCTAAAAATTGATAGAATATGATATTGAATCTGGAAGTAGATCCAGTTGATGAAATATCATATGTCATTCTTGATAACCATCACCATTTCCCCTTGTATAAACTAACAACTCAGTGATCTTATTACACATAACCTTAGTAAAAAACTGGCTTATCCATTTTGTAATAATGAATTGGTAGCATTTCTAATTAATTCCATCCATATTCAAGGATTTCATTAGAACCAAAATAAAAACCCACTCATAAATCCATCCATCCAAATTATTTTTTCATCCCATGATAAAATTCAATCCCTGAACCATATCCATTAGAATTTTTTTTTTTCATGTCTTTCAATTTCTTTATTTTTGTATATGCTTGTATAACGTTAAGAAGCAATTATGGTGAATATCAAGGAAAGAAATTTTTGCGTACTAACATCTAAGGACTAGATCTATAGGAATTTATATAGTTGTTTTTGATATCAGCATGTCGATTTTGGAGCACGAACAGTATCAACCAAGGAGCATGTAGATTTTGGAGGGACCCACAAATGCCTTCACTTTCTCTTTTTAACAACTCTCCATCTCCTAAGATCACTACTCTGGGCTTTGAAGATTACTATGGTGATTCTGATATTGCACAATTCAAGATGGGTTTTGAAGACCTAAAAATTGTCTACACAATTTTTGGAATCTTCTTAGTAGTTACCAAGTATGTAAAAAAGTTTTTATGAGATCTCAGACATTGCTTCCTATTTTACACAAGTTGTACTTTGATGAATATAGTTTGATGATGAATCAAAATTTTCTTTAATCCTTCTCATGCTATCATTTCAGCAAAGAAAAAAAGAAAAAAAAGAAAAAAAAAACTTTGATTGGAAAACTAGCTTGCTGTCCAATCAAAGGCAAAAAAAATAATCAAAAAGCTTTGATTGGAAAACCAGCTTGTTGGCCAGTCAAAGGAAAAAAAAAAAAATCTGATTAAAAACCATCTTGCTAGCCAATCAAAGGCAAAAGGAGGTGGCTCTTCTTCAAAGGAAATCAACTATTACTTGGTGGCTTTCTTCTCCGCACTATTTGACCATGTTAACAATAAGATGACAACGATAACTAGAGGTATGATCAAGTTATTTTGTTCTACTATTTTATTTTTAAGCTTTCTTGTAAGTTTTTTTATTACAACTAGATCCACTTTTAAAGATTTTCAAGGAAGGCAAGATTAAATTCATATCCCCCCTACTTATATGAAAAATATGTGCACCTCTTTGCAATCAAAAATTTTGAGTCTAATTTATGGGCAGCCATAAATAAACAACATGCATGAGGACATGCATGATTTTAGGTGTGGGAGAGAAGGAGAAGCATGATCTATGCATTTTGATTTTAAATATGAGACACATCAGAAGCAGATCCAAATAAGAACCTGCTGTAAAATAAAAGAATATCAAAAGCAACAGAAGAAGATCCACACAAGAACCTGTTGTAGAAGAAGGAAATAAAAATTAGCAGAAGGAGATACACACAAGAACCTGTTATAAAAGAAAATAAATCAAAAGCAATAGAATGAGATCCACACAAGAACTTGTTGTAAAATAAAGAAATCAAAAGTAACAGAAGGAGATCCACAAGAATGTGTCCTCAATATGGAGAAGAATCTAAGAAGAGGAGATAATAATGTAATGCATGAGGACATGCATAAGATTAAGTGTGGGGCAATGATAATGCCATAAATTGGCTATAAATTACCATTATTTTGTCCTTCCAAGTTACCTTTGAAAGTGGATTTAAATGTAATCTATGAAATTATAGTTTGCTTAAGATAGAATATAGGATATATATCTTATTCATACTTTAGAAATATTTTTTTATCTATTTTTTGACTAATCCTATTAATTATTTGGGAAAAGATGCAAAGTCTTGTGTATGTAGTCCATAAAGGAAAGATAATGCTAGTATTAGGAAAAGTGGAATTGATCATGAATAGTACATTTAAAATAAGATCTGATTTTATATTCAAATTTCTCTCAAAAAATTATGCAAGTTCAAAAGAAGAATCATCTTAATCTGAGGTAGCATGCAAAAGTTATAGTTGTTTTAAGTTAGTTGCAGAACTCGCAGAGTTAGTTCCGAAACTCACAGAGTTAGTTCCAAAACTCACATAGTTAGTTCTGGAACTTGCAGGTTTAGTTCCGGAACTCACAAATTTAGTTCCAAAACTTGTATCAATTGAATGATAGTTAGTTCAGGAACTTTCAATTCATGGACAAATCAGATTTAGTTCCGAAACTTGCATAAAAGGAATGTCAGCTTTAGTTCCGGAACTTGCATCAATGGAATGAAAAGTTTTGAGGGATCGTGAAAAATCAAAGATTCTAATGGGAAATATGAGAGAGGTTTATATTCATAGAACCTTGCATTAACAAAAACCTCATTCATATTTGCTATAAGTTTTACTGATGAAGAGAGATCTAACTTTTAGTGAGTTGCAGTCCGAGGAAAAGTGTATCACACGAGCACTAAAACTTTCATAAACAGAAATAAAAAAGTCAAATGGAAAATATGAGAGAGGTTTTTTTTCATAGCAATGTTTTTAACAAAAACACTCATTCATATGTGTTATAGGTTTTACCAATGAAGAGAGATCTAACTTTTAGTAAGCTGTAGTCCGAGGAAAAAGTGTATTAGACGAGCACTAAAAGTTCCACAAACAGAAATAGAAAATTCTAATGGAAAATATGAGAGAGGTTTTTGTTCATATCAATGTGCTTAACAAAAATAGCATTCATATTTTCTAAAGGTTTTACCAATCAAGAGAAATATAATTTTTAGTGAACTGTAGTTTGAGGAAAAACGTATTTGACAAGCGTCAAAAGTTTCACAATAAAAAACAACAAAGTCAAATGAAAAATATGAGCAAGGTATTTGGTCAAAATCATATTTTGGGGAAAATCATTCTTCTAATAATGTAGAAAAATAAAATCATTATGATTCTTATTACCAAAAAGCAAGGAGAAGATTTGGGAGCAAATCTTCCTAAAATAAACAAGATAATATTTGACTTTAATAATATATCTCTCTCCATATTTTATGGAGATGAAGATCTTAGTTTTTAGGATTGGAATAAAGATAAGATCAAATTGTATTTCCTAAAATAAGGAGTTGGTTGGATGCATAAATTATAAATGCAACCTTCCACACTTAGATATGTAATGTTTTTCCTTCAAAGAAATAATAGATCTCATTCTTTCCTCTCAAATATTCTGAGTGAAAGTTTTAAGATCTGAATTAAGTATGAAAGTATAAATGAATCTTCTTCCAAGGAATGAGCTGGCCACTCATTCCAAGGAAGATGGATCTATGTGTATTTATGTTTCCTATCATTATTCATGTTGTCCTTTCATTGTGAACTTCTGATTGTCATTGTTATGTTATCTTTGTATTGTGAAAATTTAGTCTGTTGTAAACCTGCAGGTGTTTCATTCAATTGTGTTTATTTTTAATTCAGAAATTTCATTTATGAAAGTGTGCTTTTTAATTCATGCAAGTGTGTTTCTTTAATGAAAAATTTATTTTTGCAAGTGTGCCTTTCAATTTCCGCAAGTGTGATTTATTTTATGCAAGTTTGGTTTGTGTTTAAAGGAGTTACTTTTACAAAGATCTTTTCTTCTCTTAATGTATACAACCTTTGGACACCAAGCCCTGGATTGACATTATTAATGGAAGAGGATTGACGACCCTCATCAGTGACACCATGAGTGAGTTGTTAGGTCAAGGTGTCTCATGAAATAATTTCCCCCAAATCTTCTCCAGATATTTCTTACCTATGGCTACAGTTGATGAAAATGCACATCCATTTTTTAAAGGGTCACTTTGGTGGTGGGAACACTCCCAATTCTTCAGCTTGCAAGGAGTGCTTCCAATGATATCATATAATTATTCACATGAAGTCACTTATGTAGATAGAGCTCTTTGGTATATTAGAAGGTCAAAAATCTTGTTTACTTTTAACCAATTTGCATGCTTATGAGATGGATATCATACTGATACTTGGACAACGAGTTTTGAAAGTCAACCTCATTTCTGTGCATCATCTAGAGTCAAGACTGCTTGGAGTATCCTCGAAAGTAGTGAATGCCATAGGGCCAAGTTAATGTGGGGCATATCTAACTAATAATATGAAATTCTCATCTAGTGTAGTGCGTAAAGCATGAAGCACAAGCCAAGATAGTATCAGTGCATCATACATCGATACTATTATGGTGCAGCCTCCAACAATGGGTCAGAACACTAGATAAGATTCCTTTGAGCTAATGGGGTTGAAGTTGTCATCTCTCATTATTGCCCAAAATTCATGGTAGTTCCATATGCTTAATGCTCATTATCTTGCTAGATCTTCAAGTACCTCTAAAGGCCTCTAAGGCAAGTGAAGATACAGCTCATACCCAACATACTATAACTGTCATGTTGTGGTTGTAGAGGTTTTTGAGAAACTCAAACAGGGTGTGAAGAGATTTCTTACCAGATCCAAATTTTGACTAGAACTTCCAGGGAGGAAGTGCACTAGAAAAAGAAAATTCCTCCCCTGACAGTGGGAAACAAACATATGATGTAAATCACTTGTGTCCTATTGTCATGATTGAATGAGAGATGCCCATAGTCAACGTGATCACAAATTCACTTTGAAATTCTTCTGAAAATGGCTAGGAAATGACAAAAAAAATATTCTTGATGACGCATAGAAAACTAGACAGGTTAGAATTGGACTTACACTCGTAAGTGCCTGGAAAGGTTTGGAAAGATAGGGTTAGTATACGCGTGGATGTAATGGGTATGAATATTACCTAATTAAATGATATCAAAGGCCATTAAATCAGTAAATCAGTTTGACCTACACTATCCTGATTCTAACTGACTCCCTTGGATTCCATGGAGGAGTGACTTGAGCACAAGGACTGAGAGTGAGGCTATGCGGGCATTGTGAGCATGCGGGGTATGCGAAGAACTCATGTAGCTATTCCTATTGGTGGACTCTCATATGAAGTCGAAGGCAATTAGCTGACTGAGTGGTGGTGTAGGAAAGGTGGAATTGTAGGGTACGGGATGGAACATGCTCCTCAAGTTTATGCAGAGCTTCAAAACCTTTGTGAGCCGATCATTCTCCAATCAAACAAACAATACTTGGTAAAAATGGCATTCCCTGGGAATAGGGGGAACAATGAAACTGTTTCACTTGTTTCATTAGAAAACCAAATTATGCCTTATTTCAAACTCAAAACTTCCTAAAAAAAGGGCTAACTTCTTTTTCACCACACCTGATCCTGCCCTTGCGCACATAGAGGGATTTTGATGATCCAAAATGTAAAGGACTTACCCATGAATTATAAATTCAAATTTTTATTGGTCCATGATCTTACACTCTTATAACTTCAAAATCACTTAATTACGATTCTACTTATACGCACTTTGTGTATTTATTGAATTCTCTTAACCTGCAATAATGCACTCATGTATTTATAGGATTCTTGTAGTTCAAATTAAGACCTTTATTGATTTGACAATCCAACATGCAACCCAAGAAAAAATAATACATAAAAGAGGAACACTCCAAATTCATGTGATCGAAACACATTCTACATACATATTCCTACATCGAAAGCACATAGCCGACTATCCCCATACTCTTTCCTAGAACTCACGTCCCATATTTATTGCCTCATTCACCTGCTTAAATATTTTGCATAAATAATATTCATTCCCACGATACCAGTAAAGCATCATCTTTGACATAATTTTCCATATCATGGGGACTTTAATTTATAAGTTATATCATAGTGGGTTTGATGCATTTTCTTTGCTTTTGTTCATAAATTTTATGAGTATCGGAAATCAAATATTAAACCATACTAGGTTGTGATATCATGCAAGGGGCAAATGTAAAAATGTTTGTAGCAGTTGAAAGAGAAGAAAATTAGGATATTTTAGCATTACCAGGGTCCCATGAATTTTTATTATTCTCTTAGGAGACAAAATACTTTTAGCACCAGCGACCTATTAGTACAGACTCTCATCTAAATCCCAAATAAATTATATGGAAGTTTTAGCTAAAATATTAAATAGTGGAAGATGTCACAAAATCTCCCTAAAATTTTTTAGTGGTTGATTTTTATTGTGCCCCCACCTACTGTCTATAGGGTTGAAGACATCCTTTTGCTAAGAACATGATTAGTCATTATTTGCTGGAGATAATTTGCAAGAGTTTTGTTGTGGTTTTAACAACTTTCAACTATCATATGATGTACATGATATGGAACTTATTTAAATAAATAGAAGTAAACATCATTTTGAAAATCTACAGTTGTTGTTAATTCCTGTCCCAAGGGAGAGCAAGGGCCCACTCAACTGAGGAGACAAGAGGTTGTTTTATGTTCACATATGTAATTTTACTGCAATCCTTGTTTCAGTATATTTCATACAATATTTGGTTGAATGAATTTATTTTATTTACCAACACTTTTATCTGGAATATGTGTTTCCTTTCATGCAAAGTCTAATTAACATGCAATCTTACTTTTTACTAAGTTCTAGCTTCAATTGTACAGTTGCAATTTCACTTGTTTGAGTATTGTGTGTGTATTTCAATTTCAATTAGAAGTATAGATTTTTAGACTTCCTTTCATTACAATAGATTAATTCCGTAGGTTTACATTAGGTTTCCGTAGATTGGTAACCAATACAACACCCCCAATAGAAATCCCAACAGGAACTTGTTACAGAAAGCTACATAACATATAGCCTAGAACAAAGCCCTGGTTTATAATGACACTAACACGAGATCATGTTAGTTAAATGATTGAATAATAGAACGACCCGTCACTACCAACCACCCATACAATTCTAATAAAAAAAAGTTGAAGAACATCTCATAGAGTGCATCATAAAGTTTGTCTTCCGCCCACCATCGTGCATTGAAATCAGGTCTAGTGTTATACATTTGTGCAAACTTATCTTGTCCATCTTCAAACCAACTTTCAATGCTCTCCAAAGTTAATCAATACGTCATTTGTATGCAACATCCTGACAGACAGTTTGAAAAAAGGTTGCGGTAACAAAACCAAAATTTCGTCTTTTTATTTCCACTCAACTGTTATGCACGCTGACACCTCATTCAAGCATATCTAAATGCTCACCTAAAGCACAAGAAACTACCAAGTCCTTCCTTTCTGTTGGCTTGTCAAGATGTTAGGATGCATATCCATAATTACTAGTATTGAATATTACATTCAAGTGTATATCATAATAAACATCATATCATGAGCTTAGAATGGAAACATGTGTAATAAGGAAACATAATAGATCAAATAAATACTAAGATCAATTGCACCATGCATTCACCATACTAAGATACATCTACAATCATTATCCAACCACAATGATGCATTCATAACAAGAGTATTACATACTAGAAGTTGAATACATAACAATCATCATCACAGAGTCATGTGTATCAGTACATCAAAGCAACATAACTCTATTACATCATGGGTGTCTTTATACTAAAGTACAATATTTATATATATGGGTGGGGACTTTCCCTTGACTACCCATGCATTCTCAAAAATAGGCTACATGCCCAAAATAGCCATGCATTAATAATTGCATGCTTTTATAATAGAGATATTAATAGATTATCCTATAAATAAATAAATCGTACCTTAATCATAATAATAGTTTGATCCATGCATGACCTTTCATCATCACTTTATATGTGCTTTATCCCAAAAATATACGTTCCTTGGACTTCAAGTCTCCTTGTTTTTCTCTAAACCTGGAACATTTCTTCATCGACACTCTAACTCATCTTTGTCTATTTTTAGCCTGTGATCCACAAAATTGGTTAATTCTTGAAGGTTTCCTTCTTAGGCGCGAGCCTTTGCACGCTATCCATTCTACCTTGTGTGTGCCCCTTCGCTCCTGCCTCATGCGCACTCAAGATCTTCGCATGCGGCGTGTACTTAGTCATTTCAATTGTGCAACAAGAGGAATGTCCTAATGTTATTTTCAAGTGTGTTTCATATGTAGGGAGGTCATTCATGGATTCATTTAAGATTATTCAAAAGGAATTTCTCCTAGACGCCCAAAAAGTCCTATTTGCAAGCTTTTTCACAATGGTGGACACCCATTAGAAGATGATTGTTGAGGAAAAACCCATCTAAGAGTTATGGAGAGGAGATATAAGATGCACTAAAGTGATTTAGGAAAGTTTTGGATGCAGAATTAGGTTTAGGAACAAGTTATGTAATACTGGGTTATTTTTAACATGGTATAAAGAAATGAAAGCGGTGAAAAAGCTAATTGGATTTTCCCAAATATATCATGAGCCTCGAGAGGAGTTTGAAAAAAAATCAGACAATCATTGTAAGTATACAAGTGCCTACTTCATTGTGATTTTCTAAGGAGTAGATTTGTAGATATTGTCTCGGTAGTGCAGATAAAGACCTATGATCCTGGAGAGATTCAACTGAAGATTTATATAGTTACAAGGAGATTTGGAAGTTGATTAAAATTAAAAACTCGATCAAATTCCAACCTCTACATGTTTAATAGGTTGAATTGGAAAAAAATATAATTTTTCTTCTATGGTAGTTGGACCTTCCGCGAACCACTCGTGACCAACATCGAAAAGGGTCCTAAATTTCAAAAATTGAGGTAGAATCAGGTCCTAGAAATGGTGGAATAAAATTACTTGGTTTGTTTTCACTCAAAATGATATAAGTTTGGCCTAGGAAACACCAAGGGTGTTAGCATAATTTAGCATAGGCATATTTATTGCATTTTATTGCATTGTCTTTTATTTAATAATGTACAACATGTGCACTCTAGTCTAGTGACTTACATTCAATATTGTTATGTTGGATAACATTCAATATTGGTATTAGTAGTAATTACATGTGCATGTGAGATGGGTCTTATCATCTCGTAGTTGGTGCCTGATAGGGTGTCATGTCTATCCATATGAGGCTGTCTAATATCTATAAATATTACAGCTCTTTCATTGTTATAAAATCTGATTTTATGATCAATAATATTTGTGAGGCTTTCGTCCCTCTTTGGTCATTGCAATCTAATTCTATTCTATCATTTGGTATCAGAGCTATACCATTGTTATCAGTATCCACAACATGTGTCCAAATCAGATCAACATCATAGAGGGCCTGAAATTCTTCCTGCGTCCTAAACAAGTGTGTGGATACCTCAAATCCCTTTGTTAGTTTCCACTAAACAACCAATCACTCATACAATTATGGCCTGGGAAAATAGCGAAGGGAATCTCTTAAGTATAGAAGGCACTATCATACAAGCTATTTCTAGAAGTCCACCCATGACACCATGCGTTCAAAAGTGGAAGATCTAGTACTTGGAGACCTCCATGATGTATTCTTCTTCTAGATCATGTATCCAATCATCAACACTTCATAGGGTTAACCAATATGTCTTCATCACTATAATGTGCCACCACATGGAGAGGATAGGTTGCGTTACTTAAAATTTAACGTTGGGTGTTAGAACATGTTTTCCACTCACTTTATGTTTTTCCCTCTTCTAATGATGAGGCTACCCATGGCACATTTTAAACCCATAATGTAATTTTTTCCCCTTTTTCCCTTAATAAATTTGGTAAGGGACATATGGGGGTATGCCAACCATTTATTAAGTATGGCCATGGAGGAGGGAGACTTTTCGTCACTTATGTTGCAAACTAGGGTGTTAGGGAAGTGTTTTCAACTACAACCTCATGTCCCCTTCTCATGATGAGGCTACCCATGGAGAATTTTTGAAACCCTGATATCCCTATGTCCCTTTTGTCTCTTAATAAATGTGGTAAGGTACATGAGGGGATATGAGACCCATTTAGTAATTTTTAATCCCATGCTCTCATCTAATCTAACTCGAGTTAAACTGGATGAGTTAACTAGGAAGTGTGAGTATAATAGTCATAATTAGCCATTTTAAAATCATTTTTCATGTTTTAACACCCATCATTTATGTTGGTAAGTTGTTATGCTATCCAATTTTTATTTTCAGAAATCAGCATTGTTGAAAACACACTTTTTCTCATTTCTTACAAACCCCACCTCCGATGGCCCTGAAATTTGGACTGTGGATTCCCCATGAGAATGCCTTTAGAATGAGTGTTTAAATGTCCTAATTACTGAAATAATTCATTTTTACATCCTCCTAAAGTTTCCATTTATGAGAAATGTCTCCTCAAATCTACAGAGTTGCAACTATCCAAATTGCCTCAAAATCGGAGACAATGATCTATAAAAAATAACTTTTCAATGAGAAATTGCTCGCCCCATGAAAATGAGTATGGTTGAAGATATGAATGAATTTTTTTTTACATTCTACCCTATCCAAATAATAAAACAAATAGCTTTAAGTTTACTTTATGTTTTCATGAAGATCCCGACGAGAGAATCCCCCAAAATATGGAGCAAAGCATTCCGATGTGAAGTAGAATTTTTGGAAACCATTTTCACTCCAATATGACACTCCATGGAAAATGTGTATTTTTATTAATTTACTATTCAATGCACTTATGAATAATAACATGTATGAATAATGAATTCATTCAAGTTACCCAGTTCATTCCCCAAGAGGAAAAGTACTCAAAAATGACAATTTGACAAAATTGCCAAAACTAGTCACCCAGGAAGAACTTACTAAAAATAGTAAGTGTCCAAAAAATGCTCAAAATTTTCATGTTTATTCTTCCTCAACATTACTCAATAATCTCAACCTTCATAGAGGAAAAAATCATGCTTTCAAAGGAGTGGAGAGTAACATTGTGTCTTAAACAAAAGAGGAGTCTTCTCAGTACCCAATTATAGTCACGACAGTGTATTTTGGTCTTGGTGTGATTCTCACTTCATCAGATGGGTTGATCAAAAGATAAAATAATATTCCATCCAATATCCCACCTTCATTTAGCTTATGGTTGGAATGTTATCCAACTTATCTCATTGGTTTCTTCATTTCCTAAGAGTCAGGATCATCATGTTGAATTGTATAAGCAACGGTCTCAAGTTATATCAAGAACTTAATATTTCGAAGCCATTCCAATGTTTCAAAGGTTGAAAGGATTTTTCAATTGAGTTAAATCATCCTTCATTATCTTTGAGGGTCAAATTTTCATCAAATCTCTTTTTAATTAGTGCAAATGTGCTACAAAGGAGCTTCAATTTAGGGAGGTCTCGAAGGGGAAAAGTTTCCAAAGGATCAATCTTCATCAGTAGAGAACCATATTGAAGGGTCATTGCATTTCAAGGTTTCATATTCATCATCATTAGATATGATCTTGATTGAGGGTTAAGGCACCTTCATCTATGCTTTGGGGAATATTTTCTCCCCTCTCTTCATTCTTTCTCCTCTTCTCTACCGCTTTCTAATTCCTCATTGTATGCAATCATGACATTTTGTCCTATTTAGTGACAATAAATATTTTTAATTTCTAAAAATAATCTCTCAAATGATAAGGGATATACTTAGTTTGTCTCTTCTAAGGGAACTTGAAAATTCACAAGTGATGTGACATGAAGAGTCATGTGGGGGATAGACGAAGAGTTGCATTGTAAATCTATAAATTGGGAGAGCCTCCTCATTTGAAAGGATGGTTATTCTTGTTTAATATCTCCCATAATCTTTCTAAGAACAAGTTATCAAATTCCTCTAACTCCTTTGTCTATGTTTCCTCTCCATCTCAACTAAAATCCATGAGCATGTACTTGTTGAATGTATACACTTATACTTTGTGTTATTTGTATTATGTTCCTTGTTATATGTTAATGGTGTATTCTCATTGAATTCATGGATGTATTCTAGTTTTAATAAATAAATTATACTGTGTTATTCATTGTGTAAAACACTCTCTTACTATTATCTTCCCACCTCTCTATCAAGTTATTTCCTCCCTTGTAGTATCTACAAATATTTTGCCATAGGTGTAGGGAAGTACCCTTGTGTGATCCCCGGTTGAAAGACTACCCCTAGTTGTTCGAAAAATTCACATAATTTCCATGTTTTCAATAAATGGAGTTGCACCATTCAAGCATAGGGACTTAGTCCCACACTGTTGGTGAGAGATCCATAATTTTTCCATTTGGCAAATTATTTTTTCAACTACATCACTTTCTTCACGTTATTTATTGTGCAAAACACCCTCTTACTATTCTCTTCACACTCTCTATCAAGCCAAGTAGTTTTCTTTTTACGCCACCTTCCTCACGTTATCTTACATGCTATCAAACCCGTACACCTTGAGTATGCCAATCCATTAATGAGAAAATAAAACCATTATTGCACATACCTACGCATTAATTATATTGATCAAGAATACCATAATTTCATCATTCTCCAAGAAACAAGAATACCATAATTTCATCATTCTCCAACGCATGTGCTTACATTTTCATCACTTACTACCCCATACTAAAATTATGTGTGGTCCTCTGTGCATCATGATTGAACAAATACATCAGCTCCTACGCACGATCATGCTTATTACAAAATAACAAAACAAAACAAAAATGGAAATCTAAAATAAATGGCAATATTACCTTATTACAAAAATGAATGAAGCTTATTTATAGTAGGGCTTCAGCCTACTCCCATTAAAGTAACAGGGAAACATGGTTCCATCTAATATCTAGAATTGATATGCACCTGAATCTAATATCTTGGTTACTGTAAAGGGTCCTAACTAATGGAATTTAAATTTTCCTAGGTGGCGTGCAAACTTTGAATCATAGAGGATTGCCAATCCCCCAATGGAAAAATACTTGTTCTTGATGTGCCTGGCATGCCAAGCCTTTTGTCTTGCCTTCTCTATATTTTAACTCCATAGTGTAATTGTGCATCGTTCATCCAATTGCATCAATTTTTCAATGTTATTTTTTACTTCTTGTTCATCCACAGGTCCTCCTGTGTGAGAAATATGTAGGGATGGTAAACCGAACTCAACAGGTAATACATCTTCTTATCTAAATACCAACTGAAAAGGTGTTTCTTTATTCAACCTCTTATATTTGTTTTTGTATGCTTAGAGTAAAACTAATACTTTTTCATCCCAATCATTTCTTTCCACGTCACAAATTTTAGTTGATTTTTTTCCAAAGATCTTGTTAAAAGACTCTGCAGTACCATTTTCCTGTGGGTGGTAGGGAGTTGTCTTATGATGGGATACCATGAACTCCATGAGAAATATCCTGATTATCTCATTAACGAAATGAGTTCCCAGGTATTAATATTCTCCCATATGAAGTGTGTAGTTGTAGTGGAAGTACAATCCTTGGTAGGTGTAGCCTCTGCCCACCTTGTTAAGTAATCGGTGCAAGTGACAATGTATCTTGTTCTTGTTATGCGTGCAATTGACTCAATTGGTCCAATGAAATCAATTTCCCATTTTTCAAAATGTTTTTTGCTTGCTATAGTATATAATAACATTTCATCATGTTGTCATGGATTTCCTATCCTTTGATAGTGATCACATACCTTGAAAAATTCATTAGTACCCTTGTAGAGCATCTTCATCATAGTCATGTGGGGAGTGTCTTGCGTGTGGTGGATTCTCTAGCATAATGGCCTCTTGCAATTCCACCTGAACCTCTTCCATTATCACATCACACTCATGCTCCAGTACACACCTCCACAATACCTCATCTCTACGTATTTTATAAAAGTATCCTCCCAACAATTGATAGGGCGCAACACATATAGCTAGTTTTTCTTCTCCATTGTGTCCATTCCTTTAGGGCCAATTCCTATACATAAGAATACTTATATATCCTCTAAATCTTATGGTGCATGTTGCAACCTGAATAGTTGCACAGTTATCACTCACAAGAGAAATGCATAAGGTAGATATATGAGTAAAATAGGTGATTTGAAGACAAGGTGAGTTGTAGATATGACCCAGATGGGACTAGTTATGATTGGACGGTAGAAGATTTTGGAAAATATGGCAATTTTTTTATTTTTTGCAGTTTTATAAAATGTTGACAAATACGGGGTAAACACAAGGAAAAATATGATAATCCTAATGTTAGTGATAATATTTTATTATTTCACAGAAACCCACCAATATACCTCAAAGGTAAGTGGCAACATGTTTGGGAATGTTGTGTTCCCAACACTATGAACTGAAGCACAATAAAAGTAAGGCTCCTAATACTAGGATATAAATTGGCACCTAATAGGTGTTCTCTATATACCTTGCGGTATGTGATGTCCAAATACATGCAACAATAATATATAAGACACTGGTATTGTTGGAAAAATAACCTCACTTCACATAATCTAGGTATAAATAAAACTTTTCTTATCCAGAAATAAAATCTCTTCTAATCTTTTTTATAGTCTACCATAACTTAGAATTTAATCTACAAATTCCAATAGATGAAATTTTAGTAGCCTCCTAAGGAATAAGAAAATTTATAATTCCCAAGATCACCTTTCCGTGCGAGAAAATATCATACACCAATCTTAGGGTAAATGTCAAATGATATAGAATGATGCACATGAGAAGCATATAATAAAATAAAAGTTATTTATATAACAAAAAAATTACACAACCACCATGTGTGCAACTATCATGTAACTATATTTTATTTTATTTTGGATTTTATGGTAAAATATATATATATAAATTAAAGTTAGATCTGTAACAAATGGATGTTAGAAAAATTTACAAAATGATAAATTTATAAACACTAATGACAAAATTGATATTATATTCATAAATAAAAAGAAGTTAACCTCTAACTAAAATTGTTCCCACCATGGTTCCATAAATTATGCCAATATATGAGCTACCCTGCATAGTGTTAGAGATATCAAATAAAACAACCTTAAATAATGATACTGAAAATAAGTGATAATTAACACCATTGTATGTGTAAGGATAAATAATGAGGTTCTCTCCATGAATAAAATATGTTATTCCTTGAATCTAAATCAACAATCACAATACCTATGGGAAATGTTAGTATGTTTTTATGGCTAGGGGACATACCTCAATCAAATCCATAACCCTTTTCATGTTTGACAAAAGAACATGATAAAATACATGTACAATGATAAATGAAATACATACCTTACAAAAGTAAAATACCTTGAAATTTCATTCTCCTCCCATAAACATTTGATTCAAACTATTTTTTATGGTCATAAAGTGAACTTACAAATCTTTCTGAAAAGTGATCAAAATAAGGATTTCGAGTACTATTAAGGAAGATTGGTGATCAGAAGTTGATTATGTGAGCTTGGACAGATCTTTCAAAATTTTCTTATGCCTTTATAAAAATTGCAAACAATTTATAACATAGGAAGGGAGAAAGGTGTGTAAACAACTAAGAAGGATAAAAGGAAGGGGAGAGTCTTATTTCATAAGTTTGAGGTGCATAGAAGATTAAGATGGACATAGGCACAAAGTGTGTAGAGAGTCAAACATGATATGGATCCAATTGTTGATATAATTTTTTTGTTCCTTTTCAAGTTAATGATCTAGTACTAAAGAAAACTAAATAACTCAGAACATGGAGGGCTTATAGTACCTCAAATGTGTGATAGATACAAGAAGACGAGCACAAAGTGAATGATCTTACTGAAAACTTGGTGAACGTGCAAAACAAGAAGAACTAGAAGAAAATGGATTAGATGATAAATGGGGGGTTTCTCGACGAAGTCATCTCCGAGAATGTTAACTTCCTTGGAGGATGTCAACCCCCATATTTGATAAGATATGATAAAAGAAATAATAATAAACAAGGTAATATGCAGAATCAGAGGCACGCAGAGATTAGAAATGTAGAAATGTAATGTACATACAAATTTGATCTAAAATTGAAATAAAATTAAGTTACCTAATATGGTCGATAGTGACCAAAGATAAAGAGGGGCAGGTCAATGACAACCTGAGAAAATAGAGCAGCACAACAATGGTAAAATGTATATCTGGCTATTCTAAGTGCAGACCTGAGGATGTTGGGGGCTCTGTAAATGCTTATAAAAGCATGCCGAATGAAATATGGGATAGAAAAGCAAAAAGGATGGCAGAAAACGGGATTATGATAGATTAGATGGAAAATAGGACTCGGTTCGATGACGACTTGGCTGGGTTAGCGAGGATTAGAGTACAAATAGAATAGATTTAATGCAACAGAGCAGCAGTAAGAAAGATATGAGGACTGGAGACAGAAACATAGTATAGGAAGACACTGAGAAGGATCTAGAGACAGAGTAAGTGATAACATAGGGCTAGGTCAACGACGACAAGGGAAGAGTGAAGATGACCTGGACAGTGCAAAATAAGGCCAGATGGAAAATGAGCTGGATAAGAATACCTGCAAGAAAAATGGCAGGAAGAACATGATGAGAGTATAATTCTGAAAGTAACTGGACCTGCAAGAAGTTAGATGCAAGAAAGACAATGATAATATGATAATAACTTAATAAAACCAACACATAATGATGATAATCTCACGAAGGATGGAACGAGTGATGCAAGACAAGTTAAAAGGAGCTCCAAGAGGTCAGTAACTGTTGTAGAGATGCTTAGGCATGAGAGGAAGTTTGCAAGTTGCAAGAAATCTTGGATGTTTGCATGCATACCTCTGGAAGAGGGAGGTGAATGTAATTTTAAATGGTCAACAATGACATGGATGGGTTGTCGCCGACTGCTAGGAAACTTTCCCCAAAGTGGTGGATTTTGTGTTTTTTAATCGGGATTTTGCGCTCTTAAGGATGGGATAAAGTGCTTTAAAGTTTGTAGGCAGGAAGTGGTTGTTTAGGGATGTGTCATGGGTAGTTAGGGGATAAAGATAGGTAGGATAAAAGCTAGAAAAATTGCAGGGATGTAGATTTAGGATAAAAGCATTCTAAAGGGAAAGTCCATTAGGGCTAGTGGATATTAATTAATTAAGTAATTAATGAAGATTAATTAATCAATGCTAATTAATGAGGATTAAAGGTGATGGGAGAATAAGTGGGAATTTAATTAAATGAAGGGAGATGAATTAAATTAATGGGGTCTAGCTAGGACCATGGTGAGATACATGCACATCGGCAAATAAAGATAGGCATACCGAATTTAAGTAACTACATTTTCCCCTTTTTGTCAAGTGGTTTGCTCTAGCAAGCCATGAAACAAAAATAATGAGAGATAAATATTAGGATGAGGGTTAATGAAATATTGATGATTAAATCCCCCTCAAACAAGGGATAGATAACGTAAAGGGAAATTAATGACAAGTTTGAAAAAGGTAAATGTTGAAGGATAGGTGGGAAAAGAAAGATGGGTAAAATGATAAAGTGAGGCAAGATTCCCCAAGTGAGAAGGATCACAACAAAAATAAAAAATATGGTGGTGACTCCGATATCATGTGGGTAGGGGACACAGGGTGGTATCAATGGATATGGTGGCAACACTCTACGAGCCAGTGAGTGGGTGAAAATCACTGCAAAATGGATGCAAGCCATAAAGACTAATGAGTCATAGGTAGACATCAAAATATGCACAAGCAAATGTGAAAATAAAGTGAAATCCTTCATACGTGAGGAAAATCAATCGAAAGGTATGTGTTCACAGAGGAGGGAAATAAAGGTGCCCTAACAAAGGGAACGGAAATGGACAAAAGGCAAAATATAAAAAGTGATGATATAAAATGCAAAAATTGCTACAAAATTGAGAGGAATCCAATGGGAAACCACTCGAATGGATGCAAGCCGTGGGCACCAATTAGTGATAGGCACACATCAAAATTATGTGCAAATTAATACAAAAAGTAACGTGAAATCCTTTAAACACAAGGAATCAGTGCAAGGGTATGCGTCTGTAAAGTACGAGGATGGAAATAATGGTGCCCTAGCAGAAGGCACAAAAATGGCCAAAAAGGAAAAATACGGAAAAGTAATGATATAAAATGCCCCAAGGGGGAGTAAACATGGCCAAAAAGGTGGACTTGGATGAGAATATAGGGATGATAATATGGTCCCCTAGCAGAGGACACAAAAAAAGGCCAAAAATTCAAAATAAGAAATGATGATATAAAATGCCCCAAGGGGGAATAAATATGGCCACAACAGTGGACTTGAGATAATATGAAATGATGAAATGGTGCCCTAGCAAAAGAGAAAAAATATGGACAAAAGGTGAGATAATAAAATGCGTGATATAATTCACTAAGAGGGAAGACCAAGATGGCCACAAGAGTGGACTTGAGATGTTGTAGATTAGATAAGATTTGATGAGATGGATAAGGTGCGATAGGATGATGGATGAGACAATATATGAGATGAGATGAGATAATAGATACTGATCAAACTAGATGCGACCAAAGGGTACAAACAATGCTACATCACATCGATGAATGCATAAGAAAAAGATTCCTCCAACCGCATTGGAGGAAAACAAGAGGGGGGTCTAAGGAATGCAAGGCACATGTGACTGAAACATATGTTAGCATATAACCAACGATAGTTAGTTATACCAAAGATCATGAGAAAAAATGGATGGAATGAACTCATAAACCTAATGTCAACACGACAAAGGGAATTGTGATGTAACTTGTACACGGGAAGAGGGTTTCTCAATTAGTGGTGTTCCTTAAATCTATGCCCCATCTCTGGGTAGGGGAAAGATCAAACTAATCAATGCAGGAAGTTTGCTGGAAGAAAGCTAATCAATACGGGAATATTTCTAAGGATACCAATAAAATGGAAGGTTGATCAATGTTGGAAGCCTTCAATGCCATAATAAAAAATATTAGTCATCCTTCAAGGGTATGGTCTACTTTATACATATATGATATAGATGGAAAAAATAATATACATTATAGCCATCCTTCGAGGGATCGGTCTATTTATTTAATTTGATTTTCTTATTCTTCTTCTTATTTTTTAAAAAATATGAACAATTGTCCTTCAAGGGAGTAGTCTGTTTTTGATAACTTTAATTTTTGATAAGAAGCATCCATGGATTTTGATTTTAACAAGGGGAAGAGCTGGGAAATAGCTAGGTAGACCAATTCAAAGGGGACAAGGAATGTACAAGAGACACATGTGGACCCTTGTCATGGTTCTAATAGGTAAATAAGATGGTGATGGATGTAATGATCACAGACTTCTCACCAAGAAGGGAGAACCTATACATAAGGAAAATGTTATAGGCAGAGCCGTGGTGCCCATATTTAAGGTCATGTCTAGGAAAGTGATGGTAGACCACATAAATCCAAATCATTATAGTGATCTATGGAAAATGCTAAGAATGAGAAATGATCTAAAGATAAAACTAAGTGCTCACTTGTAGACATGCTAACAATAGAATGGTTACAAGTGCAATGCGTTAAGCAGTTCCAATGATGCTTTACCATTAAGGGAGGCCTAATGATAGGCTCCCAAGCTATACTTATGTGTGATAATGTATGGTCTGATCCAGTTGGGGGAAAACTTTCCACTTTGGCTCCTTTCTAAGGTAGGACAAGATCACCAAATTTAAGGTCGTGATAAGATAAGATGACAAATTACAAAAGATGAGATACAATGATATAAGATGAGAGAAAATAAAAGCTATGTGCTACCATTTTTGGGGTGATAATGTCAAGTAGGATCAGCCACTTGGGCATGCCCCAACATTATTAAAGTTTGTTTAATCAAACTTTAATGTGTGAAGTCTTTCACACTCAAAGATTGAAGCGGTCTAAATGATTCACCCACCCAAATTCATTGGGTGATCCCTCTTGGGATTGAGCTTGAGAAACGACTAAATAGTACATACTGCCAACTGTGTGCAAATTCGATCTAGTTTAAGATCAACGCAGAGCAATCTATAAAACAGAAGAGAAACTGTCAAAAGACATAGAACTAAGCTAGAAGAATATTACATTATATTGTATCAAATGAACAAGAAACAGAGCTTTGCAGTCATTGTAAAAAAGCTATGGAGCTAAGTGGAAGTGCTCGGTTAAACTCTTGTATTAAATTCTTAATAAAAGATAGTGCTTTTACAGTGGAGTTTTTCCTTTGAGTTTCTCCACTTAAATTTGGTGGAATACGTCTCTATTATTTTCTATTGTTTGCTTTCAAATATTGCTCATTATTTACTCATTTAATCTTTGTTATTCGCTATCTATTTTTGTTATTTTATATAGATTGGATTGCATGTCGTAATCTATAATCTTAGGTAGCATTAATGGTGAATCTATGATCTGTGGATTACATTTCACCTGCTAAATCTAACGTGGTATTAGAGCTTGGTGATTGTGCATGTGTAGGATCGATCTAGTAGTCTTTTTACTTGAAAGGGTGAAGAAACATGGAGTTTATTGATAGATCTGTGAGACCTAAAAGTTCCACATACGTGTTTAAGCTAACCAGATTTAAAATTCAAATTCCCTTTCAATATTGCTTGAAATATTGATTAAATATGGGCTAAATAGTTGTTTATATCATGTTTAAGCTATTGAATGATTAGATATTTGCATTTGTGTCTGGTTTCAGTCATTTACGGCTTGAATCTGTCATTTGTGAGCTATTTTTCTAGTTTTCCCACTACAAATAGACATTGCAGTCAATTTTTCAATGTGGATCTAAAATATCTATTTAGATCCAGTTTGTTTGGGCTTTTAAGTCCGTTTTAATAGTAAAAATCTTCATTTTTTGCCATTTTTTCTTTTGTGAAGCCGCAACCAATTATTTGGTGCCATTTGGCTTTGTATTCTTGGTCATTTTCAATTTTTGTGAAGCTTGGACCAATAATATTGCTCCACGTAGCTTCCCTGGTCTTCTTTTCATATTTGTTAAGTCATACCCACTCTTAGAGTGCTAAATGGATTCAATCTGACATCTTTATTTATTTGCAAAAATCGTGCCAATCTTCTAGTGCCACCTATCCTCACCTTGATATATTTGTTGACTTCCTTTGACTGCAAAGCTTGATCCAATCATATTGCTCCATTTAGCATTGCACTTGTCAATTTTTATGAAACCTGAGCCAATCAAATTGCTCCATCTTTCTTTGTGATGTCAGAATATTGTTTATCTGATTGTCAGTTGAAAATTCATGAGCCAATAAGGGCTTTACGCATGTCTTTGCATTGTCAAACTTATATTAGCTATTTCTGACATTTGTGAAACTTGAGCCAATAATATTACTCCAAGTGGGTCCATTTTCCACTTTTTCAGCCTTCTTTTAACTTATTTCTGATAGTTGTGAAGGGTAGACCAATAAAATTTCTCCAAGTGTCTTTTCCATCGCATTTGTCATATTTAAGAAATGTGATCCAATTAAAATTATTCACCTTGTCGGATTTGTAAGATTTGTGAAATGCTATCCATTTAAAAGGCTCCACATATCTTGGTCGACTTAGTCTCTTTGATTGCATTGTGAAGTGCAATCCAATAGCATTTGGACATGTATATATCTGTTAGTTTTTGGTAGAGTGCGAGCTAATAGAAAAGTGACACTTGTCTTAGTATTTTTAGCGGTGTCAAGTTCTTTGTTTCATGGGTTTGTTAACTTTCCTTTGTACCGTGGAATCTCTAATTTTCTTCATTCCACAGGTTTTTTTAAGTCTATGAACTGTGAATTCTGAGCTAATTAAGAATCAATGCATATTATTTCTTTTTGCACTTGTAAAAAAATTTCAGACTTACGAGACGTGATCTAATTGTTTCAGGGCGTCATTATTTACTTTGACTCTACTAATAAAATTGTGACATCTGTCTTGTTTTTTTCCCAGACCCGAACTTTATTTCAAGTTTGGTTTATAACTTGTTTAAAGCCATTATTTTTTGAAAAGTGGCTTGTTTGACCTTGATTTTTCTATCGCATTATGTTAGAATGTGAAATGTGATCCAATTACTTTAAGACACGTGTGCACGGTACTATTTTAATTAATTTGTAGTTTGTCTTAATAGTTGCATTTACAAAATGCGAGCTAATTGAAAAGTGACACATGTATTTGTTTTATCTTTTGAAGCTTCACGTATTGACACGTGTTTTCTTGAATTTTGTCACAGTTTTTTTAATCAGTTTCTTACCCGAAGGGACTTTAACTTTAATTTTTTAAAGCATCATGTGTGCCCGAGGATCTATTTTGAAGTCAACACGTGCCTCACTTGGTATTGTTGATCTATGACACGTTTTGACCCCCTTCTAAGATTTTTTTAAACTTATTTTAATTAGTAATGAAGCTCGTTTTGAACTCATGTAGCTCGGTCTTTTAGCTTGTCCTAACGAGTTGCTAAATAACCCATTGAGTTTCTGCTCATAATTTATTGCTAAAGAACTCGTCAGGATCCTGTAACTTGACCCCGACTCTATTCTATAAATTTGATCTTTAATTGACCTATTTAAGCTATTTTTTAGACCAAATATATCTGTTGTTAATGCAAAATTACAGCACCCCCCTGAATGACCTGAATGGGGCATCCAGTGTAATATACATAACATGGGTCCATCTCTCAAGTTGTGGGACTTGCGAACTTGAGATGGACCTCTGGAGAAGGCCAAATTCCTCTACCTAATCCTAATGCTAAAATACTCCTAATTCAGAATAGACGCCTAACTATACCTATCCTAATAATGCCAAGGAGACAGAGATAGAAAGTGCATGAGATGGGAAATCCTACACTAAAGGGGGGTGATAACACCAAGAAAATGGGCGAGATAATATGTTGAGGGAGGATGAAACAGGGGGATATGGGGGTGAGGGAGGTCAGACAAATGTGACACATAACCATATACTAATCTACCATCAAAACTCCATGGAACACACCATCATAAACCTGCAAGTGAAAGAACATGCATAAAATACAATAATAATAATGGAGAGGCAATAAAATATAAGCAAAAATGAAGCTAGGGTTGAATCAAACACAAACAAAACATCATATTTTTATTGCTTCAAATTATATGCACTAAACCATTACATTTGATGCACAAAGGCATAATTACATCTGCTAGACCCAAGAGAAGGCTCGTCAGCTCAAATGGAGTTGAGGGAAAATTTTGCAAGAGTTTAGACAGCTATCCAGCCAATGTCTTTCTAAAAAATGAGGGGTTTGATTGCATTATTAACCATTTTTAACCCACCCTCATTCAAGAGGTATGGGCACCCATACAATTTTTCTTCCTGAGGGTAATTTTGTCATAAAAAGACATGGGTGCCATACTGCATTAATAGTCATTGTTGGGATGTCATTCAGAGTTCAAATACCCTCAAGCCCTTGCCTGCGACTCATGTGGCTGCCCAACCATGTGACCCGTCCATCTATGCCATACCGTCGTTGGGCGTCCATCCCTGGGGGTTTGACACCATCCAACCTAGTTGGTCGTATATTTCTGTGGTCGCTGACCAACCTCGATCACCATCTCTACATCATGGGTCATCCAACCCAAGGGGGGTTGGATGGCCATCTATTTATGTATTTACAATGAACAACCTAACCAACTTAATGGTCATCCATTTGCTGGGCTGACCAACCTTGGTACCTGTCTAACCTGGTGACCTGTCTAACTTGATGTCCATGTGACTAACCTCATGACCTTTCTAACTATGTGTCACCTAGCTTCGATCATCCAACCTTGGGGGTTGGACATTATCCAACTATGTAGGCTATAAATTTTGTGGTCGCTGACCAACCTGATGTTTGTCATCTCTTCATCGTGGGTTGTCTAACCACCAGGGGATTGGATGTTTTATACCTTTTTGACCTGACCAACCTCCTTTTCTCCTCTGCCTAGTAGAGCTGTCCAATCATGCTCGTATGATCCATCCATCTGGTACACCATCCAATCTAGTGTGTCACTTGTACACTTCGTTACATGTCCAACCAGGGGACCCGGCCATCTCAACTGACCAACCTAGCCGACCAACTTGGTCATTCATCCTTCATCCATACGAATGATTCCTCATCTGACCCATGTTGTCTAACTTGGTCGACCAACCTTAGCCAACCAACCTATCACCCTACCAACCGAGCCGACCAACCTGTCACCCGATAAACCATGCCGACCAACCTCTCACCTGACCAACCATGCCGACCAACCTATCACCCCGACCAACCTATCACCCAACCAACCATGTCGATTGACATGTGTTTGTTTAACCAACTTGCCACCCAAGAGGCCAACCGAGCTGACCAACCGAGCCGACTAAGTGAGCCACCTAACCTGTCACCCGACCAACCGATTGAACTTTTCTAATTTCACAATGTGCTCGACCAACAACTCTAAAATTCACCGCAACGAGATGGAAAAAACACAGGATTCCCTTCTCTTCTAAAGGGGTTGAACTTTTACGGTCATCTATACATCCAAGATTATGAATGGCTAAGTCCATTTATGATGATTTATCCAAATTAAGTTGAGGGGTGAATTTGGTATAACAACTATTTTTTGAGATTTAATGAACTGTGTTATGATCTTAAACTCATAATTAATTAATCAATTAATTTATTAGCTAATTTTCCTGTTAAAACAGTTTGTAACTGGAACACGACCTAGCCATGTTAAATGTATCCAAAACTTGACCATTCAAGCTATGTTTTGATCAAATTCGGGCTAGTTGTTGTCATATAACAAATTAAAAGATGTGTAGCTAGTTTTTTGTCTCTGTTTTGCTTCCCCAAGATGGTTTTTAGCTATATTTATCTCTATTTTTCTTCTAAGCACTAAAATGGCTACTTCTGTCTATTTTTTAAATAGATAAGTCTCAACTCTTAATGAAATTAACTATAACATTTGGAAAGTCCATTTAAAAGCATGTTTTATGGCTAAAAACCTACCAGATCTTGATCCATGCAAGATATGTTAATTCATAATCAATATCAGTGGTTGCATGATAATAATCAGACATCATTAACTCATATAAAAACTAATTAAGAACATTAAAGCTCATTTGGATGGCTGTAACTGTGAACAAATTTCTTGTCAACAAAGAACATGTCAAGTGCATTTATACATCATGAAATTTGTACTTAGAAGGTTACAAAGAACATGTGCATATTCTTGGGAAAATTTATTGTAAATATGCCTTTATGTCCTCTTGGTTGCTCTAATTTTCCTAAAAACTAAAAATTTTCTGTAAAGTTTGTTCTCAGTTGTTTTGTGGATATAATGTATACAGACATTGAGGGGGAGATCTTTCAATCGTAGATCATATATGACATGTCTAAACTTAGATTTTGCTTACATGGTCATTACTTAAAGCTTTAATGATTTGACTATCTGATCAAGTCTAATATTTGTATGAACGGCTTGGAATGAGATGCATGTTTGTTGATAAAACATATTTGTTAATTGTTAAGCATATGTGATATGTTGATTTGTTATACAACAAATGTTTAAACTTTAAATTTGGCTAAAAGTGAAAATATTTATGATTTTTATCATGATCACTTTGATATTTGCTGACGTTGTGTTTAAAATTTAATGTGTAGTTGGATTTGTGATCAAGCTAGATATACACCATCACTTTTAGTAGAAAAAAGATCCATGAAGCTAAAGAGGTTTCTGGTAGTGAAGGTTGATTACTCTTGATAAAGAATCCAGTTCAACATCAGATATCTTCTTCAAGTCAAGGTGTGCTGTGAAGTTTTACAAGTCTTGTGCCTTTTCCATCCTATCAAAGTTTCCCTTGAGGGGGAGTTTGTATGGAAATGCCAACGCTTGATGGCTTAAGAGTGGATCATGACCACCCAATTTGTATGTAAAAAAGTGATCTTTTAGGGATTGGTTACACATGGTTGTAACATTGTAAACTTCCAACTTTGTAATAAGTAAATGTGTCACTCTAGGTGAAGATACTTGTAAATCCTAACAAAGCTTTAGTTATGGGGATGCCTTAGTTTATAAAAGGCTCTATAATCTGATGTAATTCTTCATATGTAAAGCACTGATCTTAAGACTTTCTGTTTGGGAAAATCTGTGGATTTCCCTTGTTAGAATGCTCAGCCTGAATCACTGTTGTTGATTCAAGGTTATGAAATTGGGCATGTTTGATTGTGTGCTCCCACTTAACATTAAGGGGGAGTGTTGGGGTGATAATTTCAAGTGAGATCAGCCACTTGGGCATGCCCCAACATTATTAAATTTTGTTTAATCAAACTTTAATGTGTGAAGTCTTTCACACTCAAAGAGTGATGCGGCCTGACTGATTCACCCACCCACATTCATTGGGAGATCCCTCTTGGGATTTAGCTTTGAGAAATGACTAGATAGGAAAAACTTTCAGAGGTGTGTAAACTGGATCTAGCTTAAGATCAATGTAGAGCAATCTATAAAGAGAAGAGAAATTGTCAAAAGACATAGAACTGAGCTGAAAAAATATTGCATTGTATTATATAAAATGAACAAGAAACAGAGCTCTGCAGTCATTGTAAAAAATCTATGGAGCTAAGTGCAAGTGTTGGGTTAAACTCTTGTATTAAATTCTTAATAAAAGATAGCGCTTTTACAATGGAGTTTTTCCTTCGGGTTTCTCCACTTAAATCTGGTGTATTGCATCTATGTTCTTATATTTTGTTTTCTTTCAGCTATTGCTCATTATTTACTCATATAAGCTCTATTATTTGCTATCTATTTTAGTTATGTTATATAGATTGGACTGCATGACATAATCTATAATCTTTGGTAGCATTAATGGTGGATCTGCGATTTGTGGATTACATTTCACCTGTTAAATCTAACATGGTATCAGATCTTGGTTATTGTGCATGTGCAGGATCAGTATAGAAGTATTTTGACTTGAAAGGGAGAAGAAACTTTGATTTTATTGATAGATCTACGAGACCTAAAAGTTCAACACATGTGTTCAAGCTAACCAGGTTTAAAATTCCAATTCCCACTCAAAATTACTTTAAGTATTAATTAAATATGGGCTAAATAGTTGTTTAGATCGTGTTTAAGCTATTGAATGCTTAGATATTTGTGTTTGTGTCTGGTTTCAGTCATTTAGGGCTTGAATTCATCATCTGTGAGCTATTTTTCTAGTTTTCCCACTGTAAATAGCTTTTGCAGTCATTTTTTGAATGTGGATCTAAAATATCTATTTAGATCCAGTTTGTTTGGAATTTTAAGTCTATTTTAATGGTAAAAATCTTAGTTTTTCATCATTTTTACTTTTCTGAAGCTGCAACTAATCATTTGGTGCCATTTTGCTTCGTATTTTTAGTCATTTTCATTTTTACGAAACTTGGACCAATAATATTGTTCCACGTAGCTTCCCTGCTCTTCTTTCCATACTTGCGAAGTCGTACCCACTCTTAGAGTACCAAATGGTTTCAATCTAACATCCTTCTCTCTTTGTGAAGCTCCTGTCAATCTTCTAGTGCCAACTGGCCTCGCCTTGACATATTTTTGACCTCCTTTGACTGCGAAGCTTGAGCTAATCATATTGCTCCATCTAGCATCGCACTTGTTTGTTTTTATGAAGCCCGAACCAATCAAATTACTCCATCTTGCTTTGTGATGTCAAAATATTGTTTATCTAATTGTCAGTTAAAAATCTGTGAGCCAATAAGGGTTTTGCGCATGTCTTTGCGTTGTTAGACTTAGATTAGCTATTTCTTACATTTGCGAAACTTGAGCCAATAATATTGCTCCAAGTGGTTCTATTTTCTGCTTTGTCAGTCTTATTTTAACTTGTTTCTTATAGTTGCAAAGGGAAGACTAATAAAATTGCTCCAAGTGTCTTTTTTATCGCATTTGTCAGATTTAAGAAATGCGATCCAACTAAAATTAGCCACCTTGTCACATTTTTCATATTTATGAAAATGCGATCCATTTGAAAGGCTCCACGTATCTTGGTCGACTTAGTCTTTTTGATTGCATTGCAAAGTGTGATCCAATAACATTCGGACACGTATATATATATGTTAGTTTTTGTAGAGTGTGAGCTAATAGAAAAGTGACACCTGCCTTAGTAATTTTAGCGGTGTCAAGTTCTTTGTTTCACGGGTTTGTTAACTTTCCTTTTTATCACAGAATCTCTAATTTTCTTCATTCCGCGGGTTTTTTTAAATTATATGGACTACATAGTCTATTCTAATTAAGAAT